>CM034297.1:23142230-23479579 GCA_019925795.1 Dendrobium chrysotoxum
CAGAGATTTTTATAGTGGTTCGGTCACTTGACCTACGTCCACTCCCCGGAGTCCTCTACTCCGGGATTTGCACTAGTAAAAGTTGACTCTCCTTTTGCCCCCACAGCAAGGCGGAGAAGCCTTTACAATACTCACTTTCACCTCCCTTGGTGCGGCGGAATACCAAACGCTATGTCACCCTCCTGGTGACGGCAGCGGACCTTCTCCTTTTTCTCCCTCCTGGAGATGGCAGAGTACCTTGGCGATGTTGATCTTGAAGTGACTCTTCCCTCGAGAACATTCTTGAAGCTTCCAAAGCCACAAGAGGAGCAAAGCATGCAGCTAGCTTGGAGCCACCGTGTGATCCCCTCACACTACTTCTCCCTCACGCTCAAGCTCACCTTCACCTTCCTCTCTCAAGCTCTAGATCTCTCCAAAAACTTTTCTCTATGAATCCCCTTCTTTTTTTTCCAAGCTTCTCACAGCAAAGGATTGATCAACAACTCTCTAAAGAAAATTATAAGTTATTTTTATATCAGGCTTCAGAAAACCCTAAAAGTTTCAACTTTTGCGTTTCTATTCGTACAGTACGATTTATAATCGTACAGTACGATCAGTACAATTACAGCCCGTCCAGTACGAGTACAGACGAACAGGTATCGAATTTTATTCATATCGTTCAGTACGATATGTATATCGTACAGTACGATACTATTGATTCGTATAGTTCGTACTGGACAAACTGTGGGACGAACCTCGGGACGAAAGAACTCATCTCTGACAATCGTCCAGCACTCATTTAATCGTACAGTATGAATAGTGTTTTTCATGATATCGTCCTATACGATAGGAATATCGTCCAGGATGAATAGTTCAAAAATTCTTGGGATCGTCTGGTACGATCACTGGGACGAAGCAAATCATCTCTGGCAATCGTCCAGCACTCTACCAGTCGTACAGTACGATCAGTTCATTTCTTGATATCCTCCTGTACGATATGAATATCGTCCAGGACGAACAGAACAAAAAACCTTGGTTTCGTCTGGTACGATCTCTGGGACGAATGAAATCGTCTTTGACTATCGTACTGTACGATATACGATCGTACAGTACGATCGACATATAAAATAGAAACCAACGTTTATTTCTTGATTAGGGAGATAATTTTGGCAAGTTTTAATTAATCGTACAGTACAAACAGTATCGTATAGTACGATCAGTTCAGAAAATCAAATTTAAAAACTTACCAAACTTATTCTGGCGGCTAGGGTTTCACAATTACATATTATCGTACAGTATGATATGGATCATACAGTACGATAAGTTTGTAAACTTAATCATTAGAAAACTAGCCGTTAGCCTGAGTATTTTTAATTAATCGTACAGTACGATCCAAGATCGTACAGTACGATGTGCTTAAAAAAAATAATCATTTTTTAAAGAAAATTCTCCCCCTGTGTGTGTGCATGATTGCTCCTTTCACATGCATGCTTCTGTGGCAGACTCAAAAAGAAAAAATAAAGAAATAAAAATTACAGACTCTTCAACATCCTATTCTACCCAATTTCAGTCTCCAGCAATCTTTAGCAGTGTGTATCTAACCTGAAATGTTAGTCCTCATATACAAGGATTAAACATTTGTAATCTAACGGAAGTCTATATGTACTCAGTAAGTATTAGTTGTCACCATCAAAATTAAGTGCTCGGGATCCTGGATTTCAACAATCTCCCCCTTTTTGATGGTGTCAAATAATATTTTCTGATGGACAGATGTTCTGACTTCTCTAGCTCCCCCTCAGAAGAGTAGTTTATTAATTTTTAAATAGGAGGAGAAGAAACAGTTTTTTTTTATTTATTATAACATAAATAAAATAGCAAGATAAAAAAAATAAATGTAGTGAGAACATAAACAACCAATAACATTAATAGTAAGCAAAAACATAATACAGAACACACAGAAAAGTCTCCCCCTTTTTACAGCACCAAAAAGGAAAGAAAAAGAAAAAAAAACAAGTACACCGATAACAAACAGAAAACAGAAACATCTTCAACAACCTAAAAATCTGGATCCTGATCCGGAGGTGGTAGTGGAGGGTCGGGAAACAGCTGGTGGTACTGATGAAGGGAGGCGAACTGGTGATCGATCGATTGGAAGCGCTCCCTAAACCATTTCATATCCGTGTCATGCTCCTGATGTTGCTGAGCAATGTGAGCATCCAACCGAGTCTCCAGACGATCAAGTCGTCGAATAATGTCATCGTGAGGGTAGTCGGGAGGAGCAAGGCCAGGTGGTTGGATTGGTGGTGGTGGAGGTGCGTCAGTAGGAGCAGCAGCCTCCTCGTCATCAAACTCGGGATCGGCGGGAGCGGCCCCCCGATGGAACAGGATACGAAAGGAGGCATCCGAGTAGAAGATAGGAAGGTGATCAGGAGGGAGCGGATAATGAAGCTGGTATTTTGCATCTAGAATGTAGCCTATGACATGCCCTAAGGCAAGGTTCAGTTTACGACGGGCACCGGGATATCGGAAGGAAGACAAGGTATGAATGTAGTCAAACACCATTTGGGCTTCATTGAATTTTGTGCCCGACATAATGAGATAGGTGACGACAGACAGTAGGGGAGTAATATGGATGCGATCTCCAGCCTTAGGTATAATAGATGTGCGTAGGACATGCTGGATAACGCGGGCATTTTGATTTAAGGTTTGGACCAGGGGTAGGTGTTGATTGGAGGGGACACCTCTAAGGGTCATATTTATGGACGTCCAATCATAGTCATGGGATATCATGGATTGGGGACGAGGGCCGTCAGTGGACAGCCCGATGTGCTCAGCAATGTCGTTGACGGTGATAACGACATTCTGTTTACAGACATAGGATGTGAAGGTAGTGTTTTCAAGGTCAACTCGGATATTTGCAAAAAACTCAAACAAGAGTTCAGAGTGAAACGAAAAAGCAAGAGTCAGAAGGAATTGAAGGCTAGTAGAGGCGAACAGATTCATCACCTCAAAATTTAGGGCGGCCTGATTGAGCATGCGGGAGGGAGTGAACTTTGCCTCCTTGATTTTGATATACGCTTTCTCGTCCGCAGCGGAGAGAAAATGATCATCGAAGCGCCGAGAGGAGGAAGAGCTCCCGACAATCATACGACCGCGCTTACTGGACCCAGAAATTTTGGAAGAAAGGATTGGATGAATGAGGGAATTCAGAGGGATTGAAGGTGGGGATAAATGGCTAAGAATCCCTCCCATTTTATAGACTTGGGGGATATCGTACAGTACGATTGAGCATCGTACAGTACGATATGCGCAATAATGTCATCTGGATGACTTTTCAGAAAAGTGAGTCAAATCGTACAGTACGATCAGTATCGTACTGTACGAACGTGAGTGTAAGGCGTTCGTCCCAACGAGTCGTCTGAACGACTTTTGACCAAAAGTGTTCGTACAGTACGAACAGGTGTTCTTACAGTATGATAGGCAATAATTTTCGTACCGGCCGATTTAAATTCATCCTAATCCGTTTGACACGTGGATCATCCAGTACGATTAATATGTTCATACCGTACGATGACCAATAATTACTATCATACAGTACGAGTGGTGAATCGTACAGTACGATAGGTATAAGACATGAAAGATCTGGACCGTGAATGGGAATGGACGGTTGAGATTGGAGTGATTTGAACCTTATCGTATAGTATGATAGTGTATCATACAGTACGATTGTCAGAGAAGATCAAGGTTTGTGAGCAACATGGGAAGAGGATCAGGAATCCATTTTTTTATTTTTGTGTTTTTTTTTTTTATTTTTTTTTAATTTTAACAAAAATAAAAACAACCACAAACTATTTTTTTTTGTTTTTGTTTTTTGTTACATTAGGCGTGAATGTCTATGACACCTAATTTGGTTCGTAAAGTGCTAAATGTGTCATAACCTAATGGTTTTGTGAAAATGTCCGCCAATTGATCTTCAGTGGCAACGTGGTGCAGTTCAATATCTCCTTTGGCTACAAGATCTCTAATGAAATGATGACTAATGTCTATATGTTTGGTTCGTGAGTGTTGAATTGGATTTTTGGATATGCAAATTGCGCTAGTGTTGTCACACATGATCGGAATGGTTCCTACAGGTAGTCCTAGATCTACAAGCTGTTGGTTTAACCACAACACTTGTGCAACACAGCTACCTACCGCTATATATTCTGCTTCGGCTATGGATAGGGCTTCTGAATTTTGTTTCCTACTGGACCATGAAACTAATGACTGTCCAATGAATTGACAAGTGCCATAAGTGCTTTTTCTATCTACCTTACATCCTGCAAAGTCTGAATCTGAGTATCCTAAGATTTCAAAAGAAGTGCTGTGTCTAGGATACCAAATTCCTAAGTTCGGGGTGCCTAGAAGATATCTAAGAATTCTTTTGACAGCAGTCATGTGAGATTCTTTCAGGTCAGCTTGAAAATGGGCACAGAGACACACACTAAACATTATGTCTGGTCTACTGGCAGTCAGATAGAGAAGCGATCCAATTATTCCCCTATACCTCTTTTGATCTACAGACTTCCCACTGGGATCTTTATCCAACTGAATATTAGAGCTAATGGGTGTATTCATAGCCTTAGCATTGTCCATTTCATATTTTTTCAAAATATCATTGACGTACTTAGACTGGCTAAGAAACATTCCACCTTCCGTTTGTTTTACACTAAATCCAAGGAAGTAGCTAAGTTCGCCCATCATGCTCATTTCAAACTCATCGCTCATTATTTTTGAAAATTCATTACATAGGTTTTTCTCCGTTGATCCGAATAATATGTCATCTACATAAATCTGAACAATGAGTACTTCAACTCCTATCTTCTTTAAAAATAAGGTGGTGTCCACACTACCCTTTACAAAACCTCTATCTAGTAGGAACGTACTAAGTCTTTCATACCAGGCTCTAGGTGCTTGTTTTAACCCGTACAGTGCCTTTTTCAGTTTGAACACGTGGTTTGGAAATTATGAGTTTTCAAACCCCGGAGGTTGCTCCACATACACATCTTCCTTGATTACTCCATTCAGGAAGGCACTCTTTACATCCATTTGATACAGCTTAAAATCCCTAAAACAAGCAAAAGCTAACAGTACTCTGATGGCTTCTAGTCTAGCTACTGGAGCAAAGGTTTCTTCAAAATCTATTCCTTCAATTTGGTTATACCCCTTCGCTAAAAACCTAGCCTTGCTTCTTACTACTATTCCTGAGTCATTCATCTTATTTTTAAAGACCCACTTAGTTCCGACCACACTTTGCTCTTTAGGCCTTTTGACTAACTCCCATACATCATTCCTAACGAATTGGTTCAACTCTTCTTGCATTGCTAGGATCCAAAATTCATCTCCTAAGGCTTGATCTATACTCGTGGGTTCAATCATAGATATGAATGCATAATGGCTAACCTCTTTCCTAAGTCCATGCCTAGTTTTTACCCCTTCTGATGGGTCTCCTAAGATCAGCTCTCTAGGATGACTAGAAGAAAATTTCCAATCCTTAAGCAGATGTTCCTGAGGTTCCGCTCTAGTCTCTATGGTAATGGTTTCTACTCCCCGTATAACCTCAACTTCTTCTTCTTCATGATTAGGTTCAGATGTCTTATTGGATTCATCAAATACCACATGAGTGGACTCTTCTACTACTAGGGTTCTCTTATTGAATATTCTATAGGCTTTACCTACAGATGAGTAGCCTAGGAAAACCCCTGATAGTTCTTCTAGTTCCTTAAATGCATTATCTAATTCAACATGTGATGATTTCAAGGTATCGTGTGCAGTGGTTAACTCAATATGCTTCTTATTTAATGCATCGTATTCATCAAGCAAAGACATATGATCTCTATCTAAGTCAGAAAATTTTTTTACTACACTAGCATGTTCCTTTTGTAAAGTACTAAACTCAGTATTAAGACTAACATCCTTTTTCTTCAATTTTCTATACGAGTCATGGATTTTTTCAGAAATAACAAGCAGTTCATCGTAAGATAGTTGACATACCTCATCTTGATCTGATTGATCAAGATTATCATTAGTCATAAGACACAGATTTGTTACCTCCTCCTCTGCTTCTTCTTCCGATGACTCTGAGGCAGAGTCGGCCTAAAATGCTTTCTGAGTCTTAAACTTGCCCTTCTTGAACTTTGATCTTTCCTCACCCTTCTCCTTGGTTTGATGAGTTTTGATGTTGGGGCAATCAGCTCGGAGATGACCGGGTTTCCTGCACTCAAAGCAAATTATTTCAGATGCAACCTTAGTATACTTTGAGTTCTTACCTTTGTTCCAATTGCTTTGATGATGGCGCTGCTTTCTTTTCAGAAAATTTTTGAACTGACGAGTCATCAAAGCTATGTCGTCATCTTCCTCCGCTGCTGAGCTGTCACTTTCAGAATTGTTTGCTTTTAAAGCCACTGCTCGCTCCTTTTTCTTTTCACCTGCATCACTTTGTCGTTGACTCACTCCTTGCTCGTAGGCAATGAGTGACCCAAGCAAATTATCAATAGAATAAACATTTAGGTCTTTTGACTCAGTTATTGCAGTGATTTTAGCATCGTATGAGCTAGGCAAACATCGCAGTATTTTGTTTACTTTTTCCGAGTTAGACAACTCTCTTCCTAAAGCATGCAGTGATGTTACAATCTGGGTGAATCGAGTGTACATGTCAGATATAGTTTCACTAGGTTTCATGCGGAATAGTTCGTAATCATGTAACAGTATGTTCAACCTAGATTGTTTGACCTCACTAGTTCCTTCGTACGTGATACACAGTTTGTCCCAAATTTGTTTACCAGTAGTACAAGTTGATACTCGCATATAGCTTCTGATTTTAATGCGCAAAAGAAACAGTTTAGACATTTAGCATTTAGTTGTGCAAATTCTCTATCCTCAATGCTCCATTCATTAAATGATAGTTCAGTTTTAACTCCATTCAACATACGAAACGGTGCAGAATAACCTTCTTGGACTAACATCCACATGCGATAGTCTAAAGACTGTAAAAATGTAGACATGCGTATTTTCCAAAAATCAAACGGTATGTTGTCAAATAAAGGTGGACGAGTTATGGAATACCCCTCCGTAGTGTTACGGTTACCAAATTGAGCCATGGATCTTACGTTTCTAGGTTTTCTAAAATACTATTTTGAAACCCCTCTCTGATACCACTTGAAAGTACGAGATGCGCCAAGAGGGGGGGTGAATTGGTATTTTAAAAATTTAACCCTACACAAGAGTTCTAATTTTTTTTTATTTTTAAAATAAAATTTAACGACTAATGTGCGGAAGCAAATACGACGTTCACAACGATGAAATTGATAATTCAATTTAGATTTTACACTACGATATTTAAATATTGATTTTTCACCAAGCAATTTAAAACGCACAAATTTAAAGCATGAAAAGTAAAGTACGGTAAACAGGAACAAACACACCAGAGATTTTTATAGTGGTTCAGTCACTTGACCTACGTCCACTCCCCGGAGTCCTCTACTCCGGGATTTGCACTAGTAAAAGTTGACTCTCCTTTTGCCCCCACAGCAAGGCGGAGAAGCCTTTACAATACTCACTTTCACCTCCCTCGGTGCGGCGGAATACCAAACGCTATGTCACCCTCCTGGTGACGGCAGCGGACCTTCTCCTTTTTCTCCCTCCTGGAGATGGCAGAGTACCTTGGTGATGTTGATCTTGAAGTGACTCTTCCCTCGAGAACATTCTTGAAGCTTCCAAAGCCATAAGAGGAGCAAAGCATGCAGCTAGCTTGGAGCCACCGTGTGATCCCCTCACACTACTTCTCCCTCACGCTCAAGCTCACCTTTACCTTCCTCTCTCAAGCTCTAGATCTCTCCAAAAACTTTTCTCTACGAATCCCCTTCTTTTTTTTCCAAGCTTCTCACAGCAAAGGATTGATCAACAACTCTCTAAAGAAAATTATAAGTTGTTTTTATATCAGGCTTCAGAAAACCCTAAAAGTTTCAACTTTTGCGTTTCTGTTTGTACAGTATGATTTATGATCGTACAGTACGATCAGTAAAATTACAGCTCCATCTAGTATGAGTACATTCGAACAGGTATCAAATTTTATTCATATCATTCAGTACGATATGTATATCGTACAGTACGATACTATTGATTCGTACTGTTCGTACGGGACGAACTGTGGGACGAATCTCGGGACGAAAGAACTCGTCTCTGACAATCGTCCAGCACTCAATTAATCGTACAGTACGAATAGTATTTTTCATGATATCGTCCTATACGATAGGAATATCGTCCAGGATGAATAGTTCAAAAATTCTTGGGATCGTCTGGTACGATCGCTGGGACGAAGGAAATCGTCTCTAGCAATCGTCCAGCACTCCACCAGTCGTACAGTACGATCAGTTCATTTCTTGATATCCTCCTGTACGATATGAATATCGTCCAGGACGAACAGAACAAAAAACCTTGGTTTCATCTCGTACGATCTCTGGGACGAATGAAATCGTCTCTGACTATCGTACCGTACGATATACGATCGTACAGTACGATATACGATCGTACAGTACGATCGACATATAAAATAGAAACCAACATTTATTTCCTGATTAGGGAGATAATTTTGGCAAGTTTTAATTAATCGTACAGTACGAACAGTATCGTATAGTAAGATCAGTTCAGAAAATCAAATTTAAAAACTTACCAAACTTATTCTGGCGGCTAGGGTTTCACAATTACATATTATCGTACAGTACGATATGGATCGTACATTACAATAAGTTTGTAAACTTAATCATTAGAAAACTAGCCGTTAGCCTGAGTATTTTTAATTAATCGTACAGTACGATCCAAGATTGTACAGTACGATGTGCTTAAAAAATATTAATCATTTTTAAAAGAAAATTCTCCCCCTGTGTGTGTGCATGGTTGCTCCTTTCACATACATGCTTCTGTGGCAGACTCAAAAAGAAAAAATAAAGAAATAAAAATTACAGACTCTTCAACATCCTATTCTACCCAATTTGAGTCTCCAGCAATCTTTAGCAGTGTGCATCTGACCTGAAATGTTAGTCCTCATATACAAAGATTAAACATTTGTAATCTAACGGAAGTCTATATGTACTCAGTAAGTATTAGTTGTAACCATCAAAATTAAGTGCTCGGGATCCTGGATTTCAACAAGTTCGATCCTAAATCTGATGAAGGGGTTTTCCTAGGCTACTCATCTGTGGGTAAAGCCTATAGAATATTCAATAAGAGAACCCTAGTAGTAGAAGAGTCCACTCATGTGGTATTTGATGAATCCAATAAGACATCTGAACCTAATCATGAAGAAGAAGAAGTTGAGGTTATACGGGGAGTAGAAACCATTACCATAGAGACTAGAGCGGAACCTCAGGAACATCTGCCTAAGGATTGGAAATTTTCTTCTAGTCATCCTAGAGAGCTGATCTTAGGAGACCCATCAGAAGGGGTAAAAACTAGGCATGGACTTAGGAAAGAGGTTAGCCATTCTGCATTCATATCTATGGTTGAACCCACAAGTATAGATCAAGCCTTAGGAGATGAATTTTGGATCCTAGCAATGCAAGAAGAGTTGAACCAATTCGTTAGGAATGATGTATGGGAGTTAGTCAAAAGGCCTAAAGAGCAAAGTGTGGTTGGAACTAAGTGGGTCTTTAAAAATAAGATGAATGACTCAGGAATAGTAGTAAGAAACAAGGCTAGGTTAGTAGCGAAAGGGTATAACCAAATTGAAGGAATAGATTTTGAAGAAACCTTTGCTCTAGTAGCTAGACTAGAAGCCATCAGGGTACTGTTAGCTTTTGCTTGTTTTAGGGATTTTAAGCTGTATCAAATGAATGTAAAGAGTGCCTTCCTGAATGGAGTAATCAAGGAAGATGTGTATGTGGAGCAACCTCCGGGGTTTGAAAACTCACAATTTCCAAACCACGTGTTCAAACTGAAAAAGGCACTGTACGGGTTAAAACAAGCACCTAGAGCCTGGTATGAAAGACTTAGTACGTTCCTACTAGATAGAGGCTTTGTAAAGGGTAGTGTGGACACCACCTTATTTTTGAAGAAGGTAGGAGTTGAAGTACTCATTGTTCAGATTTATGTAGATGACATATTGTTCGGATCGACGGAGAAAAACCTATGTAATGAATTTTCAAAAACAATGAGCGACGAGTTTGAAATGAGCATGATGGGCGAACTTAGCTACTTCCTTTGATTTAGTGTAAAACAAACAGAAGGTGGAACGTTTCTTAGCCAGTCTAAGTACGTCAACGATATTTTGAAAAAATATGAAATGGACAATGCTAAGGCTATGAATACACCCATGAGCTCTAATATTCAATTGGATAAAGATCCCAGTGGGAAGTCTGTATATCAAAAGAGGTATAGGGGAATAATTGGATCGCTTCTCTATCTGACTGCCAGTAGACCAGACATAATGTTTAGTGTGTGTCTCTATGCCCGTTTTCAAGCTGACCCGAAAGAATCTCACATGACTGCTGTCAAAAGAATTCTTAGATATCTTCTAGGCACCCCGAACTTAGGAATTTGGTATCCTAGACACAACACTTCTTTTGAAATCTTACGATACTCCGATTCAGACTTTGCAGGTTGTAAGGTAGATAGAAAAAGCACTTCTGGCACTTGTCAATTCATTGGACAATCATTAGTTTCATGGTCCAGTAGGAAACAAAATTCAGTAGCCCTATACACCGCCGAAGCGGAATATATAGCGGTAGGTAGCTGTGTTGCACAAGTGTTGTGGTTAAAACAACAGCTTGTAGATCTAGGACTACCTGTAGGAACCATTCCGATCATGTGTGACAACACTAGCGCAATTTGCATATCCAAAAATCCAATTCAACACTCACAAACCAAACATATAGACATTAGACATCATTTCATTAGAGATCATGTAGCCAAAGGAGATATTGAACTGCACCACGTTGCCACTGAAGATCAATTGGCGAACATTTTCACAAAACTATTAGGTTATGACATATTTAGCACTTTACGAACCAAATTAGGTGTCATAGACATTCACGCTTAATGTAACAAAAAAAAATAAAAAAAAACAAAAAAAAAATTAGTTTGTGGTTGTTTTGTTTTTGTTAAAATTTAAAAAAAAAAAAAACAAAAAAAATGGATTCCTGATCCTCTTCCCATGTTGCTCACAAACCTTGATCTTCTCTGACAATCGTACTGTACGATACACTATCGTACTGTACGATAAGGTTCAAATCACTCCAATCTCAGCCGTCCATTCCCATTCACGGTCCAGATCTTTCATGTCTTATACCTATCGTACTGTACGATTCACCACTCGTACTGTACGATAGTAATTATTGGTCATCATACGGTACGAACATACCAATCGTATTGGACGATCCACATGTCAAACGGATTAGGACGAATTTAAACCGGCCGGTACGAAAATTATTGCCTATCATACTGTACGAACACCTGTTCGTACTGTACGAACACTTTTGGTCAAAAGTCATTCAGTCGACTCGTTGGGACGAACGCCTTACACTCACGTTCGTATAGTACGATACTGATCGTACTGTACGATTTGACTCACTTTTCTGAAAAGTCGTCCAGACGACATTATTGTGCATATCGTACTGTACGATGCTCAATCGTACTGTACGATATCCCCCAAAGCCTATAAAATGGGAGGGATTCTTAGCCATTTATCCTCACCTTCAATCCCTCTGAATTTCCTCATTCATCCAATCCTTTCTTCCAAAATGTCTGGGTCCAGTAAGCACGGTCGTATGATTTTCGGGAGCTCTTCCTCCTCTCGGCGCTTCGATGATCATTTTCTCTCCGCTGCGGACGAGAAAGCGTATATCAAAATCAAGGAGGCAAAGTTCACTCCCTCCCGCATGCTCAATCAGGCCGCCCTAAATTTTGAGGTGATGAATCTGTTCGCCTCCACTAGCCTTCAATTCCTTCTGACTCTTGCTTTTTCGTTTCACTCTGAACTCTTGTTTGAGTTTTTTTGCAAATATCCGAGTTGACCTTGAAAACACTACCTTCACATCCTATGTCTGTAAACAGAATGTCATTATCACCGTCAACGACATTGCTAAGCACATCGGGCTGTCCACTGACGGCCCTCGTCCCCAATCCATGATCTCCCACGACTATGATTGGACGTCCGTAAATATGACCCTTAGAGGTGTCCCCTCTAATCAACACCTACCCCTGGTCCAAACCTTAAATCAAAATGCCCTTGTTATCCAGCATGTCCTACGCACATCTATTATACCTAAGGCTGGAGATCGCATCCATATTACTCCCCTACTGTCTGTCGTCACCTATCTCATTATATCGGGCACAAAATTCAATGAAGCCCAAATGGTGTTTGACTACATTCATACCTTGTCTGCCTTCCGATATCCCGGTGCCCGTCGTAAACTGAACCTTGCCTTAGGGCATGTCATAGGCTACATTCTAGATGCAAAATACCAGCTTCATTATCCGCTCCCTCCTGATCACCTTCCTATCTTCTACTCGGATGCCTCCTTTCGTATCCTGTTCCATCGGGGGGCCGCTCCCGCCGATCCCGAGTTTGATGACGAGGAGGCTGCTGCTCCTGCTGACGCACCTCCGCCACCACCAATCCAACCACCTGGCCTTGCTCCTCCCGACTACCCTCACGACGACATTATTCGACGACTTGATCGTCTGGAGACTCGGTTGGATGCTCACATTACTCAGCAACATCAGGAGCATGACACGGATATGAAATGGTTTAGGGAGCGCTTCCAATCGATCGATCACCAGTTTGCCTCCCTTCATCAGTACCACCAGCTTTTTCCCGACCCTCCACCACCACCTCCGGATCAGGATCCAGATTTTTAGGTTGTTGTAGATGTTTCTGTTTTCTGTTTGTTATTAGTGTACTTGTTTTTTTTTTCTTTTTCTTCCCTTTTTGGTGCTGTCAAAAGGGGGAGACTTTTCTGTGTGTTCTGTATTATGTTTTTGCTTACTATTAAATGTTATTGGTTGTTTATGTTCTCACTACATTTGTTTTTTTATCTTGCTATTTTATTTATGTTATAATAAACAAAAAAAACTGTTTCTTCTCCTCCTATTTAAAAATTAAAAAACTACTCTTCTGAGGGGGAGCTAGAGAAGTCAGAACATCTGTCCATCAGAAAATATTATTTGACACCATCAAAAAGGGGGAGATTGTTGAAATCCAGGATCCCGAGCACTTAATTTTGATGGTGACAACTAATACTTACTGAGTACATATAGACTTTTGTTAGATTACAAATGTTTAATCTTTGTATATGAGGACTAACATTTCAGGTCAGATGCACACTGCTAAAGATTATTGGAGACTCAAATTGGGTAGAATAGGATGTTGAAGAGTCTGTAATTTTTATTTCTTTATTTTTTCTTTTTGAGTCTGCCACAGAAGCATGCATGTGAAAGGAGCAACCATGCACACACACAGGGGGAGAATTTTCTTTTAAAAATGATTAATTTTTTTTAAGCACATCGTACTGTACGATCTTGGATCGTACTGTACGATTAATTAAAAATACTCAGGCTAACGGCTAGTTTTCTAATGATTAAGTTTACAAACTTATCGTACTGTACGATCCATATCGTACTGTACGATAATATGTAATTGTGAAACCTTAGCCGCCAGAATAAGTTTGGTAAGTTTTTAAATTTGATTTTCTGAACTGATCGTACTGTACGATATTGTTCGTACTGTACGATTAATTAAAACTTGCCAAAATTATCTCCCTAATCAGGAAATAAATGTTGGTTTCTATTTTATATGTCGATCGTACTGTACGATCGTATATCGTACGGTACGATAGTTAGAGATGATTTCATTCGTCCCAGAGATCGTACCAGACGAAACCAAGGTTTTTTGTTCTGTTCGTCCTGGACGATATTCATATCGTACAGGACGATATCAAGAAATGAACTGATCGTACTGTACGACTGGTGGAGTGCTGGACGATTGCCAGAGACGATTTCCTTCATCCCAGCGATCGTACCAGACGATCCCAAGAATTTTAGAACTATTCATCCTGGACGATATTCCTATCGTACAGGACGATATCATAAAAAACACTATTCATACTGTACGATTAAATGAGTGCTGGACGATTGTCAGAGACGAGTTCTTTCGTCCCGAGGTTCATCCCATAGTTCGTCCCGTACGAACAGTACGAATCAATAGTATCGTACTGTACGATATACATATCGTACTGTACGATATGAATAAAATTCGATACCTGTTCGTCTGTACTCGTACTGGACGGAGCTGTAATTGTACTGATCGTACTGTACGATTATAAATCGTACTGTACGAACAGAAACGCAAAAGTTGAAACTTTTAGGGTTTTCTGAAGCCTGATATAAAAACAACTTATAATTTTCTTTAGAGGGTTGTTGATCAATCCTTTGCTGTGAGAAGCTTGGAGGAAAAAGAAGGGGATTCGTAGAGAAAAGTTTTTGGAGAGATTTAGAGCTTGAGAGAGGAAGGTGATGGTGAGCTTGAGCGTGAGGGAGAAGTAGTGTGAGGGGATCACACGGTGGCTCCAAGCTAGCTGCATGCTTTGCTCCTCTTGTGGCTTTGGAAGCTTCAAGAACGTTCTCGAGGGAAGAGTCACTTCAAGATCAACATCGCCAAGGTACTCTGCCATCTCCAGGAGGGAGAAAAAGGAGAAGGTCCACTGCCGTCACCAGGAGGGTGACATAGCGTTTGGTATTCCGCCGCACCGAGGGAGGTGAAAGTGAGTATTGTAAAGGCTTCTCTGCCTTGCTGTGGGGGCAAAAGGAGAGTCAACTTTTACTAGTGCAAATCCCGGAGTAGAGGACTCCGGGGAGTGGACGTAGGTCAAGTGACCGAACCACTATAAAAATCTCTGGTGTGTTTTTTCCTGTTTACCGTACTTTACTTTTCATGCTTTAAATTTGTGCGTTTTAAATTGCTTGGTGAAAAATCAGTATTTAAATATCGTAGTGTAAAATCTAAATTGAATTATCAATTTCATCGTTGTGAACGTCGTATTTGCTTCCGCACATTAATCGTTAAATTATATTTTGAAAATACAAAAAAATTAGAACTCTTTTGTAGGGTTAAATTTTAAAATACCAATTCACCCCCCCTCTTGGCGCATCTCGTACTTTCAAACCATCATTTCTTCTATATTCTTCTCCATTCTTAAAATCTATTCACCTTTTTTGTTTAAATAATCTAATAGATGTTGAGTTAAATTTGGTACAACATCTTTTTATCCTCTACATTTAATAGATTAGCTTTGGTAATTTTATCTTACTGAGTTGATGCTCTAGTGTCTACCATGTAGATCTTAATAGACATAATCATAATATCTCATGGTTCCTAATTCAAAAGTATCTTCTTCTTCTATCATCTAAATACAATCCTTTAATTCATTCATCATCCCTTTAAAAGACTTTTTTGAATAAAGGTTAATGGGAGCATATTCTCTATATGGGGTAGATTTCATTATTGTTTTACCATTAACTCTCCTAATTTCCTCCTCTATATAATCTTTATTTATGAGCAGTGTAGATAGAGTGGCTTCCACTTTAGGTTCCCAAATCTTCTCCTCAATAAATTTTAGGTTTGGATAATTCTTGGAACTCTGCCTCTTTATATTAGATGAGATGATAATTGATCATCTTTGAAATAATGTTGATAGACTCTAGGCAATTTATACAAAATAGTGTAATGGGTGATCTTTACAAGATTTTTGAGGATTATTAATTAAGGTGGAGATGAATGATGATAACTCTGAAAGAACGATTTCTTAGTTTTAATAAGCTTATCAATATTTTTTTGCTACTAGCCATAAGTCAATACTATACAATCACTATTTTCAGAGAACTTCCTAGCTCTCTACAATAACTATGAACCTTTCTTGATTTTAACTTTCTTTTAATGGTGGGTATATTGACATTTTCCTTCTATAGCATCTCAACTTCAACTTTTTCACTTATAACCCCTTTCATGCATTTTAGAAAGTCTTCCTTAGACTGCACAAAGTTACTGACATACATATTAACCAGACCTTTCAACAGACACTTAAACTTCCTCTTTTTTTCTACTAAGGAGGGAATATGCTGACTATCAAATATAGATCGAGCAGAATTAACAATTGATTTATCATTGTCCTCTTCATCAGTAACAGAGAGGGATGCAATCATCATCCTCTTAATAGAGGTGAAGTAGTAGAGATTTCTCTAATACTCCTTAGTAGTAGACAAAATGAATTCATCTTATAAAAACTTTTCTTTCTTAGCTTTCCATCTCAGACAATGATTCGTATTCCTTTACTAAGATTTGCTCATCAATGAGATAATTGTAGTTGATGACCAAATCTAAAAAATACAAGAGGAAAGCCAATTAGAAATAAGCTAAACTTTTGTACAGTAGGGTCATGGAATTTAATCCTTGAGAACATTGAAGGTTTATGTCTATGGGAGTAACCGCAGACCCACCTTTTATAATAAACTCTAGAATGGATTTGATATCCATTATTTTAGTAGGTTTGACAATAATAAACTACTGAACATTCACTATCATTATTAGATTTTCAAATCCAAATATGAACTTGATTAAACTCCCATTAGATAGATGGGATTGGTTGAATGCAATGCTTAGAAAGCAGGAGAAGTTGAAGATTAACTAGATGGCCATTTTTTAATACAAACATAGCTCTACATCATTTTTGAACTCACTGGCCTTAAACAAGACATTTATGAGAGTGCAAAAGGCACACAAAGATAGTGGGTGAATTAGTTCATTTAAAAATTTTGAAATTTTAGAAATATTTTGCTTAATAATAAAACTTGAAGTATGCTGAAGTAATTAAAAGTTTAATTTAAAACCTTAAACAATAACTCAAAGAAAATTTTTTTTGTACTTCTAGAAAATAAATATTAATTTTTTTATTTTTCTTTTCTTATTTTAAAATCAAGGATCAATTAAAACAATCTCCAAAATCCTCTTTCACATATATAATAAAATTAAAACCAAGTGCATTAAAGAAAATTGTAAGTAAAGTAAACTACACAAATAGTAAGAAAATGCAAATCAATATTTATAGTGGCTCAGCCAAATTAACATATGTTTACTCCCCAAAGGTCCTCCTCTTTTAGTATTGCACTAGATATGTCTCTCCTTGAGCACACAGCTTGGCAAAGAAGCCCTTCCCTGTTATCATTGGCGGAGAATGACCTATACAGAGTCTTCAAACCACAAAGAATCTCCATCCTCTCATCTCCTTATGTCAAAGAAGATGTCATCGCACTTTTCTTCCTTAGCTCAGCAGAGATATTTATCCCTCCTCTCTTGTCCTTGGCCTGGCGAAGATGACATCCCTCTTTTCATCTTCAAGCCCAACGGAGATGCCATCCCTCCTTTTAGCTCCTCACCCCGACTATGTTTCCAATCCCTCTTTTCTCTTCCTAACCTAGTAGAGATGCTTAAACCTTAGCCTACTTGATTAGGATGTCTTTGGCCCCAAAAGACCTTTCTTCCCATAGCTCCTTTCCAAGAGCCGCACCAAATCACAACTTGAGGACCCAAGATGTAAGCTAGCCGGATCCATCATGTGAATTCCCTTACACTCCCTTGACTCCCTCAAGGATCTTTTACCTTTCTCGACTCACCTCTTCTCTCGCCTATGAAGTGGACTCTCTCTAAGCTCTCTCACAGAATGAAAATGTCCATGACTGCCTAAAGGCTCTTACTGCAAAACATAATAATAATTTATAAAGAGGGATAAAAAAATCCAAATTTTTAATTTTAAATATTCTAATCGTATAATAAGATTTATATATCATATAATATGATTATTTGAATCAAATAATAGATTATCCAGGTTGATCCAAGTTTGTCCAGAAAAACTCTCTATCGATCAACAAGTATGATCGTTATTGAAGATTATATATGATTTGATTCCTAAATCCTAAGGATTAAATTAGGAAATTTTAATTAATGATCACACAACACAAAGTAGTTCTTACAATACGATTCAATTTCAAAATTCAAATTTTCCTAATTTAATAACAAGAATTCAATGGCGGGGTTTCTCAAAATAGCTAATCGTCCCATATGATGAGATCATCATATAATATAATTAATTATAAATAAATTTTAATTTCATTTTTAAGTAAAATTTTGAATTAATTTCTATTTAAACTTATCATATAGTGCAATTAACATCATACTATATAACTAAAAGGAAAAAATTCAAATATTTTATTTTTCTTCCCCTTGTGTGTAGGAGCACTATTGCTTTGCCAACATACACCTAACATAAAAATTAACTAAAAAAAAAGAAAATATAGGTTTTATAAAATACAAACTGACTTATGTAGTGACACTATACTAACTTGAGCAAATTATAAATAGAGATTCTATAAAATGAACATTGTTCGTACTTGATATAGTGGAAAAACTAATAATTAATTGACCTAGACCATTTAAGTTATTGCTTTAATTTAAAATTATAAGTAATATCTTTATGTATTAATTTTTGATATAAAGATGAATAATTAAAATTTAAGATTAGATATGAGTAGATTAAAATTAAAAATTATAAGCAATCCAAATTTGGAATTAGTAATCTTATTAAATCCTTATATAAACTTCATTAAGATTGTAAAAATGGTTTGAAGAAAAAAAATTATATTCAAAATCAGTAATTTTGTACTCCATAAAATAAAAAAATAAAAAGAATTGTGAAAATAGTTCTAAGAAGAAACAGAAAAGATGAGCACATTCAAAAATTGGTATCAGTCAAAAATTTAAAATCTGATTACAATCTTATAATTAAATTCATTAAAGATAAAATAAGAAAACTAGTACAAATGATGGTGAACTAATGAAACTTTTAATTTTAACTACTAATATATCTAATCATTAAGCTATATTATTCACTATTAAATTTAAAATTAATAATTAAATTTTTAACTTATGAATTCAAATTAAGCAATAATAAGGATGACTGATTAGTATAATTATTAGAATTTTTTCCAAACTAGAATTATAATCTTGTTAATTTTTATTACTTCTAAACTGTTATGTATTATCCTATATTTTTGTAATTTTAAATTATCAGTTTTTACTTTAGTTAATCATTTAATAAGAATTATTTTTTTTTTATTTGCATAAGGATAAGTAAGAATTTAAGTTGGGGAGAATTTGAAACGTGTAAATAATGTATTATTTTATGTTTTATATTTTTAGTAAAAATGTCTTATTTTAGTTGTGCTGTGCTAAAAAAAAATAAAAAAGGCATTAAATTTTAAGTACCATGGTGTTGAACAAATGAATGTCGCAACACCATCAAAGGCATCATTGGAGTGCTACAACATTGACATAGCGGTGCTAACTTCTTTGTTGGAAAACACTGTAGCATCAAAATGGTCAGCTTTGTTGTTGTATGTTCACTATTTTCAAGCGCCACAGCATCACAAACTATCATGCCTCAGTGCCAAAATTACCACTCCAGCACTGCAGCATTTGAAAGTCAGCAGCATCGTGACATAGCATTTATAACTTCCAAAGGACTTAATCTATCAGCAAAAAGACACGACTGTTCACTAAGTAACTGATCCACATTAGCAAGCATCACGATGGAGCTAAAATATTATTGCAGTGGCATTAGTTCATTTTATAGGCACAATGGTGCTAATCTTTTAAGTGTCATAGTGCAAGTTGCCTACTTTGTGTCATCCTATAAATAGTCATTGTGTAATGTTTGTAAAAGATTTCAATAACTTGTATAATTTTAATAATTTTTAGAGTACTTTTTTAGATCTCTTTTAAAGTATAATCTAAGAGAGACTAGGTAAGTACTAGATATTATCATTAGAGTGCTAGTTTGTGTTTGTTTGAGCAACTCCATACATTAAGAAAGAAGAAATATAGAAGAGACACATTTATCCTTCCTGGTGATATTATTCTCTTATATTTTTATTCTTTTATGATTTAAAAAAAATGAGATTTTTTTATTTTTTTTCCTTAATTTCTAGCTAATTCTTTAATTTTAATCGAGGATGTAGAAAATATATTAAGTACTAATGAAAATTCTTATGCTCTAAAGTTAAATGATATTTTCTATATTATCCCACTCTCTATTAATACACATAGTGGTCATAGGTGTAATTAAAATCTAGTGTGATGTATAGCCTCGATGGAGGAATGTAAATACAATAAGGAATTTTGAAATAGTATGTTTGCATACTTATACATAGGATATAAAATATGCTAGATTCTTAAGGAGATGATATAACTGTAGGAGGTTAGCATATATCCTTTTAACCCTTACAAGCACAACAAAGATCTAGGGATGCATATGCTCTGAATCACATTAAAGATCAAATTTTATTAAGAAATATATGTAATTTATATTCATCAATCCAAAATACATTATTTAAATATATTATCAAATATTTTACTATTTCTATTAAGTGATTGAATCTCCATAACCAATAATTTTGTTTCAGTACGATAATTTTATAATAAGAGAAAATAGTAATAGTTAACTTGAAAGCATTCTTCCTTGTGGGTTCAACACTCTACTCCATCACTTTATTACTTGATTCTGCATATATACTTGAATATATTAACTGGACTTTGTTTTTTTTTAATATCAAATAAAACCTAAGCATTATTTAGGGGATATAGAGCCTTAAACATTTTTATGATTTATAATTGCACTATATGATAAATCCCTCATCAGTTTCCTACTCATTTAAAATATAGATTTTTATGAAAGTGGTCAACTTTATCAATTATTATCTTTGCTAAGCTTGAAAAAGATAAGGAAGGTAAGTTAATTGAAGTCCTTAACACGTTTAAGAGAGTGTTTGGCTTGTCTATTGCTAATATTTAAGGGATTAGTCCATCCATTTATATGCATATGATCCTACTGGAGGAAGCGTGCTAACCTAAGTTAAGCCATAAAGGAGGTTAAATCTAATTTTAATAGAAGTTTTTAAGAAAGATATCCATAAATGGTTGTTTATTGATATCATTTATCCTATCGTTGACCTTATTTCTATCTAATATCATCTTGACATCAAAACCCTAAACAACAATCAACATGCTCAATACACTACTCCATGTAGTATATTGACTCCTTGAATTTAATCAATGTCCAAACCTCGCCATTAAGAGCTTCACACATCAATCTATCAACACTGGTTTCCTAACCTAATGCTTGGCCCATTTGACCGAATTAAGCTAACTCAACCTACCCCAATTGATCAAACCCCTTGATTGAACTTTTATAATCCCCAATTCACCTATGTACTTTACCAAATCATCCTAAATATAGTTCCTAGTGGATTGAACATGTTTAGTCAACCTGTCATAGTCAATAGTTGAGTTGGTCAACTCTACCTAAAATTTGTCAAACATGATTAGTTTAGGTCAAACACATAAATTTAATCAAACGCAATTTTATAAAACCATCAAATTTAAATATTCTCATGCTTTTGACCATTCAAGACCATGAAAGACCCTTTTTTATAAAGTTAGCTTGGTCAACCTAGTGAAAATAATTCATGCAAAAATCAATTTCTAAATTTAAAATCTAAACCCAATGCATCAAACCTCATGCATTCAACCCAAACATTCACTAAGGACTCCAAGAAGTCCAACTAAATTAGGTATAACCTGTTGACTTGTCAATCAAGTCAATAAGTTCAAAATTTTCAAATTGGTCAAATCCATATGGAAATCACTTAACCATGCCTTGTTAGCTGGCTTTGAGCACTCAATTTTTTCCCTTAAATGCCTAAACACTCTTAAATTAGCCTCAACCACTGGTTTAACTTATAGAAAGCTAGTGGTCCTCTCATTTTGAATGAGACAACCCATCACTTTCAAACTTTTCAGTATGCACTGTGGATAAATTTTAAATTTGTTTGCCTCATGATTTTGTTTAAATATTTCTTTAATCAAATATGCATAGATTGATATTTTATCATCTTGAAGGATAGACTAATGTTTCACTATCAATTTGAAAAGAAAAACTATTTATTTATTTTCATAATTAAAGTAGCATAAAGAATATTCAATTGATCCATATGTATAAAAAGAATATTCAACTATCATTTTAATTATGTAACTAAATCGATGAATTTATTTTCATAATCAAACCACATAAGAAATATTCAATTCATCCCTAAGGATAGAAGGAATATTTAATTATTATTTTAATCATTAAAAAATTAATGAATTTATTTTCACAATCAAATAGATTAAGGAATATTCAATTCATCCTTAAGGATAAAAAGAATATTCACTTATCTCTTTGATTATGAAACTAAACCAATAATTAAAGTTAGGCCTGCGTCCATAAATTTTACCACTATCTTAAAAAGGAACAAAGGTATGGTTTTTTTTCTGGGTTCTAGACTTCCTATAAGGGCAACCCGTTATAATTAATTACATCTCCTAAGAGAATACTCTCGATTAAAGTGAAGACTAAAGTTTTTAAATTTATATAAATTTAAAGAAAGGTATGGGTTTTCAAGATTTCAATGCACAGGCTTTAGATTGTAAAATCTTTACTTGGGTTTAGAATTTAGATTCAGACTTCAGATTTTAGATTTTGGAATGACTGAATAAGAAAGAAATATGTAAATATTGAGAGGTGTATGCAATTTGGACTTAAACTTGCCTAAAGTGAGCTGCCAGCAAATAATCCTATATATAATTAATCATCGTATAAATGTGGGATTAGATAGGCTCTATCCTAGGAATTAAGGAATTATAATTTAGAGGAATATATTTAATATTTTATAATATGTACATGATCACACAATGAAATGATGCATGAATAATAATGTATAAACAAAAACTTTTATTCATTGATAATTTCTCAGAGTACAACCCAGGGTCTACTGTAAAGTAAAGGTAGCAAGGCTCTATGAACAACAAGCCTGTATTTCTATTCATGTATAGATATATATTTAAATATGATTATCTATTTCTTCTTGGAATATTTTGGCTTCTGGATCTTCTATAGAATTCCAAAAGATAATGATCTTCAAAGAAAGAAGAATCATGTCCTTTCAAAACTAATACATGTATATAAATAATCATATTAAAATCCTTTATAACTCTTGATACTATATAACTCAATATAGCTATACAAGAATCTAAAATAATTACATTTACATTTACCTTTATATTTAACTTTACATCATCTCCTATGTACATTCTACTTTGTATGAATATAAAAGAGTAGTTTATAGCTAAACATATACAATATTATGTGAGTGTATACAAAGAAGTAACATAGCCTAAGAGCCTACTCCAAATGTCCACCGATATAAATATAAATATGATATCCAAAGTATAAAAATTAAATAATCTAAACATGAGTACCCTCTAGGCAAGGCACTCCATAATCAAACTAGACAAAAACACCAGTCTAGTCTAGGATGGAGTTGGTTGTCCTAATAAACCATCTAAGTGTGAATATATGCCTATATGGCTTGGATATATAGGTCCTAGGTTTAATTAGTTTTAAGTTGTTTACAAATTAAATTAGTTTTTTTAAGGATCATTTAAAGGTGGTTTTAATTTAGTTTTAATGTTCTAAAAGTTTTAAATTTTCTTTAAGGGGTATTTTAATTATTTAAGTTGATTAACTTTAATTTTGAAGAATATTGCTCTCAACAATTTCAAAGTGTTAGAAGTTATTGATTAGCAAGTCCTAGGATCATATTTGTAATGTTACCAATACTCTAAAATTGGGTAGATAGGTTGCATAAAAATATTGCATTTTTATTAAGTGTTTTAGTCCTTAAGCTTTCCAATCTAATACACATTTGCCTTCCTAAAAGGAGTCAAGCAAAAGGGTATAAAAGCTTTCATGCCTAAATGTTTTATTATTGAATTTTGATTAATTTAGTGCATTAATTATATATTTATGAAATTCATAATTTAATATTTATATTTTATCAATTCATTTGTCATATTGTCATAATGGGCATAAAGACCAAGGCTTCCTTAGGACATGTAACCCCACAGCTCGAGGCATTCCAGCCAATAAACTTTATTGACAGTGTGTTGATTATTCTTTAATTATTGATTTATAAAGCTTATAATTTACATCCTGTCAATTCATTAATAGCATTGTCATAATAGGCCTAAGGACCAAAGCCTTCTTAGGATACGTAGCCTTGTAGGTTAAGGAATTCTAGCTAAAAAACTTTATTGATAGAGTGTATATGAAATAATTCATTGAGTTATATATTTCTTAATTTTTGATGATTTATTGAATTTTGTATTTACTGAATTCTTTAATGAATTAGGTTTGACAAAATATTGACTTATTTATTTATATTGAATTCAAGAATTTTTATAATTTTCATAAATATTAGAACAAATTATGAGTTCATTACCTTTAAGTTAGTGTCAATTAGATTTTTCTGTAATTATTTATCCTTTTTACCAGTTCAACACATTTTAATAAATTAAATTTGATCAAATGTTGACGTTTTGATTTATAATGAATTCTAGAAGTTTTAGATTTTTTATAAATATTAGACCCAATTATGAGTTCAACACCTTCGAGTTTGTGCTAACTCATTTTTTTATAATTAGTTATAATTTTTACAAGTTCAGTACATTCTAATAAATAAATTAATTATTTAATTAAGGTTATTATTTTTGTACCGAATCAACTCCAAACCTCTTGAAATCTTCCTCAAATGTCACTGATGACTCCTAGGGATGATTACAAGTGTCTAAAATATTTTGAAATTTTAAATATTTTTAATTATTTATTTTAATTAATTATTAAATTCTCTTAACTTTTAAATTACTTTTTATATTGGATGAACTTCAAGGTGCATTTGATTTTCCTCTGTTAAGATTTTAATTCTTAGAAGTATGACACTTAGAATATATTTTTTATATTTAATTTTAATTTATTATGAATTATTAAAAATTCTATGTCAATTATGTGTCTCATTATTGCATTCACTAAATGATAAACTAAATGAACTCCAAATGCAATGAAATTTGAAATATTGGTTCATCTGAATATGTTATTTAAACCCACTAAATTTGGGCTCATCGAATCATTCCTAAGTGTCAAAAGCAATCATCAAATGTAAATGCACCTATACCTTTGATGATTTAATTTAGGCAATCTACACTAGATTTGGGTGAAATTAGTGGCAATATAACCCTTGCATAAACATAAATATTCCACAAAAAAATCAAGCCCTAACTATGGTTGGATTGAGAGTTATGAATTTTTAAAGTTTTGGGTCAAATCTTGACCTAGAACTTAAAAAATTCAATTCACCAAGATCCAATGATCACCAAGGCCCAAGAAAATTAGGATGTGTAGCAAACACAACCTAGCTTTTCTTATCAAAATATGAGCTCAATTAGACCACAAGCTAGGGATTGATTAAAGAAATTCATTGGGTATTCAAACCCAATTTACTCACTAACCAATGGTAAAAATCCTTTAAAATTAATTTTAAAATAAAATTGAGCTCAAGATGATTTTAATGAGCCGAAGAACTCAAACTTTGGATGAAAATGGGATTTAGGGTATATTTTTGATGTTCTAAGCATTTGTTTGAATTATTAAAAGTATTTAAGTTATATTTAGCCATAGACCAATCCTTGGAATAGATTACCATGATAGCTTCCATGGGATTACATCTTTCAAACAAGTGTCAAGCTCTAGATTACCACTTAACCATGTCAGCCATGAACCTGAGTTATCTAATATGATCCAGATCTGATCAACTGCCCAGATCATGTGTGCTATCCTTAAGGGGCATGAGTTTGAAACTAAGGGGTCATGAATTAAAAACCTAGGGAATACAGACCTGGTTAAGTTAGATATGGGCCATCTGATCAGAATACACGTGCGATCAGATGACTCAGATTAGCCCTAAATCAATAAATTAATTTTGAACTAAAATTTCAAATTCCCATAACCTCCTGTATACTAATACAAATTTATGAAATTTGAAATGTAGTTTCCCCACTCACAGATGAAGACTAGGGAAGTGTTTGACTGCTTTGAAAAAAACTTTTCATAAAGCAGTTTTAGAGAGAAGTTTTAGGCTTAATTTAGGAAAATACCTTTATCCACTGGGTGAATTTTCTTATTTTGGACTCCATGGACCCATGGAGATGTCATTTAGAACTTCCTTGAATACTCCAAGCTTTATAATCCATTAGATTGGATGTTTCTTGGCATGCATCACTTTTTCTCTTTCTATCTCTTAAATTTCAATTAGAAAGATCTAGAGCTAGAGAAGCATGGGGAATGTTGTCGAGGGATTAAGGGAGTTTATATGAAGCTTATAAATGTAACTGATCAACCCTTACTTTAAAAAATTTGGGGATATTTATAGGAGAGAGAATTTGTAATCAAGGGCCAAGATCTTGCCACCTAAATAACAGCCAGCCACCATTTCAATTGGGGATTATCCAATAGGATGCAAGGGAAGGTTCTGGAGAGTTTAAGCTTATTCAGACTGCTAGCTAATAAGTTTGGAGTTTGGAGGGTTTTGGTTAACCTAATTGTTGACCAAGGTTAACCCATGGGTTGGGCTTGTTGGGTCATGGGCAAGGGGTCAAGGGACACGTACTACATCTATTTATGAAATTTAATTTTACAAGGGTTGGATTTTGGTTGAAGAAAACACCACTGGGACCTGGAAATTTTTAGTGAGATGCATGGTAACCCCATGGAATGTCCCCATAAGTTTGGTTCATTGATTTGGTCAAAACTATTAGTTTTAAAAAATTTTAAGTGTTTATGTGTGTTTTAGTCAACCATGGTTGACTAGGTCAACCAACTTTAAGCAGGGGTTAATGTGGGGTCCAACTCATTCCATTATTTTTTTAGAACTAGTTGGAATAGGTTTCATGCAATAGGGAGTTCATTTGAAGTGAAATGCAAGTTTAAGGGTTTAGTGAACCCCTTAGTCAATTAGGGTTGATTAATGGTTTGGATTAGGTTTAATGCATTACAAATGTTATTTTGAATTTTGTTGGAGGTGATCCCAATGTTTGGTGCAGTCTCCATATATAAAAAATAATTTCAAAGGCTTAAGGGGCCTTTTGTGAAACTAGGACTAACAAAGGCTTAGAGTGGGGTTCAATGCACTCTAAATCATATTTGAAATGTGTTGGAAGATGTTTTAGGGTTTGGTTTGACTTAGCCATGTTGAAGTTCAAGAGAAATTCAATTTTTAGGCAATTTTGGGGGTTTAGGGTTTTATCGTTAGCCATGGATTTGGGGAAGCTTCCAAGTTCAAAAATTATAATATGCTATATTAGTGGCATAGACTATAAATATTTCAAACTTTTACAACCTTGGAATATGCTTTGAGTTTATTGGTTAGAGGATTTGAAATGCCTCCAAACTGATGGTTGACCCTAGACAAATGCCTAATCGAAATGTAACTCATCAATCATGAATCCAAGGCCATTTGGTTGGGTTTTGAGTGATTACAAATTGCCCCAAAATAGGTTATGGACCAAGGGGTTTTGGGTTATGTTTTGAATATTTGATTTTAAGATTTTGGATTTTTCATTGGATTAGGTTTTCATTTGATCAATGATTTGGAAGAGATTTATATTTTATATGCTCAAATCAATAACAATTATTGATGATTGTCCTTGATTGAATAGATGATTAGGTGATAGTTACTGGTGACTATCATCTGAAGGATTCAAAGTTTGATTTTCTAATGGATAATGAAGTTAATTATGGAGTTCAATGATTGAGGGAAGTTTCACTTTTGAAATGATCATTTGGTGATTATCAAATGATCAAATGAAAATTAAGGGTGACTATCAAGTGATGGATTTTTGGTTTGTGGTGTGACAACTACATCACAGCATAGTGATGGATTATATATAAATTTTTGAATGATATTCAATGATATATATGTGGAGATTAGATTTTTTAGTTTGGGGAATTGACCTTACTCAAAAAAGATGTCAATAAATGTAACTCCAATAGGTGTGATGCACTTTAAAAGTAAACCAGACATGTTGGTGTTGACTGAAGCAATCAATAGAATCCATCAAAGTTTCAATGATTAGGGCCTGAAAGGAAATGATCCTAAGTATGGGATTTTGAAATTTAAACTATGATGGTGCCATAGGGGTTTGCTCCAATAATAATGGATTTTAAATGAAAAAAGAATGCCATAAAAGCAGACTTATATCCAAAAACTATTAGATGCCATAAGAGTGAGCTTATAAATGAAGATTGATTTAATGGAAGTGGGATGATATAAAAGAGGACTTAGACCTTAGGTCTATAGGATGTTGTAAGAGTAAACGTAAACTTGAGGACTAATTTAATGGAGTATATAGGATGGCATAAAAATGGATTTATACTTAATGGCCATCTTTAGGGAGCGAAGCATATAAGCTGTCGTGGGAACAGACTTACACCTAACAGCTATTTTTGATGTAGATGGATCATAATGGAAAGGATGCTTAAGTGTAAAGGCTTACATCAACCCAATAGGAAAGATTTAGACTTTTAGATTTTTAGATTTTTATGGGAGAGTAGAAAATTTAATCTTTTTATTAGAAATTTTTGGATTAATCACTTGGACCGTATCAACCTAACAAACGGGAAAAAATTCAAAAGTGAACAAAGAAGTAGATTGACTCCAACAAAACCAAAAAATCTAAGGATTTAGATTTTGTTGACCCAGATTAAGCTCCCTAGAAGCTAAGCTAGGATCTCCATTATATATTTTTAAATTCAAATCTATTTCAGAAGAATTTAATTGAGGAAATATATTTAATCTTTTCAATTTTATAGTATGATTTTTATATCTAATAGAATATTAATGCATGATGATGAATCTAAGACTAGGATTTTCAAAGTCAAGCATCCATAAAATATCTATGGAAATTAATTTTTTTTAGATTTAAGGTTTTGAAAAGGATGCCCTTTAGCCATTTAATTTCTAGCACACTTTTCATCTTTTATTTTGTAGAGCACTTTACAAATCTTTTATTTTTTGCACACCTTGCGCATATTTTATTTTGGCACACTTTGTGCTTCTTTTATTTTGTGGTACACTTTATGAATTTTTATTTTTGCATGCTTAGTGTATCTTTTAATTATTGGCTTACTTTGTACATATTTTATTATGGCAAAGAGGTCCTTCTGAAAACTTTAAAATGATAATTCTCAATTGTAAGATTATCTTCCAAACATAAAAGAAGAAAAGTCACTCTCTTATATAAGGAAGAATGAATAACAAAATGAATCCAATCCTTTGACAAGAATGATCTCTTGACTAGCAAAATTAATGAATAGATTTATGATCATGCCAAAGATACCTATAAGATGTAAAATTGTAGAAATTTAATCAGGACCCAACTTGAAAGAGTAGGGAAAGTTTTGGATCAGGATTTTTTTTTGAAGAGATTTAAATCATGACCTTGTCTAAAAGACTAGAGGAATTATTGAATTGAGATTTTTTTTTATTTTCAGGGATTTAAATCAAGGCCTAGTTTGAACAACTAGGGAATGTTTTGAATCAGGATTTTTTTTATTTTAAGGGATTTAAAATAGGCCCCAGACAAAAAGATTAGGGAATTATTGAAGTTGGAGTTTGGGTTTTATTTTAATTAATTTATAATGATTCCAACTCAAATTTCTTTGAATTGGAGGGTATGCTTAAATATTAATTTGAGTGTGGATTTTTAAGCAATTATTTGACTAGGACCCTTGTCCATAGATTTTTAGATATAGAGGATAGAGTTTGACATGATTTAGATTTCAATTTTGATAATAACTTCAGTGAAGATACTTTATATAAGAGAGGATACAAATTTATAATTTAAAAACTAAAGCTTGAAATTTGCATACACATGTAAGACTAAAAATGGTCAACACTGTTGCCTGACGTAGAATCGATTCAGTATTTTGGTTGGCCTAGTTTGCTTAGTTTTTAAGGATGAAACTAAACATCATACATGTTTATGTGAGTTAACATGGATAAAAAAATTGGAATTTAAATAAACTTGTAAATATAAAATGCAAATACATGACTATACAGAGACAGAATGCCTACCTGACCTAGGAACGATTCAGTATTATGGTTTGCCTTGTTTGTTTTATTTTTAGGACAAAACCAAGAAACCATATGATATATTTATTGGGTAAAAATGGAACAAAATTAGAATTTATCTATATATTGGCAAAGCCCCTACAGAACTTAGGTCTAATTCAGTATTCTGATTGGCCTAGTCCACCTAGTTTTTAGGATGAAACCAAATAACCATTTAACATGTTTATATGAGTAAACATGAATAAAAAAATTAGATTTAAATAAGCATGTAAATACAAGACTATATGTGGGCTAACCCATACCTGACCTAGGACCGATTATGTAGTCCCGACTGGCTTAGTCCACTTAGTTTTTAGGATGACACTAAGTATCTATGGGACATATTTACATGATTAAACATGGAAAATGAAACTAGAATTTAAATAGACATGCAAATGTAAACATGTAAATATAAAACTATACATGAGCAAAACCTCTACCTAACCTAGGACTGACTTAGTATTCTAGTATGCCTAATATTTATGTGAGAAAACTTGGAAAATAAGACTAGAATTTAAATAAACATGCAAAAGTAAACATAGAAATGCAAGACTATAAACTGGCAGACCCCTACTTGAACTAGGATAGATTCATGTATTTGGTTGGCCTAATTTTCATGGTTTTCATAATGAAACCAACTAACCATGGGACAAGTTAACGTGAGTAAACATGGACAATTAAACTAGAATTCAAATAAACATGTAAATGTAAACATGCAATTATGAGATTATACATGGGAAGAACCCCTACCTGTTCTAGGACAGATTTAGTATTCGGGTTGGCCTAGTCTGCTTGGATTTTAGGATGAAACCAAGTAACCATGGGACATATGTGCATGAGTAAACATGGAAAACAAAATTGGAATTTAAATAAATATGTGAAAATATAAGACCAAAGAAAATATGCATATATAAGGCAGAACTGGATATGTATATACAAGGTTATACTAGACATATATATATAAGGCTATACTAAGTATACATATACAAGATTGAAATTTAAATAAATATGCATATGCATGAAATCTGATAACCTGAACATTTAATTAAATCTATATGTACTTAAAATTTTTAGTCTTCATTAAAGATGGAGAGAGAAGCCTATTCCCAATGGAGTCACTAGAAAAATCTATGGTTAAATTTTATGTTTTTTTTCCACATAATTTACTTTAAATGTTTCATTAATCAAATATGTATAGATTAATTATACCATCTTGAAGGATAGACTATTATTTTAATATCAATTTGAAAATAAAAACTCTCAATTTATTTTCATGTCAAAAGCAGCATAAGAAATATTTAATTCATCCCTAAGGATAAAAAGAATATTTACCTATCATTTTAATCATGAAGTTGAACTTTTTGTTCAATTAAAGATAATTCTTATGGTAGCTTCAAGATCAAGAGGAAGTCTATTGGAAACAAAAAGCTACCTCTAAGCATCTCATTAAAGAGGATAATAATACTATATACTTTCATGCCTTGGTCAAGAAGAATAGAGCCGGAATTTCTTTCACAAAATCTCTCTTTATGATGGGTCTCATATTGAGGATGATGGGGAAATTGCTAAGTCTTCTATGGACCATTTCATAAATTTGTTTAATAAAACTTTTAAGCCTGCTCCTATTGATCATACTGACCTCATTCCTTATATCATTAATGTGGATGATAGCAATGCTCTTAACAAACCTCCTTCCTTAGAGGAAGTTAAACATATTATTTAAACTATGAATTCTGATTCTATGACATGCCCTGATGGTTTCACTAATAAATTCTTTCAAAAGGCTTGGAACATCATTAGTAATGACTTATATACTATTGTCTTTGATTTTTTTTCCTGCAACACTATTCCAAAATTTTTAGATTTTAAGTGGTGTTACTCTTAATAAAAATAAGTTTTTCTTTATTACTTCTAAAAATTTACCTACATATCATATTAATGTCATTATGGACCTTACTAATTTTATGCAAGGTTCTTTATCTTTAAAGTATCTTGGGGTTCCTCTCTATAAAGGTCGTAAGAAATCTTTTCTTTTTGATGATCTTATTACCTCTATGCAAAAAAGGCTCAACTCTTAGGAGTTTAACTTTTTAAGTTTTGGTGGGAGAGTGATTTTGATCAAGAGCTTCTTATGTGAAAGTCAAAGATTCGCCAAGAGGGGGGGTGAATTGGTATTTTAAAAATTTAAACCTAAATAGGAGTTCCAAATTTTTTTTTGTTTTTAAAATAAGAATTTAATAAGTAGAATGCGGAAGCTAGTAGTTCGTTCACAACAACAGTATTGGTGACACAATTGCAAATTTCACAATATAAGATCTAAATAAAACTTTTCACCAAATAATTAAAAGCAGTAAATAAAATACGTTAAAAGTAAAGTGCGGTAAAAATGGAAAAGCACACCAGAGATTTTTATAGTGGTTCGTTCACTTGACCTACGTCCACTCCCCGGAGTCATCCACTATGGGATTTGCACTACTAAAAGTTGACTCTCCTTTTGCTCCCATAGCAAGGTAGAGAAGCCTTTACAAGACTCCCTTTCACCTTCCCCGGTGTGGCAAAATACCAACCGCTATGTCACCCTCCAGGTGACGGCAGTGGACCTTCTCATTTTTCTCCCTCCTGGAGATGGCAGAGTACCTTGACGATGTTGATCTTGAAGCCTCTCTTCCCTAGAGAACTTTCCCAAGACTCCCCAAAGCCACAAGGGGAGCAAAGCATACAGTTAGCTTGGAGCCACCGTGTGATCCCCTCACACTCCTTCTCCCTCACGCTCAAGCTCTCCTTCACCTTCCTCTCACAAGCCCTGGATCTCTCCAAAGAAAACTTCTCCCTCAAGAGTCCCTTCCTCTCTCAATGCCTCTCATAGCAAGAAGACAGACCAATAACCCTTAGTTGAAAAATTAAAGTTATTTTTAAATCAGGCTTCAGAAAACCCTAAAAATTTCAACTTTTTCGTCTCTTTTCATACTATATAATATATAATCGTACAGTGCGATCAGTTCAAATACAGCTTCATCCAGTACGAGCACAGACGAACTGTTCTCAAATTCTATACATATCATACTGTATGAATGTATATTGTACAGGATGATCATGTTATTTTTAATTGTTCGTACAGGATGATCTGTGGGACGATCCCTGGGACGAGCAAATTCATCTCTGGCTATTGTCCAGCACTGCACTATTCGTACAGTACAATTAGTTCATTTCAGGCTATCGTCCAGTACGATATGAATATCATCCAGGAAGAATAGAATAAAAAACCTTAGTTTTGTCTGGTACAATCAAAGGGATGAATGAAATTGACTCTGACTATCATACGGTATGATATAGTATCATACAGTATGATCTACTTTAATTAAGAAACCAAAGTTTATTTCCTGATTACGGGAGATAATTTTTATAAGTATTCAATTAATCGTACCGTATGATCTGGATCGTACAGTATGAATAGTTCAAAAAATTAAAATTATAAACTTACCAAACTTATTCTGGCAGCTAGGGTTTTTTAATTGAACCTCATCGTACAGTACGATTAGATTACAAAACTAATCATCTGGAAAATAGTTGTTAGCCTGAGTATTAATGATTAATCATATAGTACGATTGAAAATCGTACACTACGATAATTTAAAAAAAAATTTAAATATGAAAATAAATCTCCCCCAGAGTGTGTGCATGGTTGCTCCTTTCACATACATACTTTTGTGGCAGACTCAAGAAAATAAAAAATAAAGAAATTAAAAATTATAAGATTTTTAACATCCTATTCTACCCAGTTTGAGTCTCCAGTAACCTTGAGCAATGTGTATCTGACATGAAATATTAGTGCTCATATACAAGGATAAACATTTGTAATCTTAAGGAAGTCCATATAGATTCAGTAAGTATTAGTTGTCACCATCAAAATTAAGTACTCGGGATCCTGGATTTCAACAATCTCTCCCTTTTTGATGGTGTCAAATAATATTTTCTGATGGCCACAGTTATTTCTTCTTCCTTAGCTCCGCCTCAGAAGGATAACTTATTTTTAAAATAGGAGGAGAAAAAAAAATTGTTTTTTTTTATTATTATTTATAACATATAGAGTAAACATAACAAGAGAACGAGCAACATATAAATAGAAGAGTAACTATAAATAACTGATATCATTAATAGTAAAGACAGAACAACACAGAAACGTCACCCCCTTTTGATAGCACCAAAAAGGGAAGAACAAAAAAGCAACTACAAAGACAAGAAATTAGAAAAGAAAAATACAACACAAGCAACTGAAATATTCAAAATTCGGGACCTGATCCGGAGGTGGTGGTGGAGGTCATGGAACCAGTTAAAAGTACTGATGGAGGGATGCGAACTAGTGATTGATGGAGGTGAAGCGCTCCCCAAACCATTTCAGATCACTTTCATGTTGTTGATGTTATTGAGCAATGTGGGAATCCAACCTAGTCTCCAATCGATCAAGGCATTGAATGATGTCATCGTGAGGGTAGGCAGGATAGACAGGTTCAGGCGGGTGTATTGGTGGTGGTAGAGGTGCGTCGGTAGGAGCAACAGCCTCTTCTTCATGAAAATCGGGATCGGCGTGAGTGGCCCTCCGATGGAATAAGATACAAAAAGAGGCATCTGAATAGAAGATAGGGAGATGATCTGGAGGTAGAGGATAATGAATTTGATACTTAGCATCTAAGATGTAGCATACGACATGTCCTAAAGAAAGGTTTAGTTTTCTGCGGGCACTTGGATATCAGAATGCAGATAGGGTATGGATATAATCAAAAATTATTTGGGCTTCATTGAATTTAGTTCCTGACATTATTAGGTAAGTGACCACCGACAGCAGTGGAGTAATGTGGATGCGATCTCCAGCTTTGGGTATTATGGATGTACGAAGAACATGCTGGATAACGCGTGTATTTTGATTCGGGGTTTGGACAAGGGGCAGGTGTTGATTGGATGGGACATTTCTAAGGGTCATGTTAACTGAGGTCCAATCATAATCATTTATGAGCATAGATTAGGGATAAGGGGCTTCAATAGATAAGACAATGTGTTTAGCTATGTCGTTGACAGTGATAACGACATATTGTTTGCAGACATAGGAAGTAAAGGTGGTGTTCTCTAGGTCAACTTTCAAATTTGCAAGAAATTCAAAAAGTAGTTCGGAGTGGAAGGGAAATATTAGAGTCAACAGAAATTGAAGAGTGGTGAAAGCGAAAAGGTTCATCACCTTGAAGTTCAAAGTGGTTTGATTCAAAATTCAAGATGGGGTGATTTTGGCTTCTTTTAATTTATTATATGCTTTCTCGTCAGCAGCAGAGAGAAAGCGGTCGTCAAACCTCTGAGAGGAGGAAGATCTCCCCACGATCATTCGACCGCGCTTGCTTGCAACAGACATTGTTGAGGAAGTGGATGGAGAAAGTGAGGAATTGGAAGAGGAATGAGTGATCTTAACCAAAGAATGCCTCAATTTATAGAATTTTGGAAGTATCGTACAGTACAATTGAGGATCATACAGTACGATAGGTGCAATTATTTCATCTGGATGACTGTCTGAAAATAGAGAGTCAAATCATACAGTACGATCAGAATCGTACTAGACGAATGTGAGTGAGAGGCGTTCGTCCCGAGAAGTCGTCTGAACGACTTTTGACAAAATTTATCATACTGTACGAACAGGTGTTCGTACAGTATGAAGGGTAATTATTTTCGTACCGGCCGAGTTTAAATTCATCCCAATCCATACTGACATGTGGATTGTACCGTATAATGTGGTGTTCGTACAGTACGATGACCAATAATGTGTATCGTACAGTACGAGTGGTGATTCGTACAGTACGATATGTACAAGACAGGATAGATCTAAACCGTGGATGGAGTGGACGGTTGAGATTTGAGTATTTTTGGGAAGTATCGTATAGTACGATTTAGGATCGTATAGTACGATGTGCAGAGAACTTCAAGTTTTAGGCATCAGCAAGGTGAATGTGAGAGGATCAGGAAAGTCCTTTTTTTTAATTTTTAATTAAATAAAACGAACACACAAACACACAAAAATTTTTTTGTTTATTATTTTATTTTTATTTTTTCTTTTATTTTTTTGTTTTAAGCTTGAATGTCTATGACACCTAATTTTATTCTCAGGGTACTAAAGGTGTCATAAGCTAACGGTTTTGTAAAAATGTCAGCCAATTGATCTCCAGTCGTAATGGGTGCAGTTCAATATCTCCTTTGGCTACATGATCTCTTATGAAGTGATGTCTAATGTTTATATGCTTTGTTCATGAGTGCTGAATTAGATTTTTAGATATGCAAAATGCACTAGTATTGTCACACATTATTGGGATGGTTCCTACAGGTAGTCCAAGATCTAAAAGTCGTTGTTGTAACCAAAGGACTTGTGTAACACAGCTTCCTACCGCTATCTATTCTGCTTCAGCTGTCGAGAGGGCTACCGAATTTTGTTTTCTACTCGACCAAGACACTAATGATTGTCCAATGAATTGGCAGGTACCAGAGGTGCTTTTTCTATCTACCCTACATCCTGTAAAATCCAAATCTAAGTACCCTAAGATTTCAAATATAGTGTTGTGTCTAGGATACCAAATTCCTAAGTTTGGGGTGCCTAGTACATATCTAAGAATTCTTTTGACAGTAGTCATGTGAGACTCTTTTGGACCTGCTTGAAATCGAGCACAGAGACAAACACTAAATATTATATCCGGTCTACTGGCAGTTAAGTAGAGAAGTGATCCAATTATTCCCCTATACTTCTTCTGATCTACTGACTTTCCATTTGAATCCTTATCTAATTGAATGTTAGAGCTCATGGGAGTATTCATGGCCTTGGCATTTTCCATTTCATACTTTTTAAGAATATCTTTGATGTACTTAGTTTGGCTAAGGAACGTTCCACCTTCCATCTGTCTTACACTAAATCCAAGGAAGTAATTAAGTTCTCCCATCATACTCATTTCAAACTCATCACTCATTATTTTTGAAAATTCATCACATAAGATTTTCTCTGAAGATCTGAATAAGATGTCATCTACATAGATCTGAACAATGAGTATCTCATCTCCTATCTTTTTCAAGAATAAGGTGGTGTCCACACTACCCTTAACAAAGCCTCTATCTAGTAGGAATATACTAAGTCTTTCATACCAGGCTCTTGGTGCTTGCTTTAGTCCATATAGTGCCTTTTCAACTTAAACACATGATTTGGAAATTATGAGTTTTCAAATCCTGGGGGTTGTTCAATATAGACATCCTCTTTGATTACCCTATTTAGGAAAGCACTCTTTACATCCATTTGATATAATTTGAAACCCTTGAAGCAAGCAAAAGCTAAGAGTACTCTAATGGCTTCTAGTCTGGCCACGGGTACAAAAGTTTCTTCAAAATCTATTCCCTCAATTTGGTTGTAACATTTTGCTACTAATCTAGCCTTATTTCTCACTACTAAACCAGAGTCATTCATCGTATTTTTAAAGACCCACTTAGTTCCAACCACGCTTTATTCTTTAGGTCTTTTAACTAATTCCCATGCATCATTCCTAATGAATTGGTTCAACTCTTCTTGCATTGCTAGGATCCAGAATTCATCTCCTCAGGCTTGATCTATATTTGTGGGTTCAATCATAGATATAAATGTAGAATGACTGACCTCTTTCCTAAGTCCATGCCTAGTTTTTACACGTTCTAATGGGTCTCCTAAGATCAGTTCTTTAGGATGACTAGAAGAATATTTCCAATCTCTAGGTAGTTGTTCCTGAGGTTCCTCTCTAGTCTCTATGGCAATGGTTTCTACTCCCTGAATAATCTCAACTTCTTCTTCTTCATGATTAGATTCAGAGGTCTTATTGGATTCATCAAATACCGCATGGGTAGACTCTTCTACTACCAGGGTCCTCTTATTAATGATTCTATAGGCTTTACCTACTGATGAGTAGCCTAAGGAAACCCCTTCATCAGATTTAGAATCAAACTTTCCCAAGGATGACTTGCCATTGATTAAGATGAAACATTTACATCCAAAGACATGTAGGTGGGAAAGATTGGGTGTCCTACCCTTAAGCAATTCATAGGGTGTCTTATTAAGTTTAGATCTTACATTTACCCTATTTAGAACATAGCAAGCACTATTCACTGCTTCTGCCCAAAAATATCTAGGAAGAGTGTATTCAGCTAACATTACCCTAGCAGCTTCAACTAAAGTTCTATTCTTTCTTTCTACTATTCCATTTTGCTGAGGAGTCATAGGGGTAGAGAAATTATGTTCTATTCCAATCTCTTTACAAAATGATTCAAACTTATCATTCTCAAATTCTCCATCGTGATCATTATGAACTGTCTTGATTTCACATCCTAATTTTGTTTGAATCCAAGTAGAGAAAGTTCTAGACTCTTCAAATGACACACTCTTATGTGCTAGAAATTTCACCCAAGTAAACCTAGAGTAGTCATCCACTATTACAAATCCATAAGATTTTCCTCCTAGGCTAGCGGTACTAACAGGTCCAAATAGGTCCATGTGTAGAATTTCTAGTGGCCTAGTGTTGTTGATATCCTTAATTGAATGAAATGATGATTTCACTTATTTTCCTAGTTGGCAGGCATCACATAAATGGTCCTTGGTAAAGTCTAACTTAGGTATGCCTCTAACTAAGTCTTTCTGAGTGATGTTCTTAAGTGTTTTCATACTAGCATGGCATAGTCTCCTATGTCATAGCCAGGAGTCATCAGCTATTATTTTTAGACACAAAGAGTTTGAGTTTTCAAGGCAATTTAAATCTAATATATAGATATTATTTATGTGTTTTCCTTCTAACACAAGTGTACCATTTAAGCTAATCATGCACTTGTTAGAATGAAACTTAATGTCAAAGCCCTTGTCATATAGTTGACTAATACTCAAAAGGTTATTCTTTAAGCCATCAACTAACAGTATATTTTTAATTACCAAATTTTTAGAGTTTCTAATGATACCTGAGCCCACCACTTTTCTGGTGGTGTTGTCTCCCAAAGTTACCTTGCCTCCTGACCTAGCCTCCAGTGTCACGAACGGCTTCATGTCTCCAATCATATGTCTCGAGCAGCCACTGTCCAGGTACCACATGCTCTCACTAGGTCTTTTGTGAGAGCATCCCTGCAATTTCAATCACAGGTTAGTTTTGGGAAACCAAGTGAGTTTGGGTTCCACCTTGTGCTTGTATGGATGAAATGTATGCATGTTATCCTGTGATGAATGCAGCTTAGGTCTCCACACTAGATATGTCCTATGGTGAATTATGAACGTGTGGGCTATGTGACCTAGCATGGCACAAGAATAACACCTAACACCAGGAAATGGGTTCACTAATCTATGGGGGTGGTAGTGCCTATTTCTGGGTTTGGATGATGCATGCTGTGCTAGTTTTGAATGAGATGGTTCACATGGTGGAGGCTAAAAAAACTCAGCAAATGTGGGAGGTGTTTTATTGTTTTCAAATGCATGAAGTTTTTCATTTAAAAATTTATTCTCTTGGTTAAGGCTTGCATATTCAAATCTCAATGTATGCTCACTTCTATCTAGTTCCTCTATAAGTTCTTGTAGTTCCTTAAATGCATTCTCTAGTTCAATATGTGATGATTTCAAGGTATTGTGTGTAGTGGTTAACTCAATATGCTTCTTGTTTAATGCATCATATTCATCAAGCAGAGACATATGATCTTTATCCAAGTTAGAAAAATCCTTAACTACACTAGCATGCTCCTTTTGTAAAGTACTAAACTTAGTGTTAAGACTAACATGCTTTTTCTTTAACTTTCTATACGAATCATGATTTTTTTTAGAAATAATCAATAGCTCATCATAAGAAAGTTGACATACCTCATCTTAATCTGATTGATCGAGATTATCATTAGCCATAAGACATAGATTTGTTACCTCCTCCCCTGCTTCTTCTTCTGACGATTCTAAGGCAGAGTCGGCCCAAAATGCTTTTTTGTGTCTTAGACTTGCCCTTTCTGAACTTTGACCTTTCCTCGCCCTTTTCTTTATTTTGTTGAGTCGTAACATTGGGACAATCAGCTTGGAGATGACCGGGTTTCCTGCACTCAAAGCAAATTGTGTCAGATGCAACTTTAGTATTTTTTGAGCTTTTACCTTTATTCCAATTACTTTGATGACGGCGTTGCTTTCTTTTCAGAAAATTCTTGAACTGATGAGTCGTCAAGTCTATGTCGTCATCTTCCTCCGCTGCAGAGCTGTTACTTTCAAAATTATTCGCTTTTAACGCCACCGTTTGCTCATTCTTTTCACCTGCATCACTTTGTCGTTGACTCACTCCTTGCTCGTAGGCAATGAGTGACCCAAGCAAGTTGTCAATTGAATAAACATTTAGGTCTTTCGACTCAGTTATTATAATAATTTTTGCATCATATGAACTAGGCAAACATCGCAATATTTTGTTCACTTTCTCTGAGTTAGACAACTCTCTCCCTAAAGCATGCAAAGATGTCACTATCTGGGTGAATCTAGTATACATTTCAGAGATAGTTTCACTAGGTTTCATGCGGAATAGTTCATAATCATATAGCAGTATGTTCAGCCTAGATTGTTTGACCTCACTAGTTCCTTCATATGTGATACACAGTTTGTCCCAAATTTCCTTACCAGTAGTACAGGTAGACACTCGCATATAATCTTCTGATTTTAATGTGCAAAAGAAATAATTTAAGCATTTAGCATTTAACTGTGTAAATTCTCTATCCTCATTGCTCCATTCATTAAAGGCTAATTTAGTTTTAACTCCATTCAACATACGATAAGGTGCAGAATAACCTTCTTGAACCAACATCCATATGCGATAGTCTAGAGACTGTAAAAAAGTAGACATGCGTATTTTCCAGAAATCAAACGGTATATTATAAAATAAAGGTGGACGGGTTATAGAATAACCCTCCGCAGTGTTACGGTTACCAAATTGAGCCATAGATCTTACGTTACTAGGTTTTCTAAAACACTATTTTGAAACCCCTCTTTAATACCACTTGAAAGTCAGAGATTCGCCAAGAGGGGGGGTGAATTGGTATTTTAAAAATTTAAACCTAAAGAGGAGTTCTAAATTTTTTTTTGTTTTTAAAATAATAATTTAATAAGTAGAATGCGGAAGCTAGTAGTTCATTCACAATAATGATATTGGTGACACAATTAAAAATTTCATAATATAAGATCTAAATCAAAATTTTCACCAAATAATTAAAAGTAGTAAATAAAATATGTGAAAAGTAAGGTGCGGTAAAAATGGAAAAAGCACACCAGAGATTTTTATAGTGGTTCAGTCACTTGACCTACCTCCACTCCCCGGAGTCTTCCACTCTGGGATTTGCACTACTAAAAGTTGACTCTCCTTTTGCTCCCACAGTAACGCGGAGAAGCCTTTACAAGACTCACTTTCACCTTCCCCGGTGTGGCGGAATACCAAACGCTATGTCACCCTCCAGGTGACGGCACCGGACCTTCTCCTTTTTCTCCCTCCTGGAGACGGCAGAGTACCTTGATGATGTTGATCTTGAAGCCTCTCTTCCCTATAAAACTTTCCCAAGACTCCCTAAAGCCATAAGAGGAGCAAAGCATGCAGCTAGCTTGGAGCCACCGTGTGATCCCCTCACACTCCTTCTCCCTCACGCTCAAGCTCACCTTCACCTTCCTCTCACAAGCCCTGGATCTCTCTAAAGAAAACTTCTCCCTCAAGAGTCCCTTCCTCTCTAAATGCCTCTCATAGCAAGAAGATAGACCAACAACCCTCAGTTAAAAAATTAAAGTTGTTTTTAAATCAGGCTTCAGAAAACCCTTAAAATTTCAACTTTTTCATCTCTGTTCGTACATTACGATCAGTTCAAATACAGCTTCATCCAATACGAGCATAGATGAACAGTTCTCAAATTCTATATATATCGTATTGTATGATATGTATAACGTACGGAACGATCATGTTATTTTCAACTGTTCGTACAGGACGATCTGTGGGACGATCCCTAGGACGAGCAAATTGGTCTCTGACTATCTTCCAGCACTGCACTATTCATACAATATGATTAGTTCATTTCAGGCTATCAACAGTACGATATGAATATCATCCAGGATGAATAGAACAAAAAACCTTAATTTTGTCTGGTACGATCAAAGGGACGAATGAAATCGTCTCTAACTATCATACGGTACGATATAGTATCGTACAGTACGATCTACTTTAATTAAGAAACTAAAGTTTATTTCCTGATTACAAGAGATAATTTTGGTAAGTATTCAATTAATCGTACCGTATGATCTGGATCGTACAGTATAAATAGTTCAAAAAATCAAAATTATAAACTTACCAAACTTATTCTGGCGGCTAGGGTTTTTCAGTTGAACCTCATCATACAGTACGATTACCATCGTACAGTATGATTAGGTTACAAAACTAATCATCAGGAAAATAGCTGTTAGCCTGAGTATTAATGATTAATCGTACAGTATGATTGAAAATCATACAGTACGATAATTTAAAAAAAAATTTAAACATGAAAATAAATCTCCCCCTGTGTGTGTGCATGGTTTCTCCATTCACATACATGCTTTTGTGGCAGACTCAAGAAAATAAAAAATAAAGAAATTAAAAATTACAAGATTTTCAACATCCTATTCTATCCAATTTGAGTCTCCAGCAACCTTGAGCAGTGTGTATCTGACCTGAAATGTTAGTGCTTATATATAAGGATAAACATTTGTAATCTTAAGAAAGTCCATATAGATTCAGAAAGTATTAGTTGTCACCATCAAAATTAAGTGCTCGGGATCCTGGATTTCAACATTATGCTCCTTGCCTATTTATATTTTTCAAACTATTCAACCTACTCTTGTTGTGCTTAATATACTTGAAAAATTATTCAATAATTTTTTTTTGGAAAGGCAACAGTTCCAATTTTAAAATTCTCTGGACCTCACAAAGTAATTTCTATGGAGTTTTGGAGGAAGGAGCATTGGGGTGTATGAATATGACTTATTTAGCTTATGCATTAAATTATGGTTCAATTTACATGCTGAAACTTGTCTTTGGGCTAAGTTCATGACTGTTAAGATTGTGTTGGCAAGCACCCTTCTATTTGTTCTTACAACAAGGGTGATTCTAGAGTTTGGAGAATACTTTGTAACAATAAATGGGAAGTTGATCCTCATATTAAATGGGGTATTAGTCATCCTAATATATATTTTTGGCAAGATCATTGGTTAGGTCAAACTTCTATTGATCTTATGTTTAATACTTTCTCGACTATGGGTTCCAAGGTAAATTCTTTTACTTATAATAATTGTTGGGATTATAATAAACTTATTGTGGTTATTTGTGAATTTATTATTCGTCATATTCTTCAGATTCCTCTAAATATTGATGCTGATGATTTTTTATTACATAACTTGGCTAGCATTGGAATCATCATACTTATGGATGATTGGACTGCTATCAGAACTAAGAACACTACCGCTAAAGATTTTTCCATGATATGGTGTAAACGTATTTTGACTTTTATTTCTATTTTTATTTGGAGAATTATGTATAAACATGTGCCTATAGATAAGAATTTATTAAAAAATTGTTTTATTTTACCTTCCAAATGCCAATTTTGCTATCACATAAAGAATATGCACCATGTGTTTATTTTTGGTCCTATTGTGGCAAAAATTTGGATTTATTTTGATAACATTTTCAAACTTAATTATTTTTGTGACAATATTAGAATCAATGACATCCTTAATCTTTGGTTTATTAAATCAAGAGGTCATATTAGGAACCTCATTCCCTCTCTTATTTTGTGGTATCTTTGTCATGCTAGGAATAACTCCTTATTTAACAATATTGTCATGAACCACCATCAGTTTATTAGGAATATTAAAGACAAAGGTTTGAAGCTATTTATTGCTAATCTTTTGACTTCTAAGAACTTTAAAGGGTATTCCTTTGTTGCCCAAGAGTTTGGTATTTCCATTCACGATAAGTATGACAATAATGGTCCTAAATTGATTTTTTGCTCTAAACCTTCTCATAATATGTTTAAACTTAATACTGATGGTTCTGTTAAAGATAATTCTTATGGTTATAGTGGTATCATTAGAGATCATCATGGTAATATCATTATGGCTTATATTGGACCTTTATAAAGATGTTCTGTTATTTTTGTGGAGCTTTCTCCTATTTTATATGGCTTGAAATTATGCCTATCCCTTGGTATTTTTAACATTTGGATTGAGGTTGAAGCTATGTACAGTCTTTATTATTTGAAGGATAATAATGATAAGAATTATAGCCAAGAGTTATTCTATCTTCTTAGGAAAATTAAGCAGCTCTAGGCTCTTTTTAATGTTAAAATATCTTATGTTCATAGGGAAGGTAATGCTTGTCTTGATTGGTTAGCTAATCATGGTTGTAATATTTAGTTTCTTATTCATTTCTTCTATAAAAATTAGTTTGCCTTCTTAAAAGGCCTCATCAGATAAGACAAACTTGGCTTCCCTTATTTTAGAACATAATATTTGGTTTATCATTACTCCTCCTTTATCTTGGTTTTGGGGTTTTCTTTATGATTGTTTTGGTCATACGGTGGCTTATATCCCTCATTTTATGAATTCTAGTCTTCTTGTCAGCTATGCTTTATTTATGGATTATGGTCATTTTAGTAGGGTTATTTCTGGCAATGATTATAACCCTTTGAATTATGGCCTTATTCACATCTGTTGCTCATCTAGTCCATCTCTGTACCTAACAAGGAAATGAGGTTGTTAATGTGTGATAATAGGCTTGCATAAGGATTAGTATTATCTGTGTTAGTATAGTCTTGGGATGTCATGGCCTAATATAGAGTTCACTAGTCTATTTTCATTATTTTATTTCATTCTTGGATTCATAATCAAATTATTGTTATCTTTTTTTGTGGTATTTTGATTGGAATGGGTTCAAAAAATTTGAATCCTATCTGGTATGGTTGTATTTATATTAATCTCTATCAGCTAGTTTGCTTTGAAATTTATCCCAGTCGGGGATAGATTTGGATTAGATTAGAGCTATAGCTAGAATTTTGGCTTCATGATAATAGTGAAACTACACACCTGAGCCAAAATTTTCCTCCTTGTCTTTCTAATTTTTTGGATAATTATGAATTTTATATTACTTTCCTTTGGGTCAATTTGGTGAACATTAATGGGAATTCCTATGCAATTTTTGGGCTTATCATTATAGATATCAATATTTATTTTTATGGTAAGTCTGGGCTGGCTTCTAGTTATCAATGTTGTTGGCAAAATTCTTATATATGTTGTATTGCTCACATTATTTTGCTAGCCTTCAGCCTTCAGTTTGTTTTTCCTGTGCTAATTTGTTCACTGGATTATTGGTTGAGGGTTTAATATATTTATGGTGAGTTTTATCTTTGGTCCTTTATGATCCTAGTCAAGCTGAACAAAAGGGTTAATTTGAGAATGGTTTTTATCTATTCTAGAAGGTTAATTTTCTTCACATTTAGTATTGGTATGGTGTGTTGGTTTTCTCTTTTAACCTGGCAGAATTCTAGGATTAGTTATTTATTTCTTATGGCCTGTATCTATTTGCCTGGACCAAATGATATGATCAGGTATCCCTCTTTGTGGTTATTTCTTTGGATTCATGGATATAACATTTGTTGGGCCAGGTGGGACTCTACTTCTTGTTTATTGGGGTATAGGACACTTTTGTTTGTGTTTTTGGTCATATGTTGGCTTCTTATTGCTAACTGCCAGTTGGGTAGTTATGAGCTTGTAAATTTTTACCATTATTGTATTTTCATTAGTTTCTTCAGCCTTATTGCTTATGTTGTGGTTACAATCTTCATTATCTATTACACTATTACCACTCCCATCTACCTAATGGATTATTATAATTTTAGTTATAGTTTTGATCTAAAATTATTATATAAAGATTTCTTTTTCCTGTGTATGTCCTCTCTTGTTTCTTACTTTATTTTGCAGGATTTTCCTGGTGTATGTATTTTGGCTTTTGAATTTTTTTTGTGGAATGATGGGGCTTAAAGAAAATCAATTGATCTTTCCACTTTTGGGGGGTGTTAGCTTCTTGCCACCCTACAATGTTCCTAGGATTTTTTGTACACTTGCTTAGTAGGGACCTTAAGCTCGTATGTTTTATTTTGGCTTTTTTTGTAGCTCTACTGAGCAGTATAGAGCTCGAGCTCCCTTTTAAAGACCTTATAATTTTTAATTTAATCAACGCATAGGCCCCTCTATGGGCTTCCAAAAAAAAAATTTATTTTAATCATGAAACTAAATTAATAAATTTATTTTTATAATCAAACCACATAAGGACTATTCAAGTCATTTCTAAGGATAAAAAGAATATTCACTTATTATTTTAATCATGAAATTAATTATTGAATTTATTTTTATAATCAAATATAGTAAGGAATATTCAATTCATCCCTAAGGATAAATAGAATATACACTTATCTCTTTGATTATGAAACTAAACCAATGTTTAAAACTTTGTTTGCATCCACAAAATTTTCCCCTATCTTAGAAAGGAACTAAAGTAGGGTTTATTTTAGTTATGGTAGCTAGACTTCCTATTAAAATAAGCCCCTAGAGTTAATTATATCTCCTAAGAGAATATTCTCTGTTAAAGTGAAGACTAATGTTTTTAAATTCATGTAGATTTAAAGAAGGATTTAGGCTATCAAGAATCCAATGCACATGCTTTAGATTGTAAATTCTTAACTTGGATTTGAATTTAGATTTAGATTTTAGATTTTGAATTTTTGAATGATAGAATAAGAACGGAATGTGCAGAGAGTGATGGGTGTATACGATTTAGACTTAAAATTTCCTAGAGTGAGCTGGAAGCTAATAATCCTAAGCATAATCAATCATGTAGGAATAGATAGGCCCTACCCTAGAAATCAAGGAATTATAATTTAGAGAAATATAATCAAGACTTTACTATATGTACATGACCGCACAATGAAATGATGTATGAATAATAAGCTATAAATCAAAACTTATTTATTGATATTTTCTTTGAGTACAACCTAGGGTCTACTATAAAGTAAAGGTGGTCAAGCTCCACCAACAACAAGCCTAGATTTCTATTCATATACAAGTATAGATTTAAATATGAATGTTTATTTCATCTTTGAATATTTTGGCTTCTAGATCTTCTATAGAATTCCAAAAGATAATGATCTTCAAAGGAAAAAAAAACATTTTCTTTTGAAACCTATACATGTATATAAATAATCATCTTTAATTCTTTTACAACTCTAGACACTGTACAACTCAATCTATCTATATAAGAATCTAAAAGTTTTATATGTACATTTACCATTAAATTTTTCTTTACAACATTTCCTAGGAACATTCTACCTTATAAGAATATAAAAAAAAATAGCTTATATATATAAGAAATATATATATATATATATGAAATGTTGTATGAGTGTATACTAAAATTTAACATGGCTTAAGAGCCTACTCCAAATATGAACAAATAAAAATGTAAACATGATATCCATAGTACTGAAGATAAATAATATAACCATGAGTATCCTCTTAATAAGGCACTCCACAAGCAAACCAAACTAAATCATCGGCCTAGCTTTGGCTAGAGTTAGTTGTCCTAATAAACCATCTAAGTTTATGTATAAAGGCTATTTAGCTTAGATAGGTCTTAAGTTTTATTATTCTGAAGTTGTTTACAAATTAAATTAGTTTGTTTAAGGTCAATGAAATTTTGTTTGAATTTAAATTTTAATATTTTAGAAGTTTTTAATTTCTTTTAAGGGGTGTTTTAATTATTGAAGTTATTTATCTAAAGTTTAGAAGAATATTGCGCTCAACAACTTCTATGTGCTAGAAGTTATTAATAAGCAAGTCCTAGGCTCATATTTGTAATGCTACCAATCCTCCAAAATGGTATAGAAAGGTTACATAGAATCCTTGTATTTTAGTTATGTGTTTTTATCTTTAAGCTTTCCAATCTAATACACCTTTTCCTTCCTAAAAGGAGTCTAGCATAAGGGTATCAAAAAATCAATCTCTAAGTGTTTTATTATTAATTCTTAATTAATTATGTTCATTAATTATAAATTTATTAATTTTATAATTTAATATTTATATTCTATCAATTTATTCTAGCATTGTCACAATGGGCATGAGGACAAAGCCCTCCTTAAGGCATGTGGCCCTGTAGCTCAAGAAATTCTAACCTATAAACTTTATTGGCATACTATTGATTATTTATTAATTTAATTCATTAATTACTAAGCTATAAAGTTTATAATTTAAAATTTATATCCAATCAATTCATTTATGGCATTGTCACAACAAGCATGAGGACCAAAGCCTCCTTAGGACACATAGCCCTATAGCTAGAGTTATTCTAGCATGAAAACTTCATTGACAAAGGGTATCTACTTTAATTCATTGAGTTATATATTTGTTGAATTTTTTAAATTTATTGAATTTTTGTATTTATTTAATTATTTAATGAATTAAGTTTGACGAAATATTGACTTTTTAATTTACATTCAATTATAGAGTTTTTAACATTTTTCATAAATACCTGACTAAATTATGAGTTCAATGCCATTGAGTTTATGTCAATTGGATTTTTTATAATTAGTTATTGAATTATTTGAGAAATTTTAATATTTTTAATTATTTATTTTAATTAATTAATGAATTTTATATGATTTTAAATTACTTTTTATTTTTGTTGAATTTTAAGGGTCTTTTAATTTTTCTTTGTTAAGCCTGTAATTCTTAGCAGTATCATATTTAGAACATATTTTTAAGATTTAATTTGATTTGTTATGAGTTATTGAAAACTCTAATTTAATTATGTGTGTCAAATTTAGGTTCACTAATTGACAAACCAAATAAACTTTAAATATAGTAAAATATAAAACATAGGTTCATCTAAAGTACATGCACTTCAAACGCACTGAATTTGGGCTCATGAAAGCCTTCTTAGGATTCACAATCAATCTTCAAATGTAAATAATACTATACCTTTAATGTTTTAAGTTGGGCAATCTATTGAAAAGAATTTGGTGAAATTAGTGCCATTTTAACCCTTGCAAAAACACAAACACTCCACAAAAAATTTAAGCACTGACTATGTTTGTACTGAGAGTTATGAATTTTCTAAGTTTTAGGTCAAACTATGACAAAGAACTTTGAAATTTTAATTCACCAATATCTAATGATCCCCAATGACTAGGGAAATTAGGGTATGTAGCACACACATCCTAGTTTATCTTATCCAAATTTGAGCTTCGTCAGACCACTTATTGTGAAGTAAATTAAGAAATTTAATGGGCATTCAAATTAAAATTACTCACTTAACAATGGTTTAAATTCTATGAAATTAATTCCAAAATAAAATGGAGCTCAATAAGGTTCCAATGAGGCCATTAACTCAAATTTGTTTTATGAATATTGGATTTATAGTGGATTTTTTAAGTTCTAAGCATTTATTTTAATTATTTAAAGCATTTAAATCATATTTAGCCACCAGCTAATTATTAAAAATGATTGGCACACTGGCTTTTATGGGATTATGACTTTCAAACATGTATCAAGCTCTAGATTCCAACTTAACCATATTAGTCATTAATATGAGCCATCCGATCAAATCTAGATCAGATCAATAACCCAAAATATGTGCCCTATCCTCAAGGGGCATAGGTTCAAAACCCAGGAGTACACATTCAAGCCCTATGGAAGACAAGTATGGTCTAACTAGATCTGGACTATCTAAACTGAATACATGAGCAATTGGTTAGCTCAGATTAGCCCCAAATTTATAACTCAATTTTGAACTAAAATTTGAAATTCTCATAAATTCTTGTATTCTCATCCAAATTAAATAACATTTGAAACATAGCTTCCCTACACTTAGATTAAGAGTGGGGAAGTGTTAGATTCCTTTGAAAAGCACTTTTCATAAAGCGCTTTTAGAGTGAAGTTTTAGGCATAATTTGGGAAAATACCTCTTTCTAATGCATGAATCTTCTTATTTTTGGACTATATGCACTCCTGGAGATATCATCTAGAACTTCCTTGAATACTCCAAGCTTTGAAATCTACTAGATTGGAACTTACTTGGCTTGGATCACTTTCTCTCTCATTCTCTCTCTTGGACTTCATTTGGAAAGATTTAGACCTAGAGAAGACTATGAATGTTATGGAGGGATTAAGGGATTTTTTGTGAAGCTTATGAACATAATTGGTCAACCCTTGATTCAAAAATTGTATACAAAAATTGTATAAGAGAGAGAATTTTAATCGAGGGCCAAGATCATGCCACCTAAGAAATATCCAACCACCATTTTAGCTAGGAATTATCCAACAGGATGAAAGGGAAGGTTCCAGAGAATTTGATATCATTAGGATAGCTAGCTTGTTAGTTAGGTGTGAATTAATGATTGAATAGGGTTTGTTTTGGGGAATCTTACCACATTAGCAATCTACATGGCAGGAGCTTGCTATAACATGTGGGAAGAACATTCTAGAGTGTAATTTAATAATTAATTCAGCCCAATTTGCTTGGGTTATCAATGGGCCCAAGAATTTGGATTTTAGATAGTTTTAGTTAACCCAATTAGTTGACCCAAGTCAACCCATGGGTTAAGCTTGCTAGGTCATATGCATGGGGTCAATGGACACCTGCTATAGCCATTTATGCAATTTTATTTTACAAAGGTTGGATTTTGGTTCAAGAAAACCTTTTGGGTGCACTTGGTTCAACCCATATGGCAAAACTAGGTGGACCCAGATGCTGTAACTTTTTTAGGAGACTCATGGTGACCCAATGGACTGTCCTCATGAGTTTGATTTATTGATTTGGTCAAGATAATTAATTTTGAATTTTTAAAGGGTTTATCTGTGTTTGGGTTAACCATGGTTAACTTGGTCAATAAGGTTTGACCAAGGGTTAACATAGGGTCCAACTCAATCATGCAATGTGAAGGTTATTTAGTGTGAAATGTAAGTTTAAGAGTTTAATGGACCCCTTAGTCAACCAAGATTGACTTTGTTAACTAGAGTTGACCAAGGGTTGGGATTGGTTTTAATGCATTACAAATATAATTTTGAGTTTGTTGGAGGTGATCCAAAGGTTTGGTGGGAAATGCAATTTTAATAGCTTAAGGGGGCTTTTAGTCAACATATATTAACTTGGTCAGCCAGGGTTGACCAAGGATTACAGCTAGAATCAATGCACTCAAATCATATTTGAAATGTATTGGATGAGGTTTCAAGGTTTGGTTTGACTGAACCATGTTGAAGTTTAAGAGAAATTCAATTTTTAGGAGGTTTAAGGTTTATCATGGTTTTGTGGTCAACACAGTCAGCCTTGGTTCACCAAGGGTTCAATGTTTGTTAAATGCATTAAGAAAATGATAATGATCATAATAAATGGATTTGGCTAGGCTCTCAAGGTCAAAAATCACAATATGCTATGCCGAGTGGCATATATTGTAAACATTTAAAGGCTTAACAACATTGGAATATGCTTTGAGTTTATGGGGTTAAAGGACTTGGAATACCTACAAACTGATGTGGTTGAACCATGAGACATGCCTAATTAATATGTAACTCATCAATCATGAATCCAAGGTCACTTGGTTTGGTTTTGAGGTGATTAAAAATCATCCAAATATATGTTATGGACTAAAGGGTTTTGGGTTTGGTTTTGAACATTGGATTTAAAGGTTTTGGATTTTTCATTGGGTTTGGTTAATAGATTTGGTTTTGATTTGAATTTTGGAAGAGTTTTAGATTTTACATGCTTAGATCATTGACAATTATCAATGGTTGTTAGTGATTGAATTGATGATCAGGTGACAGTTGTGGACAAATCTAACATCCAAAATGAAAATGTCACAATTTTTTTGCTTTAAATTTATATTTTGGATTTTTTTAGTCAAATTTGCATAGATTGACATTATACTATCCTTAAGGATAAACTAATACTTCACTATCAATTTGAGAAGATAAAATTTCCATTCTTGATTGAACAGTGCATAGGGAATATTAAATTAGCCCTGAATGATTAAATAAATATTCACCTATCATTTTAATTATAAATTTAAACCAATATTTAAATCTTAGGTTTGCATTCCATAAATCTTTCCCCTACCTTAGAAAGAAACTAAGATAGGGTTTATTTTATTCTAGGTTGCAGACTTCCTATAGGGGCAAGCCCCTATAGTCAACTACGTCTCATAAGAGAATACTCTCGATTAAAATGAAGGCTAAAGATTTTCAAAGACATATAGGTCTAAAGAAATATTTGGGCTAACAAGAATTAATATATAAGCTTTAGATTATAAATTTTCTTGTTGTCCTCCGAATTTATATTTTTAGATTTTGAATTTTAAAAGAAAAGAATAAAAATATGGAAAGACTGAAGAGGTGTTTATAATCTGGACTTACACTTGCTTAGAGTGAGTTGCCAACTAATAATCCTCATACACAATCAATAACCTTAGATATAATGCATAATAGGCTAAGCTCTATCATAAAAGAGTAAAGGAAGAATCAAACTCTAAAATTTATGACTCAATATTGCTAATTTTAACCTTAAGTTCAAATGACACAAGCGAGAAGACTCACTAAAAACTCTAAATTTTATCTTAATTAATTTACCTTACTAAATTTTCTAACCATCAAAATCTTTAAAAATTTTTGGCAGCTTCATGGCCCTATACCATGATTCAAGTGCAAATTAATCTAATGTTTCTAATGTAGTCTTTAAAGATCTTAAGTTCACCAATAAGAATTTAAAATGTATGACATTCAAATTGCTAAAAATAAATAAACATACCCAAAGTACTCTCCAAAAAAATTCACCTGGCAATCAAATCTAACCACCAGGCTAGCCTTGGCTAGAGTTGGTTATCCTACCAAGCCATCTAAGTGTGTGTAAAAAGGCTATATGGCTTAGATAGTTCCTAGGTTTTATTAGTTTAGAGTTATCTATAAATGAATTTATTTGTTTAAGGTCTTTAAATGGTGGTTTGAGTTTATGTTTTAATGATTTAGAGGTTTTAATTTCTTTTAAGGATGTTTTGATTATTGAAGTTATTTAACTTTAGATTTTAAAGAACAGAGCATTCAATAACCTTCTAAATGTCAAAAGCTATTGATCAGTATGTTCTATACTCAAAAAATGTAATGCTACTAATCCTCAAATATTGGAGTAGATTGATAGCATGGAGTTTTTCATTTAATTAAATAATTTGATTGCTAAAACTTTCTCAATTCAGTACACATTTTCCCTCCTGAATGGAATCAAGCACAAAGCTATAAAAAATTATAATGTTTATATATTTTATTAATGATTTATCTTTGAATTTAATTTATTATTTATTGATTTGTTTAAGTTCATGTTTTAGTGTTTACATTTTGTCAAATTCATTCGTGGCATTGTCACAACAAGCTCGAGGACACAAGTCATCCTTTAGAGAAGTAGCCCCATAGCTCGAGGTAGTCCAACCTAAAACTTCAATGATAAGAATGTTGATTATGTATTTAATGTTTTTTTACTGATTTAATTTCATTGGATTGATGATTTACTAAAATTTAAATGATTTATAAATTTTTAATTTTTAATGAATATTTTAATATATGTAAATGTGGGGTCCATTTCTTAACATTTTAATTTACATTGGTTTTTAGAATTTTACTATTTTTCTTGAATATAAGACCTAGAGATGAGTCCAATGCCTTTGAATTTATTGAATTTGGAATTTTTTTTGAATTAGTTATGTATTTTAGAAGTTTAATGTATTTTATGTATTAAGTTTTACCCAAATGTTGACTTTTTTATTTACAATTTGAAGTTTTTATATTTTTTTATAAATATTAGACCCAGAATGAGTCCAATGCTTCTGAGTTTGATCAATTTGGATTTTTAATAGTTAGTTATGAATTATTAAATTTGATGATTTAATGGATTAAATTAATTATTTAATGAGGGGTATTTTCTTATTTCTGTACCAAATCAACTTCAAACCCCTTGAAAGTTTCCCCAAATGTCAGAATTGGTCTCTAGGGAAGATTTCAAGTGTATAAACTTATTTTTATAATTTTAATATATTTTTAATTATTTATTTTAATTAAATATTAAATTTCCTTAATTTTTAATTTAAGTTTTATTTTGAATTAATTTTAAGGGGGTTTTAATTATCCTTTATTAAGCTTTTAATTCTAAGCATTTTGATATATTATATATAATTTTTAAAGCTAAAATAGATTTATTTTGAATTTTCAAAGATCTTTGGTCAATTATATACATGATTCTTAGGTTTACTAAATGACAAATAAAATGACCTCCAAATGCAAAAAAAATTTAATACATGTGCTTCAAATCTACTGAATTTGGGCTCATCAAAGATCCCTAGGTTGAGATTTCAACCATCAGAACTACAGGCATATATAGCTTTGATAATTTTTTTTTTGGATCTACACTCACTAGATTTTGGTGGAATTAGTGGAAAACTAACCTTGGCATATATAAAAAACCCCAAAGAGAAATGAAAATATAATTCTAAGTGCATGGATAATTATGAATTTTCAAAGTTATGGGTCCAAAATGGACCCATAAACTTAAATATTCAAATCATAAAAAATTTGATCAAACCATGATTCAGGAAAATCAGGTGGCCCAAGGATGCACCCTAAATATATACCAGCCAAATTTGAGGTGAATTTGACTATTGAATCTTTAGAAATTCAAAAATATTTAAAATATTCATGTAGAATTATTTCAAGATCCACTTTTCAAAAACTCGAGAGCTTTCCAACAAGCTTGAGAACACTTTATTTAGATTTAAAAATATTTTTTTATAATTTATTGAAGTTCTAGGAAATTTCTAAATTATTAATTCAATTTAAGTCAAATGAAATGGAGGTGCAATAATTGCTGCCAGTTCTTAGTGTTGACACGTGTCAGGATACACGACGGGCCACGTGCGGTCACTAAACCACATAGGCAACGGCTATGCATGCACCATTGGATCAACAACAAAAGAATCAGCAATCCAGATTTTGCCATGTCACCTCCTATAATTTGAACTGGCACACATTCAAAACTTTGAGGTATCACGGCGTGCGGTTTCAAATCAAGGCTGTCTGATCGGCCGATCAGATGGCTCAAATTGAAACCCAGAATTTAGTACAAATTGGACATAATTTTAAATGCCCATAACTTTTGATTCAACTATTCAAATTTTATGGAATTTGAAACATAAGATTTAGGTTCCTTAAGATTACAATCCCTAAAATTTAAGGGATCCATGCATTGAGATCTTACAGAATTTCCAATTTGAATTTAAAACTTTAAATGACTATAAGTCACTAAGTAGTAAATGGATTTTGATGAACTTAGACTATATGAAAAGCTTGAGAGATCCTCTTCAACTTCCTAGAAGGCTCTAGGAGTTAATTTTCAGTGGATTTAAATTTGGATTTGAATTCTCCTTTATATCTCTTTCTTTCTTTTTCTTGCTAGTTTGGGAATTTCTTAAAGCATTGAAGGGTTGGAGAGGCTATGGGAGAGCTAGGGAAGTTACTAGGGAGTTGGGGAATTAGATTGATCAACCCTTTTCTCAATGGAAGATGAGGTATTTATAGGAGAGATAAAATGAGACTAATGGCCAAGATCTATCCACCTAAGCCATGGCCCACCCTAAAATCTATTTTGGACTAACCAACTATAGCTCAACGAACATTTTGGAGTGTTTAAAAGCATATGGTTGGTTGTTGATGGAGTTGGGCATGAACTAATCATTAGAGAGAGGTTATTTTGGAGGTTATTACCACATCAGCATCCCATATAGCCTATGCTTGACTTAACCTACATGGTGAATATTCTAGAATGCATGCAAGCCACTAGTTTAAGTACTTTGGGTAATGTTGGTCTTGCCCAATGTGTTGACTCAGGTCAACCCAAGGGCTAGGTTGACCAGGACAGATGTAATGGTTCATAGGAAATGTAATATCAATACTAACTTAGGTTAATTAGGTCCAAGTTTAGAATTAGTTCTTGGAATGGTTATTTTGACCACGTTGGCCAAGCCAAGTGGCTAACCCAAGTGGACCCAAAGCATGGGTAACCTTGGGTTAGCTCCTAGGGATCCTATGGATAGCCTTATAGGTTTAAATGGGTTTAACAAATCTTTGGTCAGTGAATATACGAGGGATATAAATATATGTAAGCTTGGCCAACCAAGTTAACCCATGAGTTGGGGTTTGCATCAAACTACTCCAAATGAAGTTTTACCTTTATTGAGGGCATTCCCATGGCTTGGGAAAGTCCTTTTTATGGGAAATGTATATTTAGCCCTTAAAGATGTAGTTTGTCAAACTAGGCTGACTTGGTCAAATAGGTCAACCCATGGGCTAAGGTTGGGTTAAATCATTCTAAATGATGTATTGCACATATTAGAAGAGGTTCTAAGAAATTTCAATGTTCAAATGTATGAGATGTAGCTTAATAATTCAATGACTCCATATGGTAAACCTATGTTGAGGTTGTCAACCAAGTTTAATCATAGCTTGAGTTTTCCTTTAGCGCATTTCAAATGGTGTTATGAATATATTTGTAAAGAGTTTTAAAGCATAATTTGATTGAGCCATATTAAGGTTTAAAGAAAAATCAATTTCTAAGGTTTAGGGTTTTAGGGTTTTATGGTAAACCATGGTCAACCAAGATTTAATGCTAGTTTAGTGCATCATACTAGTGATGATGATCAAGATCATTGAGTTTGAAGAGGCCTCCTAGGTCAAAATCATAAGAAGCCATGTTCAGTGGGATGGGATTTGAAGGTTTTGTAGCCTATGAAAATGCTTTGAGTTTTAGGGTTTGGGGATCTTGAAATACCTTCAAACTAATGTGGTTGATCCTAGGACATGGATAATCAATATGGAAGTGATACATAAGTACTCCAAGGTCATTTGGTTAGGTTTCAAGGCAAAGGAAATTTCTTCAAAAATAAAATCTGGACCAAGTGGTTTTGGGTCTAGCACTGGATTCTCAAGCTTTGAATTAATCAATGGATTTAGTCACTGGATTAGATTTAGATTTGATTTTAATAATGATTTGAGGGAGAGTTTAATTTTGAAATGCTTAGAACACTTACAATCAATGATGATTGTCATTGATTGAATAGAAGATAAGGTGATTGTCTAGTGATGGTTTTAAGGGTTATAGATGACATCACCATGCCAAAACATAATGATGACTTTGGTTTAGGATGTGAAATGCATTTTAATAATTTAGGTTTAAATATTGGTGTTTGATTTGGAGAGATTTGACCTCATTCAAAAATGTGGTCAACAAATGGACCCCCAATAAGTGTGATGAACTTGAAAAGTAAATCACATGTGTTGGAGTTAATCGAAGTGATCAATTGAATCCAGAAGATTGTTTGTTGTTTAGATTTAACTTTAAATAATATATACTTGACTAGGATAGTATCTCCTAGATAAGTGGATGGAAATCTGAATGGGATAGTAGCTCCAAAATAGATGAATTTGATGAAACTTAAAAGTCTTCTTTCTAATCCAAGAGAAGGAATGAAAACACAAAGGGAATCAAACCTATATTAATAGTTAGAGGGTATTTTCAAAAAAATGGAAAATTTTATAAGATTTACACCTACACTTAAAAGTTTTGGATTTTAGATTTAGTTAGAATTGTGCCACGAGGGGCTTACTCCACCACTAGCAGATGATCATGAAAAAGGAAGCCCTTATTACGGACTTATACCCAACCTCAAAAGATCGGATGGTCATATTTGAAGGAAGCCTTTATCACAGACTTGTACCCAACCATAGAGATCGAATTTAGATTTAAACTAGGATGGTGCCACGAGGGGCTTATTCCACCACTAGCAGATGATCATGAGGAAAGGAAGTCTTTATTATAGATTTATACCTAACCTCAAAGGACCAGATGATCATACGAATAGGAAGCCTTTGTCATTGACTTATACCCAACCATAAAGGTATAAATTTAGATTTAAACTAGGATGTTGCCATAAGGGGCTTGCTCTACCACTAGTAGATGATCATGAGGAAAGGAAGCCTTTATCAGAAATGTATACCCAACCTTAGATGACCAAATGGTCATATGGAAAGGAAACCTTTATCATCAACTTAAACCTAATCATAGAGGATCATATTTATATTTAAACTAGGGTGGCACCACAAGGGGCTTACTTTAACACTAGGAGATGATCATGAGGATAGGAAGCCTTTATCATAGACTTATACCTGGCTTCAGAGGACTGTATTTAGATTTAAGCTAGGATGGTGCCATGAGGGGCTTGATACACCACTAGCAGATGATCATAAGAAAAGGAAGACTTTATCATGAACATACACCTAATATTAAAGGAATAGATTTAGGATTAAACTAGGATGGTTCCATGAGGGACTTGCTCCCCAACTAGCAAATAATCCTAAGGAAAGGAAGCCTTTATCATGGACTTATACCTAACCTCAAAGGATCAGATGATTATATAGAAAGGAAGCCTTTATCATGGCTTATACCAAACCATAGAGGATTTGATTTTTAAACTAGAATGGTGCCACGAGGGGATTATTCCACCACTAGCAAATATTAATGAAGCATATAGGATGCCACACAAATGGGCTTATACCTAAAGGCTTATCTAGATGAAGATGGAAGATTAAATGAGATGCAACTCCCAAATGTGAGGATTTAGATGATCAAACCATTATAACCTTAAAATAAAGGATACCATAAAGGATTTTACATCATTTCCTTAAGGATAAAGTTTAATGGTATTTAGGGAATTTAAAACTTATAAGCTTTAGTATAAACTTCGAACCCAGTCTTATCCTATGGACCAAGTTTCTTTTAAAAATTTTAGTACATTCAAGTATTATACAAATACAATGATAAGAAATATTTTATTTATTATAATATTTCTCCTTTAACACTATCCATCATAATAACATTTGAGATATTGTCCATATATAGGTAACATTGGACATTTTCCTTTATAATCAAGCAATTAATATGATTCCCCTTGATATATCTTTTTTATCATGAACAGACCTTCCCAAGTTTGTTTAAATTTATCGCCTATCTTTTGATGTGCTAAAATGGGTTATTGTAGAAACAAAACTAAGTCTACTTCTTGGAAAGTTCTTAGACAAACCAATTTGTTATGTGCTTGAAAAATTTTTGCTTTATATATCTCGAGGTTCTGTTGAACGATCAAATGCTTCACTTCTAAGCCTTTAATTTCTTCTAGTTTGATTTTTTGTATTTTTTTTCTTTTATTATTTTATAATTGATAGCTATACATAGTAAAGTTAGTAGTACTTCTCAAGGGAGAATAGTTTCTACTCTTAATATCAAAGTAAATGATGTAAACTGAGTTGGAGTTCTATTTGTGGTTCTATAAGCTCACAAAGCTTCTCCCAACTTTTTATTCCATTAGAATTTTTTATCATCAATTATTTTCCATAAAAATTTAACCAACATTTCATTGAAGGCCTCAGCTAATCCATTTGCCCATGGGTAATAGATTATTGAGTATCTCCAATCAATATTAAGATATTTATCAAAATTATTTATGTTAATGCTTCTAAATAAAGGACTATTATCAGATATGATTCAATGATGAATACTAAAACTGTACATGATGTATTCTTTAAAAATGTTTAGAACATGATGAGCTTGAACTTCTCTCAAACAAATTGCCTCTGTCCATTTTGAGAAGTAATCTGTAGCTGATAAGATGAATCTATGACATCTATAGGATAATGGATCAATTGGATCGATAATGTCCATACCTCAACTTTTAAAAGGTTATGAAGCAACTATTCGGTGTAATATATTTGGTGGTTGATGTAAAACTATGTCTTGAATTTGACATTGATGACGACAACGTGCAATTTTTGTGCACTTGTCAATCTTTGATGGCCAATTGTAGCCCATTCTTTTAATTTTATTTTTCATCTTTAGACATAATTGATGTGCACCACACATTCGTTCATTTACTTCTTCTACTATCTTTAATCCTTCTAATTGATTTAAAAACCTTAACCACATCTGATTGAATGAACTTCTATATAAGATGTCATTGATCAATGTGATAAAGATCTTTTTTTAATTTGATCTTCCATTGATCTATCATAAGGGAGCTTATTTTCTTGCAAGTATTCCGTGAAGCGTTTTCTCCAATCCACCACTTCATCATCTACCGCTAAAAGAATTTTCATCTCGGTGGAAGATTTTATGTTTTCATAATCATGGTCTATAAATGAAAGAAACTAATGACCTTTTACTTCTATTGAAATTGAATCTCCTTAAGGAAAAGCTAAAGCTTAAGCTAACTTTGCTAAGGCTTCTGCTATGGAATTATGTCCATGAGGAATTTTGTATAATGTTATATTTGGAATTTACTCATGGAGATACATTACATATTGTTGATAAGAAACCTGATTTTCTTTTAGCACTTGATAAGTACCATCTATCTGATTAATCACTAACTATGAATCTCCAAACATTTTTATTTCTTAAATTTCATTTAGGATTATCAATTTTAATTGAGTTAACAATGCCTCATACTCATTATTTGTACAAGGTTATGATAAATGATAAGAGCAATACATTACACCCTTTTTTCGGGTAACGTATATTCTACCAATTCTAGCATATGATCACATATTTATTATTGATTAGAAGAAGCACCTTAAAAATAAAATTCCTAAATGGACTTTTAATCTTATTGTAGATTCATGATTTGCTCATTTGGTATTTCATCATTGATTGGGCAATCTTCTTATATTGGATGAGCTGCTAAAAAATTTACCATAACTTACCCTATCACAGCTCATAAAAGAAAGAATATGATTTCAAATTGTGACAAAATCATTGACCATCTAGCTAATCTTCCTGACAACATTGGATGAGTCATCAAATATTATGATGGATTTATTCTAGATATTAGATTCACTTTATGAGAGAGCATATTATGCCATACCTTCAATATTTCTATTTCAAAGGATAATTTACTTCAGCTGGAAGTAAATGCCTACTTAAGTAGTAAAGTGCATTCTCTTTCCATTCCCCATTAACCTAAGCTAATAAAGTGCTAAGAGATTAACTTAAAGCTATGGTATATAAAATTAGCGGCTTTCCTAGAATAGGAGCAACTAAAACTAGAGGATTTGTCAAATGCTACTTTATACTATCAAATATATTCTGACAATGTTCATCCCACTTAAAATGCGCATCTTTCTTGTGTAAAGCAACAAATGGATGACACTTTCCTGAATGATTTGATATAAATCTTCTAAGGTATGCCAGTTAACCTTAAAAAGATCTTAACTGAGTAAGACTTCTTTTGTGATGGCATTTCTATTATAGCTTTGATTTTATTTGGATCTATGTCAACCGCTCAATATCAGACAATAAAACCTAAAAGCTTTCCTAAAGAGACACCAAAAGCATACTTCAATAGATTCACTTTCAAGTTATGCTTGCATAAACTTTCAAGTCATCACTTTCAAAACTTTTAATGACTAGATCATCGACATAACACTCTACTTCATGGTGGATTAGTTCATCAAAAATCTTCATCATTGCTCGTAGGTAAATTACCCCAGCATTCTTTAATTCAAAAGGCATGACTTTGTAATAATAAACAACTATCAACATTCAAAATTTTGTATACTTTTCATCATCATGTGTCATTTTAATTTGACTGTATTCATATGAGCCATCCATAAAGAAAATTTTTTGCATGAGAGGAAGTAATATCAACCATAAGTTCTGATATACGAAGTGAAAGCACATCTTTAGTACAAGCTTTGTTCAGATCACTAATATCAATGAAGACATTAATTTGGCCATTCTTCTTCATAACTATAAAAATACTACCTAACTAGGTTGGATATTTCTCCTCCCTGATAAAGCCTACATCGATTAACTTTTTTTATTCAAAACTTACTTATTGCTTTATAATAAGTTGCATTCATCGAGGTGCTTATTTAATTAGAGTATTATTTTGTTGAAATTTTAGTTTACGAACTATTATTTCTAGAGATAAACCGAGTATTTCTTCAAAACTCCAAGCGAAATAGACTTTGAATTCTTTCAATAATTTTATCATTTTCCTTACCTCGTCCTCATTCAATAATGAGAATATAAAATTTTAATTAGGGTCTTTTTTCAGTTCCCAGATTTATTTCTTTCATATCATCAATCATACATTTAATCTTGGCTTCAAGTTCTGGAGGTGCATCCCTAACTTGAGAGTCATCGAGACCATCTGAAGTTTCTAAATAGAGTTTGTTAAGGGTATTAACATTCGTTGAAAAGAGACTATCATACTCTAGATTATTTGATATAAATAAAAAATATTCATCATCCTAAAATGAACATAGAGTAGAAAAGTAAATGCCTAATCATGACATATGTTTATAGTTTCTTTTATCCCATTTTGTTCGAATTGCTGAGCTTCACTTATAGTCCAATTTGATGGTGTTAAATCTTGCTTAGCACACTTACTTAGATAATTGATGTACTAGTTAAAAGTGAGTTCCTTTATTTCACCATTAATTGATCATTGAAGTGTACATCGGTTTCAATGGTTTTACTTATAGAAGGTACAAAGATGTTAGTTTGGGTGTCTGGGTTTAAAGGAAGAGAGGTTTTCACCTCTAACCTTTTTACATCACTTTAGGAGGGTGGAGTAAGGGTAATATTTTTCACATGCTTCTTTAATCTCTCCATAGTAGATAGATCTAAATCAGCTTCCTTAGTGACTTGGACCCTATCCTCATCACTATTAGCTTCTCTAAAAATCTCAAAGTTTGGCTACTTTATATTATTCTTATATTCTACAGTTTGTGGCTTTTTATCAATCACACATGATTCCTCTTCTGAACTAGATCAAAATTGACATGTATTGCAGGCACCTTTACTTGTGCTCTTTTCTTTTCATTTTCTTTTATCAATATATTTTACCATCCTCAACCTCTTCCTCAAGATCGATGATCCATTCTACCACCTCTTTGTGAAGGAGAGGTAGGTGACCAACAAACATCATGTTCGAGATTATAATGCTTTTCCTTTTCCTTTTCCTTCTTTTTTTTCATTTTCTTCCTTTTATTTCTCTTCTTCTTCAGCCAGTTTAAGATTTTTTGAAATGATGGACTACTTTTTAGGAAGATAATATGAAGCATCTTTATAAATACCAACTTCATGGATTAAAAATGGCTGCAAGTTACCTTTAATACAGTGTTCTTCTCCCTTACTAGAGTATTTGATACACTGATGAAGGGTGGAAGGCACCATTTTATTTTCATGTAGCCAGGGTCTACCTAAAAGAGTATTAGAAGAAGTTTTAGAATCTATTATGTGAAATTTAGCTTTGAATTTTAGGTTTCCTATCCTTAAAGCAAGGTGATTGAACCCAATGCTCTTTCACTTCTTCTCATTAAATCCTCGCAACACCATTTTATCATAATTGATTTTACGAGTGTCCACCCTTAGGTATGCAAGACTTCTAAGAGTCATAATATTGACCAATGCACCTGGATTAATAAGGATGGATGACAATCTAAAATTATTTATGTTTATAAATATATGTAATGGATGATTATGATTTGTATATCTAGAAAGTAACTTCTAGAATCTCTTTACAACTTAATATTTCTTTGAACTACGTTGATGCTAAATGAGCCATACAGATCTCTGGATCGAGCAAAACTTTGATTAAAGCCTCTCTCATCTCTTTGGAAAGAACTAAAGCATTATAGATACTCAGTTTTACAGGAAGTTTTTTGAGATGTGCTAATACATTATAATCCACTTTAGAAATATCTGAATTAGTCACATCTGAATTTATTTGAACTGATATTGAAGCTTCTGAATTATCAGCCACTTGTTTTCCTTTGTTTAATATAAATACTAATGGTGTTAACACTTTACCACTATGCTGATTTACTTAGATTACCTCTTTTAAATAAGAGACAGTGGATTTGTTAGATTCTATATGTTCATTTATCTTTAATGCTTCATCTGACGAATTATCAGAATCACACATCTCAATTTTTATACAAACAAGATCACCCAGAATATCAAGGATAGGGAAATCACTATTAAAGAAATATTTAAGAGATTCTTTCAATTCATCTAAGTTTATTTCTGGTTCTATAGGGTTATTTTTTATTGCATCATTTGTTTGAACATCACCATATATAGACAAGATATACATTGAATCTTTCTTCATTTCTGGCTTACCAATCATGCATTTACTGGATCCTTGACTAGAATCAGCTAATTACTCCTTTTGTATCACAATCAAACCATCGTTAATGCTTCTTTCAAGCCATTCATTAAATGTTATGCAATCCTCTAAATTATGACTAATCATCTGCTAATATGGGCAATTTCTAGGCTATTGTAATTTACCCACATCTTCTGACTATTTTTGGTTCAAGAAGTTTGAATTCTAATTTCTTTAGAAAATTTTAAAGATCTACATATCCTTTCTTTTAAAGGAATAACTTTTATTCTTTAGAGCTTCAAATCTCTCACTTTTCTCTTTAGTGGTAAGATCAGACTGAGTTTAAGTAGTGGATTAGGAGGCCTATTATACTACTAATATTGTGATGAACAACTTAAATTTTCTATCTAAATATGCATTGGCTATTTACCCTCATCTACTGTAGATACTTACCCAAACTTCTTTTCAAGCACCTTCTAAGGTTTTAATTTTCTAATTTCTACTAGAAATTGATCTTTTGAGAAAGTCAATTGAGATATTTCTCTTGAAGATTAGAGGCTTTATTTAATAACTTTTCAAAAGTTTTAATTATAAATCCTTTCAATAAGAAGGAAATTAGACCATAAATATTCTTCAGAAGAATTTTTAGGGCATGTTGTTCTTGGAGTTGAGGCTCACATTTCATGCTAATATTTCTCCACCTTAGGATATAGTCAGCTAGAATTTCACCAGGTTTTTATTTTTGCACTACCAAATCTCTTACAGTGACATGGTGACGTGCTCCAGTAAACCTTTTGGTGAACATCTATTCTATTCTACAAATATATACACTAATCCATTTGGTATCTCAACATACCATTCAAACGTAACACCCATGAAACTACTCATAAATTGTCTAAATAGTAGAGCATTGTTGCTTCCTATATTACAATAGCTAGCCAAAAAATGCATTAAATGTTGCTTTGGATTCCCTGTTAAGTCAAAATTTTTGAAAAATGGTGGAACAAATCTTTTAGGATAAGGAACCAAGTCATATTCCTCTGGGTAGGGTCTACCATTCATAATAGATGAGGTACCCTTAGACTATGCTAAAGCCTCCTTGACTTGTTGCTCTACCATATGTTTAATATCTAGTGCTTGCACTATTTATTTCTGTAATTTCAAAAACCTTAATTTTCTTTTCTTTTGTTGCTTCTTTAGGTTTACTTAAAATTTTGGACTGAGTCAACTAGAACAAAGTCTATCTGAGCTTTAGCTGAAGGGACCTCTTTACTTTGGAGGGAAGCTATAGCATCCATTAGCTCTTCCATTTTATTTTCGACCCAAGCTATTTATTCATCTTTCTAACTTAGCTAATCTAAAAGACTGTTAGTCATATTAAGAATGTATTCTTCTTCTTCTTCTTCTTCATTTTTAGTTTCTACTGGGTTTATTTTCATTTTTCTTTTACCCTTTTGGGTTGATGAAAGTGTATCCACCATGAATAAACTTTCATCCATTTCTTCATCCTATATACTTACTTCTATAGTCCCCATAGCTTCTTGTTCATCTATTTATTTGATACTCTCCTTCAAGTGATCCATCATTTCTTCTACAAATTTTGCCGCTACATTATGTGAATCCACAGGAGTTTATTCTCTAACAAATGATCATTCTTCAATAGCTTTAACTTTCTTTATTCTTTCTTTCGATGGATGATTCCTATGGGAGACTAATGCAGTTGACTTGACAACCATTTTAGGATGCAAAACTTTCCTGCCATAAGATACCATAGTTGGTTGACTTGTCAAATTCAATCTCCTTTTATTAAGAAGAGCGGACAAATCTTAACCTTACAACTGATGTTGATCAATGCTTGATAGATGTTGACCCAAAGAGGGACTAAAAGTTCTAACTGAAATGTTTCTAGACTAAATAGAAGGAGGGGAATAGGATTATTCCCTTGACATGCTAATGCTCCATATGCCAAGGATTTGACTGGATTAAAATAACCCTAATCTTTTGAAGGTATTATATAATGATTAACTTGTTAACATCTTCAAGATTCCTACAGACACTTTATAGTAGATATTGGTCAATGAAGACCCTATTCTCTAAACAGTGCTCTTCTCTTCATAGGAGGACATACTTCTCTCTCTCTCTCTCCTTGAGTGTGCTTGCACTCCAATAGATTTGAGATCCTTCACACGTCTCAAAAATTTATTCTTTGACTACCCATAACCAACAACACAATTGTAGATTAACTCATTCAACAGAGACTTGTCTTCCTTTTTCTTTTAGATAGAGAAGGTAGAACAGGATTATAATAGAAATGAATAGGTTGAGAACTCATTATCCTCACTAGATTTTCTTCTCCAATAGCGACAGACAAAGCATGAAAGTAATTTGGACTAGTTATAGGGGATTTCTATAAGACTTCAAATTCCTTAACTATTAGTTAAACTGATTTTAATTTTACTTCTTCAGTTGCAACATTCATCAGGTTATTCTCTTATATCATCTTAATCTTCTCAGCCCTCCACCTTGAATAGTGATTCTTATTCCTTCACTAAGATTTAGTTATCTTTGCACCAGTAAAAGATTACCCCATCTCAAATTTGATAACATAGGGGAGTTCAAAAGACATCCCAAAAGATTTTCCCTTCTATCAATTTTTCAATCATTATTATTATAATTAACCTGAATCACATATCAATCTTCAAAATTCATTATCTTTAAATAAGATTTAAGTCTAAATAATATACTGAGTAAAGTTTATTGACTCTCTAAAATATGATTAAACTAAAATTGATTAGAATTTTTTGACTTTTAAATAGACCCAGCCTATACAAACATAGACTAGAGAAATGCTTAAAATTAAACTTTAAAAAGATAATTGAAGTTTGATTTGAATTTAGCTTTTAATAGAATATTGAACAAAGACCCTTGTTCAAATACTCTCAAGTGTGGACAATGGAAGAAGGTATGAACTTGATTTGAATTTAGATTTAGATAGAGACATCAATGAAAGTACTTTGAACAAAAGAGAAACAACTTTAGAATTTATAATCTAAAGTTTGAGTCTATATTAAATCTAATAGCCCAAATATTTAATTAAATCTAAATATATTTAGAAAATTTTAGTTTTTACTAAATGTGGAGAGAGATGTCAATCCCTAGTGGAGTCGTCAGAAAAATTTGGGATAAATTTAATGTCCAAAATGGAAATGTCAGAGAAGATTTGTTTTAAATTAATATTTTAGTTTTCTTTAGTCAAATATGAAGAGAAGAGGTGTTTATAATTTGGACTTTTACTTACTTGGGTGAGTTTCCAGCAAACCATCCTAATGCATAATCAATCGCCCTAGATGTAATGCATGATAAGCTAAGCTCTATCCTTAAAGATCAAAGGATGAATTAGTCTCTAAAATTTATGACTCAAGATTAGTAATTTTAACTTCAAGTTTAAATGAAACTAGCAAGAAGACTCAATAAGAATTCTAAATTTTTTCTTATTTATTTTACCTAACTAAATTTTCTAACAATACAAATTTCTTGAAAATTTCAACAACAAAATGGCCCAATACCAAAGGAAAAGCATTGAATCCTCCAAGCACAATGAGGACCCTGCTACCTTGCCTAGGTTAAGCATAAGTGTTTGGCTTAACATACATTATAGAAATAAAATGTGTGCATGTATGTATGTATAGCTTAATGGATTTCTAAATAAACATTATCATATTGTCCTAAAATTAGTATACATATTCCTAAATAATGGATTGGTGTATACAATATCCAATATCATATTGTCCTAAAATTAGTGTACATATTCCTACAAAGCCAGGAACATATACAACGAAAGAAACTAAGAAAACTTTATACCCATTAATACAAACTACCACCAATATTATTACAATGCATGAAGCAATATAATAAATGAAAAACTAAATAAAAAAATAAATTTATTTATTCATTAATTTCATAATTTATAATATACTCAAACTTTGCTATAAGAAATTGTTATATGCATTTCTTCAAAAAAAAAAACTTTGCTAAAAGAAAGTTGGTCAAACTCCACCACAACAATCCTCTGTTTTAATCCTATATATATATATATATATATATTGAAAGTATGAGATGCGCCAAGAGGGGGGGGGGGGGCGGGGGTGAATTGGTATTTTAAAAATTCAACCCTAAATAAGAGTTCTATTTTTTTTGTATTTTTAAAGGATAACTCAACGAATAACATGCGGAAGAAAGTACAACGATCACAACAACGATATCGGTAATTCAATTTTAACTTTCATAATACAAGATTCAAATTATGATTTTTTACCAAGTAATTTGACATACTAATTAAGAGCATGAAAAGTAAAGTACGATAAAATGGAAAAAATACACCAGAGATTTTTATAGTGGTTCAGTCACTTGACCTACGTCCACTCCCCGGAGTCCTCTACTCCTGGATTTGCACTAGTAAAAGTTGACTCTCCTTTTGCTCCCACAGCAAGGTGGAGAAGCCTTTACAATACTCACTTTCACCTCCCTCGGTGCGGCGGAATACCAAACGCTATGTCACCCTCCTGGTAACGGCAGCGGACCTTCTCCTTTTTCTCCCTCCTCGGGGGGGGGGGGGGGGCGGGGGTGAATTGGTATTTTAAAAATTCAACCCTAAATAAGAGTTCTATTTTTTTTGTATTTTTAAAGGATAACTCAACGAATAACATGCGGAAGAAAGTACAACGATCACAACAACGATATTGGTAATTCAATTTTAACTTTCATAATACAAGATTCAAATTATGATTTTTTACCAAGTAATTTGACGTACTAATTAAGAGCATGAAAAGTAAAGTACGATAAAATGGAAAAAATACACCAGAGATTTTTATAGTGGTTCAGTCACTTGACCTACGTCCACTCCCCGGAGTCCTCTACTCCTGGATTTGCACTAGTAAAAGTTGACTCTCCTTTTGCTCCCACAGCAAGGTGGAGAAGCCTTTACAATACTCACTTTCACCTCCCTCGGTGCGGCGGAATACCAAACGCTATGTCACCCTCCTGGTAACGGCAGCGGACCTTCTCCTTTTTCTCCCTCCTGGAGATGGCAGAGTACCTTGGCGATGTCGATCTTGAAGTGACTCTTCCCTCGAGAACTTTCCCAAGACTCCCCAAAGCCACAAGAGGAGCAAAGCATGCAGCTAGCTTGGAACCACCGTGTGATCCCCTCACACTACTTCTCCCTCACGCTCAAGCTCACCTTCACCTTCCTCTCGTAAGCCCTGCATCTCTCCGAGGAAAAACTTCTCCTTAACGAATCTCCTTCTTCCCTCAAAGCCTCTCACAGCAAGAGGATAGATCAACAACACTCTAAAAAAACTTTTAAGTTGTTTTTATATCAGGCTTCAGAAAACCCTAAAAGTTTCAACTTTTGCGTTTCTGTTCGTACAGTATGATCTATAATCGTACAGTACGATCAATTCAATTACAGCTCTGTCCAGTACTAGTACAGACGAACATTTATCGAAGTTTATACATATCGTACTGTGCGATATGTATATCGTACAGGACGATACTGTTGATTCGTATTGTTCGTACAGGACGATCTGTGGGATGATCCCTGGGATGAAAGAATTCATCTCTGCTAGTCGTCCAGCACTTCTTTAGTCATACAGTACGATTAGTGTGTTTCAGGATATCATTATGTACGATACGAATATCATCCAGGATAAATAGAATAAAAATTCTTGGTTTCATCTGGTACGATCGATGGGATGAATGAAATCGTCTCTGTCGGTCATCCAGCACTCCACTAGTCGTACTGTATGATTAGTTCATTTCAGGATATCGTCCTGTATGATATGAATATCGTCCAGGACGAACAGAACAAAAATCCTTGGTTTCGTCTGGTACAATCGATGGGACGAATAAAATCATCTCTGTCAGTCGTACGGTATGATATATGATCGTACAGTACGATCGACTTTTAAATTAAAAACCAACATTTATTTCCTGATTAGGGAGATAATTTTGGTAAGTATTCAATTAATCGTACAGTATGATAAGCATCGTACAGTACGATCAGTTCAGGAAATCAAAATTAAGAACTTACCAAACTTATTCTGGTGGCTAGGGTTTCTAAATTGTATCTTATCGTACAGTACGATAGGTATCATACAGTATAATCAGTTTATAAATTAAATCATCTAAAAATTAGCCGTTAGCCTGAGTATTATTACTTAATCGTATAGTACGATATTAAATTGTACAGTACGATATTCTTAAAAAAAATTTTAAACATTTAAAACAATTCTCCCCGTGTGTGTGTGCATGGTTGCTCCTTTCACATGCATGCTTCTGTGACAGACTCAAGAAAAGAAAAAAATAAAGAAATAAAAATTATAGACTTTTCAACATCCTATTCTACCCGGTTTGAGTCTCCAGTAAACTTGAGCAGTGTCCATCTGACCTGAAATGTTAGTGCTCATATACAAGGATTAAGCATTTGTAATCTAAAGGAAGTCTATATGGATTCAGTAAGTATTAGTTATCACCATCAAAATTAAGTGCTCGGGATCCTTGATCTCAACAATCTCCCCCTTTTTGATGGTGTCAAATAATATTTTCTGATGGCCACAGTTGTTCTGACTTCCTTAGCTCCCCCTCAGAAGAATAGTTTATTAATTTTTAAATAGGAGGAGAAGAAACAAATTTTTTTTTTATTATAACATATAGAAAAAAAACATAACAAGAGAGAAAAATATGTAGTGAAAACTGAAGAGTAATCATAAACAACCAATATCATTAATAGTAAGTAAAAATAGAACAACACAAATCACAGAAACGTCTCCCCCTTTTGACAGCACCAAAAAGGGAAGAACAAGGAAATAACTACAATGACAAGAAACAAAAAAACATAAATAACTACAATAACTCAAAAATCTGGATCCTGATCCAGAGGTGGTGGTGGAGGTTGTGGAAACAGTTGGTGGTACTGATGGAGGGACGCAAACTGGTGATCGATGGAGGTGAAGCGCTCCCTAAACCATTTCATATCAGTTTCATGTTCCTGATATTGCTAGGCAATGTGGGACTCCAACCTAGTCTCCAGGCGATCAAGGTGTTAAATAATGTCATCGTGAGGGTAGTCGGGAGGAGCATGACCAGGTGGGTGGATTGGTGGTGGTGGAGGGGCGTCAGCAGGAGCAGCAGCCTCTTCGTCATCAAACTCAGGATCGGCGTGAGCGGCCCCCCGATGGAACAAGATACGAAAAGAGGCATCCGAGTAGAAGATAGGAAGATGATCTGGTGGTAGCGGATAATGAAGTTGGTACTTGGCATCTAAGATGTATCCTATGACATGCCCTAAAGTAAGGTTCAGTTTGCGACGGGCACCGGGATATCGGTAGGCAGACAGGGTATGGATATAGTCAAAAACCATTTGGGCTTCATTGAATTTTGTGCCAGACATGATTAGATATGTGACGACATAAAGTAGTGGAGTAATATGGATGCGGTCTCTAGCATTGGGTATAATGGACGTGCGAAGGACATGCTGGATAACGCGGGCATTCTGATTCAGGGTTTGGATAAGGGGTAGGTGTTGATTGGAAGGGACACCTCTAAGGGTCATATTGACTGATGTCCAATCATAATCATGTGAGATCATAGATTGAGGACGAGGGCCGTCAGTGGACAGCCCAATGTGTGCAGCAATGTCGTTGACGGTAATAACGACATGCTGTTTACAGACATAAGAAGTGAAAGTGGTGTTTTCTAGGTCGATTCTGATATTGGCAAGAAACTCAAAAAGAAGTTCAGAGTGAAAAGGAAAGGCAAGAGTCAAAAGGAATTGAAGGGTGGTGGATGCGAAAAGGTTCATCACCTTGAAATTTAGAGCGGCTAGATTCAGCATGCGAGATGGAGTGATTTTGGCTTCCTTGATTTTAATGTATGCTTTCTCATCTATAATGGAGAGAAAGCGATCGTCGAAACACCGAGAGGAGGAGGAGCTCCCAACGACAATTCGGCCGCGCTTACTGGCACAAGACATGGTTGAAGAAGGGACTTGAGAAAGAGAGGAAACATGGAGTGAGTGAGAGTGAGTGAGTGTAGTCAAAGAATCCCTCTTTTTTATAGAATTTGTGAACTATCGTACAGTACGATTGAGTATCATACAGTACGATAGGCGCAATAATATCATCTGGACGACCGTTCAAAAAAGTGAGTCAAATCGTACAATACGATCAGAATCATACTGTACAAACGTGAGTGTGAGGTGTTCGTCCCGAGGAGTCGTCTGAACGACCTTTGACAAAAATAATCGTACAGTACGAACAGGTGTTTGTACAGTACGATATGCAATAATGTTCGTATCGGCCGAGTTTAAATTCGTCTTAATCCATTTGACACGTGGATCGTACAGTATGATAGGTATTTCATACAGTATGATGACCAATAATGTGTATCGTACGGTACGAGTGGTGAATCATATAGTATGATAGGTACAAGACATGAAAGATCTGGACCGTGAATGGGAATGGACGGCTGAGATTGGAGTGATTTGAACCTTATCATACAGTACGATATTGGATCGTACAGTACGATTGTCGGAGAAATTCAAGGTTTGTGAGCAACATGGTAAGAGGATCAGGAAACCATTTTTTTTTATTATTATTATAATATATTTTGTTTTGTTTTGTTTTTGAACAAACTAATCATAACAAACAAAAAAAATTTTTTAATTATTATATTATTTTTTTTTGTTTTTTTTTTTTTTTGTTTTAGGCTTGAATGTCTATGACACCTAATTTTGTTCTTAAAGTGCTAAATGTGTCATAATCTAATGGTTTTATGAAAATGTCAGCCAATTGATCTTCAGTAGCAACGTGGTGCAGTTCAATATCTCCTTTGGCTATTTGATCTCTAATGAAATGATGTCTAATATCTATATGTTTTGTTCGTGAATGTTGAATTAGATTTTTGGATATGCAAATAGCACTAGTGTTGTCACATATGATTGGAATGGTTCCTACAGGTAGTCCTAGATCTAACAGTTATTGTTTTAACCATAAGACTTGTGCAACACAGCTACCTACCGCTATATATTCTGCCTCGGCTGTTGATAGGGCTACCGAATTCTATGTTCTACTGGACCATGAAACTAACGAATGTCCAATGAATTGACAAGTACCAGAAGTGCTTTTTCTATCTACCCTACATCCTACAAAGTCTGAATCTGAGTACCCTAATTTTTCAAAAGTAGTGCTGTGTCTAGGATACCAAATTCCTAAGTTCGAGGTGCCTAGTAGATATCTAAGAATTTTTTTGACAGCAGTCATGTGAGATTCTTTCAGGTCAGCTTGAAAGCGGGCACAGAGACACACACTAAACATTATGTCTGGTCTACTGGCAGTCAGGTAGAGAAGCGATCCAATTATTCCCCTATACATCTTTTGATCTACAGACTTCCCACTGGGATCTTTATCCAATTGAATGTTAAAGCTCATGGGTGTATTCATAGCCTTAGCATTGTCCATTTCATATTTTTTCAAAATATCATTGATGTACTTAGATTGGCTAAGGAACGTTCCACCTTCCGTTTGTTTTACACTAAATCCAAGGAAGTAACTAAGCTCTCCCATCATACTCATTTTAAACTCATCACTCATTATTTTTGAAAATTCATTACATAAGCTTTTCTCTGTCGATCCGAATAAGATGTCATCTACATAAATCTGAATAATGAGTACCTCAACTCCTACCTTCTTCAAGAATAAGGTGGTGTCCATACTACCCTTAACAAAGCCTCTATCTAGTTGGAACATACTAAGTCTTTCATACCAGGCTCTAGGTGCTTATTTTAACCCGTATAGTGCCTTTTTTAGTTTGAACACGTGGTTTGGAATGTGTGAGTTTTCAAACCCTTGAGGTTGCTCCACATAAACATCTTCCTTGATTACCCCGTTCAGGAAAGCACTCTTCACATCCATTTGATATAGCTTAAAATCCCTAAAACAAGCAAAGGCTAACAGTACTCTTATGGCTTCTAGTCTAGCTACTGGAGTAAAGGTTTCTTCAAAATCTATTCCTTCAATTTGGTTATACCCCTTTGCTACTAACCTAGCCTTATTTCTCACTACTATTCCAGAGTCATTCATCTTATTTTAAAAGACCCATTTAGTTCCAACCACACTTTGTTCTTTAGGTCTTTTGACTAATTCTCATACATCATTCCTAACAAATTGGTTCAACTCTTCTTGCATTGCTAGGATCCAAAATTCATCTCCTAAAGCTTGATCTGTACTCGTGGGTTCAATCATAGATATGAATGCAAATGACTAACCTCTTTCCTAAGTCCATGCCTATTTTTTACCCCTTCTGATGGGTCTCCTAAGATCAGCTCTCTAGGATGACCAGAAGAAATTTTCCAATCTCTAGGCAGATGTTCCTGAGGTTCCGCTCTAGTCTCTATGGAAATGGTTTCTACTCCCCTTATAACCTCAACTTCTTCTTCTTCATGATTAGATTCAGAGGTCTTATTGGATTCATCAAATACCACATGGGTGGACTCTTCTACTACTAGGGTTCTCTTATTGAATATTCTATAGTCTTTACCTACAGATGAGTAGCCTAGGAAAACCCCTTCATCAGATTTAGGATCGAACTTTCCTAAGGGTGACTTGCCACTGATTAGGATGTAGCATTTGCAACCGAAAATGTGTAAGTGTGGAAGATTGGGTGTCCTACCCTTAAGCAACTCATAGGGTGTCTTATTAAGTTTGGATCTAACATTTACCCTATTTAACACATAGCATGCGGTATTCACTGCTTCTGCCCAAAAATATCTAGGAAGAGTGTATTCAGCTAACATAGCCCTAGCAGCTTCAACTAAAGTTCTATTCTTTCTTTCTGCTATTCCATTTTACTGAGTAGTTCTAGGAGCAGAGAAATTATGTTCTATTCCAACATCTTTACAAAATAATTCAAATTTATCATTCTCAAACTCCCCACCGTGATCACTATGAATTGTTGAAATTACACATCCTAATTTCCTTTGAATCCAATTGGAGAAAATTCTATACTCTTCAAATGACTCACTCTTATGAGCTAGGAATTTCACCCAAGTAAACCTAGAGTAGTCATCCACTATTACAAACCCATACAACTTCCCTCCTAGGCTAGCTATACTAACAGGTCCGAACAGGTCCATGTGGAGAGTTTCTAGTGGCCTAGTGGTGTTGATATCCTTGATTGCATGAAATGAAGATTTAACTTATTTTTCTAATTGGCAAGCATCACAAAGATGATCCTTAGTAAAGTCTAACTTTGGTATGCCTCTAACTAAGTCTTTCTGAGTGATGTTTCTAAGTGTTTTCATACTAGCATGGCATAGTCTCCTATGCTATAACCAAGAGTCATCCGCTATTGTTTTCAGACACAAAGAGTTTGAGGTTTCAATGCAATTTAAATCTAACATGTAAACATTGTTTATGCATTTTCCTTCTAACACAAGTGAATCATTTAAGCTAATCATACATTTATTAGACAGAAATTTTATGTCAAAGCCCTTGTCACATAGTTGACTTATACTTAAAAGATTATGCTTTAAACCATCAATTAAAAGTACATTCTCAATAATCAAATTCTTAGTGTTTCCAATGATACCTGAGCCCACCACTTTCCTGGTGGTGTTGTCTCCCAAAGTTACCTTGCCTCCTGACCTGGCCTCCAGTGTCACGAACTGCTTCATGTCTCCAGTCATGTGTCTCGAGCAACCACTGTCCAGGTACCACATGCTCTCACTAGGTCTTTTGTGAGAGCATCCCTATAATGTCAATCACAGATTAGCTTTGGGAACCCAAGTGAGTTTGGGTTCCTCCCAATGCTTATATGAATGAAATGTATGCATGTTATGCTGTGATGAATGCAATTTAGGTCTCCACACTAGATGTGTCCTATAGTGAATTGTGCACGTGCGGGCTATGTGACCTAGTATACCACAAGAATAACATCTAACACCGGGAAATGGGTTCACTAGTCTACAAGGGTGGTAGTGCCTATTTCTGGGTTTGGATGATGCATGCCGTGCTGGTTTCGAATGGGATGATTCACATGGTGGAGGCTAAAAAAACTCAGCAAACGTGGGAGGTTTTTTATTATTTTTGAATGCATGAAGTTTTTCATTTAAAAATTTGTTCTCTTGGTTAAGACTTGCATATTCAAATCTCAATGTATGCTCACTACTACTAAGTTCCCCTGCTAGTTCTTCTAGTTCCTTAAATGCATTCTCTAATTCAACATGTGATGATTTCAAGGTATCGTGTGCAGTGGTTAACTCAATATGCTTCTTGTTTAATGCATCATATTCATCAAGCAAAGACATATGATCTTTATCCAAGTCAGAAAAATTCTTTACTACACTAGCATGCTCCTTTTGTAAAGTACTAAACTCAGTATTAAGACTAACATGCTTTTTCTTTAACTTTCTATACGAGTCATGGATTTTTTCAGAAATAACAAGCAGTTCATCGTAAGACAGTTGACATACCTCATCTTGATCTAATTGATCAATATTATCATTAGTCATAAGACAGATTCGTTACCTCCTCCTCTGCTTCTTCTTCCGATGATTCTGAGGCAGAGTCGGCCCAAAACGCTTTTTGTGTCTTAAATTTGCCCTTCTTGAACTTTGATCTTTCCTCGCCATTTTCCTTGGTTTGATGAGTCTTGATGTTGGGTCAATCAGCTCGGAGATGACCGGGTTTCCTACACTCAAAGCAAATTATGTCAGATGCAACTTTAGTATGCTTTGAGCTTTTACCTTTATTCCAATTGCTTTGATGACGGCACTGCTTTCTTTTCAGAAAATTTTTGAACTGACGAGTCATCAAGGAGATATCGTCATCAAGGCGATAAGCATCGTACAGTACGATCATTTTAGGAAATCAAAATTAAGAACTTACCAAACTTATTCTAGCGGCTAGGGTTTCTTAATTGTATCTTATCTTACAGTACGATAGGTATCCTACAGTACGATCAGTTTATAAATTTAATCATCTGAAAATTAGCCGTTAGCCTGAGTATTATTACTTAGTCGTACAGTACGATATTAAATCGTACAGTACGATATTCTTAAAAAAAATTTAAACATTTAAAACAATTCTCCCCCTGTGTGTGTGCATGGTTGCTCCTTTCACATGCATGCTTCTGTGGCAGACTCAAGAAAAAAAAATAAAGAAATAAAAATTACATACTTTTCAACATCCTATTCTACCCGGTTTGAGTCTCCAGTAACCTTGAGCAGTGTTCATCTGACCTGAAATGTTAGTGCTCATATACAAGGATTAAGCATTTGTAATCTAAAGGAAGTCTATATGGATTCAGTAAGTATTAGTTGTCACCATCAAAATTAAGTGCTCGGGATCCTGGATTTCAACATATATATATATATATATATATATATATATATATATATATATATATATATATATATATATATATATCTTATAATCATCAAGTTCAAAATCTTCTATGGAGTTATAGAGAGTATCCTCCAAAAGAAAGGATATCATCTTTTGGAGCTCCATTTGCATATGTTTAAGCAAGTGTAATTAAATCATTTTGAACTCAATACACTATACAACTCGATCTATATGCATTTTACTTTTACAATGACTTGTACATATATACATCATTCTAAGGTATATTCTACTATGACTCTTATAGAAATATAAAGGAAATATAAAGCATATAAAGCATGTAAGGTGCCAAGCTGTTGTGTAATAACCTAATGCTTCTAATGCAGTCCTTAAAGAGCCTATATGTACCAATATGAATTTAAAAAATATGACATTTAGATTTCTAAAAATAAATAAACATTCACAAGGTACTCTCCAAGTAAAAAACCTAGCAAGAAAATCAAAACACTAGCCTAGCCTAGGCTAGTGTTAATTGCCCTAGTAAGCCATCTAAGTGTGTGTAGAAAGCATGCGTGGCTTAGATAGTTCCTTAGCTTTGTTAATTTAGAATTATCTATAAATAAATTTATTTGTTCAAGGTCTTTAAAGGATGGTTTATGCTTATGTTTTAATGATTTAGAAGTTTTAAATTTCTTTTAAGGATATGTTAATTGTTGAAGTTATTTAACATAGATTTTAAAGAACATCACGTTCTTCAACTTCTTGGTGTTAGAAGTTGATTAGTATTCCTATTGATCAATATGCCCTAGTCTAAAAAAATATAATGTTTCCAATCTTCCAAGACTGTAGTAGAATAATAGCATGGACTCTTCCATTTTAATTAAATGTATTTTTCCTTAAAGATTTCTCAATCCAATATATATTTTCCCTCTTGAAAGGAACCATACACAAGGGAATGAAAAGCTATAATGTCTACATATTTTATTAATGATTTACAACTAAATTTAATTTATTATTTACTAATTTATTTAATTTTATCTTTTTTTATTTGCATTCTGTCAACTTCATTCATGGTGTTGTCATAACAAGTATAAGGACCCAAGACATCCATAGAATAAGTTGCCCCATAACTCAAAATAATTAAGCCTAAAAACATAAATGATAAGAATGTTAATTGTTTATTTAATGTTTGTTTAATGATTTTAATTCATTGGATTGATTATTTACATAAATTTTAAAGATTTATAGATTTTTCATATTTATTGAATATTTTAATAAATTTAAATATGGGGTTCAATTCTTAACTTTTTTTTTCTTAGTTTCTAGAATTTTTATATTTTTTATACTTACATAACTTAAAAATGAGTCCAATGCCTTTGAGTTTATTGAATTTGGAATTTTTTGGAATTAGTTATGGATTTTACATGTTTGGTATATTTTATGTATTAAGTTTGACCTAATATTCATTTTTTGATTTATAATGAATTTTTAAGTTTTTATAATTTTCATAAATACTAGACCCATAGATGAGTTCAGTGCCTTTGAGTTTGATCAATTTGGAATTTTTTGGAATTAGTTATGAATTATTAAAGTTTGATGATTTAATAGATTTATTTAATTTTTTAATTAAAGATATTTTCTTATTTTTAATCAAATTAACTCCAAACCTCTTCAAATTTTCCAAATGTCAAAAATGATCTCTATGGATGATTTCTAGTATTTAAAAATATTTTGGTTATTTTTTATATATTTTTAATTATTTATTTTAATAAAATACTAAATTTGCTTTTTTTTTAAATTAATTTTTATTTTGAATGAAATTTATGGGGGTTTTAATTTTACTTTATTAAGCCTTTAATTCTAAGAAATTTAATATATATACATAATTATTCGAGCTAAAATGGATTTATTTTGAATTCTAAATCAATTATGTACAAGAATTTTAGGTTCACTAAATGATAGACAAAATGGCCTCAAAATGTAATAAAATTTGAAATATTGGTAAATTAGTACATGTTCTTCAAACCCACTAAATTTAGGCTCATCAAAGCCTCCCTAAGATGAGATATCAATCATCAAATATAAATATATCTATAGCATTGATAATTAGTTTTAAGATATAATTCATTGGATTTGGATGAAATCAATGGCAAACAGACCCTAAAATACATATAAACACACCATAGAGAAATGAAAATATAGTTCTAAGTACATGTATAATTATGAAGTTTCAAAGTTATGGGTCCAAAAAGGACCCATGAACATGAAAATTCAAATTATTGAAAATCTGATCAAACCAAGATCCATGAAAATAACGGTAGCTCACAGATGCACCCAAATATATACCATCCAAATTTGAGGTCAATTTGACCATTGAATCTTGAGAAATTTAAGAAAATTAGAAAACATTCATATCCAATTATTTCAAGATCCACTAGTCAAATACTCTTGAAAAATTCTTTTAATAAATAGTAGAGGCTAAGAGCTTTCCAACAAGACCAAGAATAAGAAATTTAGATTTAAAATGAATTTTTATGATTTATTGAAGTTCTCAAACATTTTTTTAATTATTAAATCAGATGTAATGGTGGCACAATGATTACCGCTCATGCAGTTTCCTTGTGTTAATGTGTGTTAGAACATGCGACAGCCTACGCATGATCACTAAACTACGTAGGCAATGGATCTGCACCGTCTAATTGACCATGGATCAAATTAGAGATTATGATTTTGCCACATTACCTCCATCGATTTGAACTGGCACACATTTGAAACCCTGAGGCATCAGGCTCATGTGGATTCAAATCAAAGCCATATAATTGGCCGATTAGACGGATTAGATTGAATCCCATAATTTAATTCAAATTAAATTGAATATTTATGTGCCCATAATTTTTTATCGAACTGTTCAAATTTCATAAATTTTGAAACATAAGATTTCTCTAAGCTTTCAATCCTGGAAATTTAGGGACTCCATGCATTAAGATCATAGAGAATTTCTTATTTGAGTTTAAAATTTTAAATGTGAAAGTTCGATAGGGATGTTAAGCCCTGATGAACTAGTCCCGAGGCTAACCAAGAGGGGGTGAATTGGTTATTTTAAAAATTTGTGAGCAACAGGAAAGATCTTTTCGATAATTTGTAGCGGAAACAAGTAAACACAGAAGTGAAAAGATCAACCACAGATTTCACCCAAGCAGATAATAACAGAAAAGTAAAGTGCAGAAAATAATCAAAAAGAGCACACAAGCTTTTATAGTGCTTCGGTCAACTTGACCTATGTCCACTCCCCGGAGCCTCCCCTCCGGGTATTGCACTAACACAAAAGTGACTCTCCTTCTGCTCCCACAGCAAGGTGGAGAAGCCTGTACAAAACTCCTTTCAACCAACCCGGTAAGGCAGAGAACCTGAACTCCTTTCACTTTCTCTTGAAGCGGGCAGAGAACCCAGACTCCTTTCGCTTCCTCCTGAAGCAGGCAGAGAACTTGAACTCCTTTCTCTTCCTTCTGAAGCAGGCAGAGAACCCGCTTGCGAATGATCCTCCCATAGAAAACACCGACAAGATGAGAGATGATGAACTGAGAAGATGACTCTGATCCTTGCTTGGAGCAACCTTTGTGAATCCCTCACAAACTCCCCCTCATAAGATCCTCTCTCTCTCTCTCTCCCAAGCTCTCTCTCTCTTTCCCAAGCTCTCTCTCTCTCTCTCTCTCAAGGTTCTCTAGAAAGGAAAGTGGCAAAAGATCTTTTTTGTTAGAAGAAAAAGATCTTTTATAGGAGGGCTCAAAATTTGTCCTAAATCTAAACTGGTCAGCCAATATCATCGTCCTGTATGATCAGTTTAAAATCACATGTATCAGCTTGGATGATCTGGTTCTTCTAGACGATTAGTAGAAAAAATTTATTCTTATCGTCCCGTACGATTCTGCGATCGTCCAGGACGATTAGTGTAATTCAGGAATTTTGTCCAGGAGACAGCTCTGGACGTCCAGTGGAACTTGTGATGGACGATCTCAAAATGACTTGATCGGCCGGGATGATATCTCTATCGTCCTTTACGATTAGTTCAAAACCACACAAAATCATCCTGAGCACCGCTCTGGACGTACAGGTGAAACATGCAGAACGATCTCAAAATGACATGATCCTTTGGGATGATATCTCTATCATCCTGTATGATTAGTTCAAAAATAACAAAAATCATCCTGATCACCGCTCTCGACGTATAGGTGAAATGTACTGGACGGTCATGATCATCCCGTACAATATTGCAATCATCACAGACAATATGATCATATCAATTAAATATTAATTATGTTCCTTAATCACCAAACTAATTTAGGCATGATTATGACAAATCATCCTGGATGATACACGTAATCATCCTGGACGATCAGACCAAATATCTTAAAATAAAACTTTCCTAACTTAATCTGGCGGCTGAGAATTTTTAATTTAAGCCTATCATCATGTATGATATTTATGTCATCCAAGATGATCAGCTTAATCAAACTGACTTAACATGATCATCCTAATTAGGGTTTCTATTTTCACTGGATCGTCCAGGATGATCTAAATATCATCCAAGATGATCAGAACAAAAATTAAACAAAAACTCTAATTCACTAAAACTCTCCCCCTGAGTGTGTGTGTGTAAGGTTACTTAGCTAGGGAATCAGTTACATGGCATTTGACTCAATAAAGATGAAAATAGTATATTAGACATAAATTCCAAAACATACTGACTCGATCTTGGACTAGCTTGAACTTGCAATTGATCCTGTGTACCAGAAATAGAAATATTTACTATCATCAAAATCATAACCCTTAAAACCAGATTCATAATAATCTTCCCCTTTTTGATGATGGCAAACATTGATGCAGTAGTTTCAAATAAAATATATAAGAGTACTCAATGCAGACATGAAAGAAAAATATTATTTCAAATTTCACTAAATATAAGATACAATAAGGAAAATAACTACAAAAAAAGAGCAATACAAGAAACAACTAGAGCAGTATAAGAAACTACTAGTCACTCAAAACACTAACTCTCCCTTTTGACATCATAAAAAGGAGGAAGAACAGACAACACAATACAAACAGAAAAATATCACAACAACACAAAAAGCTAAAAAGGAGGCAGATCCTGATCAGAAGGAGGAGGAGGTGGTAGCTGAAAGTAGCTGTGAATGGCGGTGAAATGGGCTCCAAACTAGGCCATATCTTGGTCGTGTTGCTGTTGTTGCTGAGCAGCATAGTCATTAAATCACTGTACATCCGCAGTATGCTGCTGCTCCTAGGTAGCCACATAAGAATCAAATTGGGCCTCCCAATGGTCAAACCGCTACACCAGATGATCAAAGGGAGATGTAATATAAAGGGGAGAAGGTGCATCAGGTGTAGCAGGAATAGGAACAGCTTCTTCCTCTTCCTCCTCAACATCTGGTGCGGGCTCCGGATGTAGTCGGGTACTATGGAGTATATGGAAGGAATTATTTATGCAGTAGGAAGGAGGGATATTGATAGGGACTAGATATTACAGATCGTATTTGGTCTCCAGAGCATATGCAATGATGTGTCCTAGAGCTAGATTTGGGCGTCGTCTATGGCCCGGATCCCTAATGCTAGTGAGATGCTCGATATAGCGGAAAAGGAGATCGGTAGCATTGAATTCTCGGTGGGCCATGATGTAGTAGGTGGTCAGGGAAAGTAACAGTGTGATGTGGATGTGGTCCCCAGCCTTTAGGATGATGGAGGAATGAAGGATATATTAAATGGTACGGGCATCCTTAAGTAGGGAAGAGCAAGCATTATCGTGGTAGGGGGCGTTGGTATTTCTAAGGAAGCGATTAGCGACACTCCAATCATAATTAGGATCAGAAACTAGGGTGTGGAGTTTATCGCCAATGACGGAGAGTTGAAGGATGTAGTGAAAATCCTAGGCGGTGACTTCTACAGGTCGCTGATTAACGAAGGAGTGAAGGGTGGAGTAGTCAGCGGCGATGCAAAGATTTGTGAAGGTGAGGGAGGTATGCACAAACAGATCCAAGAAAGGGTAGGTAAGAGTACGGGGGTTGATGATCTTGGATTATGTGATTCCAACTTCAAGATAGCATTGGAAGGCAGCCTGATCGGCTGTATTTGGAAAGTGGGGATCGATATTGCCCCTGGAGGAACTTGCACTATGATGCCTAGATCTCTTTCCACCAGCCATTAGAATAACAAGAGATGAACGATTGAAGGAAGAAGGATGAGAAGAGAAGAAGAAAATAGTTATTTAAATAGAAATCATCCATATCATTCCGTACGATCGCAGGATCATCCAGGATGATATGAGTAATTATTATGGCCAAGACGATTGGTCAAAAAGGCAGTCGAATCATCCAGGATGATTCGAGATCTTCCAGGATGATTAGAGATAGGCGATCATCCTGAGAAGTCCAGCTGGACAACCGTTGATGAAAAGTATTATCCAGGATGATTAGGTGGATCGTCCGGGATGATATGAAATAAATGCATAGGACGGGCTGAATTTGAATCGTCCAACTGCTGACATGTGGATCGTCCAGGATGATGAGGTGTATCGTCCAGAATGATGACAAATAATTGGTGCATTCTCAGCTGTTTGATCTGGATCAGGAAAACTGGATCATATCATCCAAGATGTTGTAAGGATCGTCCAGGATAATCACCAATAATTGGTGCATCTCAGTCATTTGATCAGAGTGGGGATGATTTGAATGGATCATCCAGGATGATGGATGGATCGTCCAGGATGAAAATGATCATCCAGGATGATGTGAAGAAAAAGTGAAAAAGATGAAGGATGAAGAGGAAAGATCTGGAATCCCAAAAATATATGTGACCAAATGAAAATAAAAGTAGAGTAAATAAAACTAGAAATGAAAAATACAAAAATAAAAAAAAAACAACGATATTTTTTTTTTTTGATCGATCAGCTCTAGCAATTCAAAATTTTTCCCTTGATTTTTAATCCAAAAACCCATAAGAAGAAGATCAACAACGCTGAAATCCAAAAAAGTTAAAAAATTAACTTTCGTAACTCCCACCTCGAGCACCTTATAGGTTTAGATTCCTTTCAAACAAAAAACCAATTCAGAAGAAAAAAAATTAGATTCGAAAAGAGATCCTTTCAAGCCTCGTTCTAGAAAAATATCTGATATAAATAGTATTACAAAGTAAGGAATCATAAATCATGATTTTTCATCTCAAGCTTTTGAAAATATTAAGTGGTGCATGGATTTTTCTATGACATTTAAACATCTGAAAGGGAAGAAAGCCTATTTCTTTATGGGCTAATTTTGTGCCTCTTTTTCAATTTGTTTGGCGCTTTACGCATCTTTTGATTTTTGATATACTTTGTGTATCTTTTTAATTTTTGGTGATATTGCGCATATTTTTAGTTTGGGCTAATTTTGTGCCTCTTTTCATTTTGGCGCTCTTTGTGCATCTTTTGTAAGCTTGCTCCCTTTCAAAATCATTAAAGAATCACAGCTGTGAAATTACCTTCCAGACATAAGAGATGACAAAAATCACTCTCTACAATAAGGAAGAGTAATTCACAAAATAAAAACCATACATCATATGATAAGTGTAATCGCTTGATTCAGAAAAACATACCAATGACTCAAAACTTTGAAAACACTATTCATATGAGGTAGATTAATGTAGGAAGATAAAATAGATCTCTATTTCAAAAACTAACTTTTTAATTTTGAAGAAGATTTTTATCTAAAAGAAATAGAACACTATTAAAAGAGTTAGAAGAAGAGAAACAATCATCAATATTTTGTCCCTTTAATAGATCCAGTAGAATCAATTACTGCTTACAAGCTTCTAAACCAAAAATAAGGCAAAACTTTCAGTCAGAAATTCAGTTTTTCAGCAGTGGTGAGCAATGATCTGATATTTTAAAGGAATAAAATAGTGAATCAAAAACAAGTAGGAAATATCATTAAAATAAATGCTCAAATCAAAAAAATAACAAATGGTAAGAAGAAAATCAGCACTGAATAAAAATAAAATAGGAAACAGGTAATCAAATCAAAAGACTAACATAAATTAAATAAGAATAAAAAGAGAAAAAACTCATAAATCATCAGTCATCAGAATCAAGCATTTATGTCAATCACACCTAATTTGGTCTTCAAAGTGCTGAATGAGTCAAAGGCTAGTGGTTTAGTAAATATGTCAACCAGCTGATTTTCAGTTGCTACATGATGTACCTCCATATCCCCTTTTGTAACATGGTCCCTAATGAAGTGATGCCTTATATCAATGTGTTTGGTTGTAGAATGTTGGATTAGATTCTTAGAAATACAGATGGCTCTAGTATTATCACACAGAATAGAAATTGTGCCCACAGGTAATCCTAAATCCAAAACTTGTTGCTTCAACCAAAGAACTTGGGCCACACAACTTCCTAAGACAATGTACTCAGCTTCAGCAGTAGAAAGTACAACTAAGTTCTATTTTCTACTGGACCAGGAGACTAAAGACTGTCTTATGAATTGGCAAATTCCAGAAGTGCTCTTTCTATCGCCCCTACACCCTGCAAAGTCAGAATCAGAATATCCAATAATCTTAAAAGAAGTACTGTGCCTAGGGTACCAGATTCCTAGGTTTGGGGTCCCTAAAAGATATCTAAGAATTCTCTTAACAGCAGTCAGGTGGGACTCTTTAGGATCAGCTTGAAACCTAGCACAAAGATAAACACTAAACATAATATTAGGTCGGCTAGCAGTCAGGTAAAGCAGTGATCCAATTATTCCTCTATACTTCTTCTGATCAATAGATTTTCCACTTGAATCCTTATCTAACTGAACAGAGGAGCTCAGGGAGTGTTGATTGGCATGGCTTTGTCCATTTCATATTTTTTTAAAATGTCCTTAGTGTATTTAGATTGATTAAGAAAGGTTCCATCATTTAGTTGCCTTATGTTAAACCCCAAAAAGTAGGATAATTCTCTCATCATACTCATCTCAAACTCCTTACTCATTATTTTAAAAAAATCATCACAAAAACTTTAATCAGAAGATCCCAAAAGTATATCATCAACATAGATCTAGACAATGAGTAAATCATCCCCTATTCTCCTCAGAAAAAGGGTGGTATCTACGCTCCCCTTAACAAACTCTCTTTCTAACAGAAATGTGCTAAGCCTCTCATACCAAGCTCTAGGGCCTATTTCAATCCATATAAGGCCTTTTTTAATTTGTAAACATGATTTGGATATTGGGAACTCTTAAAACCTGGGGGTTGCTCTACGTAGACATCCTCTTTTATTACCCCATTTAAAAAGGCACCCTTTACATCCATTTGAAATAACTTAAATCCTTTATAACAGGCAAAGGCTAGTAGCACTCTAATGGCTTCCAATCAAGCTATAGGGGCAAAGGTCTCTTCAAAATCAATCCCTTTAATCTGATCGTAGCCCTTAGCCACCAATCTTGCCTAATTCCTAACCACCACACCAGAATCATTCATCTTATTCTTAAAGACCCACTTGGTTCCTATTATACTTTGATTCCTAATCTTTCTACTAACTCCCAAACATCGTTCCTTACAAATTGATTCAGTTCCTCTTGCATAGCTAAGATCCAAAATTCATCAGAAAGGGCTTGATTGATGTTTGTGGGTTCAGTCATTGAGATAAAGGCAGAGTGGTTTACTTCCTTCCTAAGTCCATGCCTAGTCCTAACACCTTCAGAAGGGTCTCCTAAGATCAGTTCTTTAGGATGACTCAAAGCATATCCCCAATCTCTGGGCAAAGTGTTTTGAGGTTCTACCCTTTCCTCTAGATTTTCATTTTCAACCCCTTGGGTAATCTCCCCTACCTCTTCTTCTTCCTCAACTCTAGTCTCCTTAGGATCAGATTCATCAAACACCATAGGAGTTGTCTCTCTCACCACCAAAGTCCTCTTATTAAACACCCTAAAGGATTTCCCCACACTAGAATAGCTTAAGAACACAACTTCATCAGATTTGGGGTCCAACTTTCCTAAGGATGATTTCCCATTTTTCAGAATGAAAATCATACAGTCAAAGACATGGAGGTGGGACAGGTTTGGAGTTCTACCCTTAATGATCTCATAAGGTGTCTTATTCAGATTGGATCTAACATTCACCCTATTCAGCACATAACAGGTAGTGTTTACCGCTTCAGCCCAAAAGTATTTTGGAAGTGAATACTCAGCAAGCATGGCTCTAGTGGCTTCCACTAAGGTCTTGTTCTTCCTTTCAGCTACCCCATTCTGCTGAGGGGTCTTAGGAGCTAAAAAATTGTGACTAATCCCTTACTCCTCACAGAAAGTTCCAAACTTCACATTTTTAAACTCTCCACCATAATCACTCTGAATAGTAAAGATCTCACAACCTAACTTCCTCTGAATCCAAGTGGAGAAAGACTTAAATTCCTCAAATGACTCAAATTTATGTGACAGAAATTTAATCCAAGTGATCCTCGAGTAATCATCAATAATCACAAAACCATAGACTTTCCCCCCTAAGCTGGCAGTGCTAATGGGTCCAAAGAGATCCAAGTGAAGGACTTCTAAAGGTCTAGAAGTGCTAATGTCCTTAATGGAGTGAAAGGAGGACTGGACTTGCTTTCCTAATTGACAGGCATCACATAGGTGGTCCTTAGTGAACTTAGGGTTGGGGACACCTCTAACTAAGTCCTTTTGGGTGACTCTTCAAAGGGTTTTCATACTTGCATGACATAATCTCCTGTGCCATAACCAAGACTCATCGGCAACAGTTTTTATGCAAATTGAATTATCAGCTTTAATGCAACTTACATCCCGCATATAGATATTATTGATCCTTTGTCCCTACAAAATAATTTGGTCATTTAAGCTTAAAATGCAGCAAGTGGGTAGGAATTTGATATTGTATCCTTTGTCACAGAGTTGACTGATGCTCAGCAGGTTATGTTTCAATACATCTACAAGCAACACATTGTCAATCATGAAATTCTTTGAATCACCAATTATACCTGATCCTACCACACTCCTGGTGGTATTGTCTCCAAGTGTAACCTTGCCTCCAGCCCTAGCCTTATGCAAAATAAACTGATTTGCATCTCCATTCATGTGTCTTGAACATCCGCTCTCCAGGTTTCATATGCTCTCATGAGGTCTTGTGTGAGAGCACACCTACAAAATCATCAAATGTCAGATTTAGGAACCCAAACAGGTTTGGGTTCCTTCTTATGAAAAGAAGAATGCAATGCATGTGTGCTGTGCTTTTAAACAGGCAATTTGGGCCTCCACACCCAATGTGTACTACGGTGAATAGTGCAGGTGTGGGAGATGTGTCATAACATGCCACAAGAAAAACATCTAACACTAGGAAAAGGGTTAACTAATCTACGTGGGTGATAGTGCCTCTTCCTAGGTTTGTATGAAACATGCTTTGATGATTTTGAAATAGATTCTTTAAAAGGTGGAGGTGCATAAAATTGTGCAAAAGTAGGAGGTATTTTATTTTTCTCTGAAGCACTAATTTTTACTTTTAGAAATTCATTCTCCTTCTTAAGACTAGCAATTTCAAAGTTCAATGCTCCCTTACTACTCTCCACGTCACATGCCATGTTGTCTAATTCTTTAAAAGTTCTTTCTAAATCAACATGCGAGGCTTTGAATGAATCATGCTCAGTAATCAGATCAAAATGCTTTATGTTCAATTCATCAAATTCATCAAGTAAAGACATGTGATTGCTATCAAGTGTAGAATGATCTTTAACCAAACATCATGCTCTTTTTGGAAAGTTAGGAAATTCAATTTCAGGTTAGCATGCAATTTCTTAAGTTTCCTATATGATGTGTGAATTCTTTCAGACACTTTAAATAATTGATCGTAAGTAAGCTCACATACCTCTTCCTGGATAGACTGACTAGGATAATCATCTGCCATCAAACACAAGATAGTTTCCTCCTCTTCAGCTTCAGTCTCAGAGGAGTCGGATGCAGAATCTGCCCAGAACACCTTTTGAATCCGCTTCTTGTCCTTCCTGAATTTGTGTTTCTCCTCACGCTCTCTTTGCTTGGGTGAGCTTTAAGTGTAAGATAATCAGCCTTAATGTATCCAAGCTTCCTGCATTCAAAACAAATAGTATCAAATGAACCATTAAAAATTTTACTGGACTTACCCTTGTTCCACTTCTGAAAGTTCTTATGTTTCTTCCTTAAAAAGCTTTTGAATTACCTAGTGATTAAGGCAACATCATCATTATCAGACCCAGAAGAATCAGTGTCAGTATCGTTGGCCTTCAGCGCCACAGTTTTCTCCTTCTTCTTCTCACCTGCATCAAGCTGTCTTTGGTTCACCCCTTGCTCGTAAGCAATGAGTGACCCAAGTAAGTTATTAATAGAATAATTATTCAAATCTTTTGATTCAGTAATTATAGTTATTTTAGTATCAAATGAAGAAGGAAAATATCTCAAAATCTTATTCACTTTTTCATAATTTGTAAGTTCTCTTCATAAAGCATGCAAAGAAGTGAAAATTTGAGAGAACCTCATATATATTTCAGAAATAGATTCAATAGGCTTCATGTAAAAATGTTCATAGTCATGAAGTAATGTGTTTAACCTAGACTGTTTGACTACAGTTGTACCTTCATAAGTAATGCATAATCTATCCTAAATTTTTTTACCAATTGTACAGGTAGAAATACGCATGTAATCCTCAGATTTTAAGGCACAAAAAAAAATAGTTCAAACATTTGGAATTCAGTTGGGCTAAGTCACGATCATCAAAAGTCCATTCAGTAAAAGGCATTTCAGTTTTAACATTATTAATCATTCTAAAAGGTGGTTCATATCCATCCTTAACAAGCATCCATATGTGATAATCTATAGATAGAAGAAAAGTGGACATGCGAGTTTTCCAAAAATCAAAAGGTTTGTTATCAAATAATAGCGGTCATGTAATTGAATAACCTTCAATAGTATTACGATTACCAAAGTTAGCCATTGATCAAATTCAAAAGTTTTTAAACTTAATTTTTGAATCCTTCTCTAATACCACTTGAAAGTTCGATAGGGATGTTAAGCCCTGATGAACTAGTCCCGAGGCTAACCAAGAGGTGGGGTGAATTAGTTATTTTAAAATTTTGTGAGCAACAGGAAAGGTCTTTTCAATAATTTGCAGAGAAAACAAGTAAACACATAAGTGAAAAGATCAACCACAGATTTCACCCAAGCAGATAATAATAGAAAAGTAAAGTGTAGAAAATAATCAGAAAGAGTACACCAGATTTTATAATGGTTCAATCAACTTGACCTACGTCCACTCCCCGGAGCCTCCCCTCCGGGTATTGCACTAACACAAAAGTGACTCTCCTTCTGCTCCCACAGCAAGGTGGAGAAGTCTGTACAAAACTCCTTTCCACCAACCCGGTGAGGCAGAGAACCTGAACTCCTTTCACTTCCTCCTAAAGCGGGCAGAGAACCCAGACCCCTTTAGCTTCCTCCTAAAGCAGGCAGAGAACCTAAACTCCTTTCGCTTCCTCCTAAAGCGGGCAGAGAACCCGGATCTCCTTGCGAACGATCCTCCCACAGAAAATACGAACAAGACGAGAGATGAAGAATGGAGAAGATGACTCTGATCCTTGCTTGGAGTAATCTCTATGAATCTGCGATCATCCAGGATAAACTCCCCCTCATAAGATCCTCTCTCTCTCTCCCAAGCTCTCTCTCTCTCTCTATCAAGGTTTCTCTGGAAAGGAAAGTGGCAAAAGATCTTTCTTGTTGGAAGAAAAAGATAGGAAGGCTCAAAATTTGCCCTAAATCTCAACTGGTCGTCCAATATCATCCAGGACGATCACTAAATCATCATGTACGATCAATTTAAAATCACATGTATCTGCCTGGACAATCTGGTTCTTCTGGATGATTAGTAGAACAAATTTGTTATGATTGTCCCGTACAATTCTGTGATCATCCGGGACGATTAGTGTAATTTAGGAATTTCATCCAGGAGAAAACTTTGGACATCCAGGGGAACTTGTGCTGGACGATCTCAAAATGACTTGATTGGCCGGGATGACATCTCTATCATCCTGTACGATTAGTTCAAAACCACACAAAATCATCCTGAGTACCGCTTTGGACGTATAAGTGAAACATACAGGATGATCTCAAAATGACCAGATCATCCGAGATAATATCTCTATCATCATGTACGATTAGTTCAAAAATAACTAAAATCATCCTGATCACCGCTCTAGACGTATAGGTGAAATGCACATGACGGTCATGATCGTCCCAGACGATATTACGATCGTCCTGGATGATATGATCATATCAATTAAATATTAATTACTTTCCTTAATCACTAGACTAATTTAGGCATGATGGAGACAAATTGTCTTGGATGATACACATATCGTCCTGGATGATCAGACCAAATGTCTTAAAATAAAACTTGCCTAACTTAATCTGGCGGTTGAGAATTTATGATTAAACTTATTATCTTGTACGATATTTATATCATCCAGGATGATCAGCTTAATCAAACCTACTTAACATGATCATCCTAATTAGGATTTCTATTTTCACTAGATCATCCAGGATGATGTAAATATCGTACGGGACAATCAGAAAAAAATTTGAACAGAAACTCTCCCCCTGAGTGTGTGTGTGCAAAGTTACTTAGCTAGGGGATCAGTTACATGGCATTTGACTCAATAAAGATGAAAATAGTACATTGGACCTAAATTCCAAAATAGATTGACTCGATCTTGGACTGGCTTGAACTTGTAATTGATCCTTCATATTTGAAAGATTAAACGGGCAACCAGAAATAGAAATGTTTGCTATCATCAAAATCGTAACCCTTAAAACCATATTAGCAACAAAATGACTATAAGTCACTAACTAGTGGATCGATTTTGATGATCTTGAACTCTATAGAAAGATTAAGAGATCCTCTTCAACTTCCTAGAAGGCTCCAAGAACTAATTTTCCACTGGATCTAGAGTTGGATTTGAATTCTCCTTTCTCTATCTTTATTTCTAAAAATAAATAGGATAACATATTTGACCTCAATCAAATGATTTTTAATGATTTAGGTTTCAATATTGGTGTTTGATATGGGGAGATTTGACCTTCAAAAATAGCTTTTACACTTTGGAGTCATTAGCTTACATAATTCCTTAAAAATAAATAATCAAACTCAAATTTTTTAAAACTTAACTAATAAAATACAAAATCATTAAGACTTAAAGTTTAATTAAATACCCCTTTGACTTATAATAAATAAATAATTTCAAATCAAAATAACTCAAATAATAAAACCACTTAGAACATATTAAAGCCACACAACCTTTTTCACACACTGTAGATAGTTTGTTATGACAACTAACATTAGCTTAGGCTAGGTTTATGGTTATTTTGGTGTGCTTATCGATGTCTTTCTTTGAGGGCATCTTATGTCTTTTTAGTTACTTTCAATATTTTGTATAATCATACATGTTTACACACTTACCTATATAGTGCACTATGTTTAGTAGTATATAGGATTCTTTTGCACTTTTATTTCCTGGTAATATTTTTTACTTATAGCGCAGAGTCTTTAGAATGTATGTAGCCTTTCAATGTAAATGTCAATGTCAAATGTAAAGTGTCTAGAATGTATCTACATTGAGTTGAACAAGGAGGTATAAAAGGTTGAAGGCATTTGCTTATACACATAGGGCTCCATAAGAAAATACTTTCTCTTCCTTTGAGAAGCATTATCTTTTAAAATTCTATAGGAGACATGGAACCAAAAGATAATAAGCAAATATATTTAAACCTACATTCATAGGAATAGAAATCCAAACCACTTATGGTGGAGCTTGGCCACTATACTTTCAGTAGATTCTAATTTGTATTATATATTAAAAATAAATGAATAAAAGTTTTTTTATACACTATAATTTCATACTACTTCATGTTACATGCATAGCGTTCATATGGGTGGTAAATATACATTAAAGGGTAGCCTTCTATAGGTTTCCTTTGGTGTACATGTTTTAGACTTTATAGGAACAAGTATGATAGTTCTAGGATGGTTTGGTAGCGGTATCATATACATGAACACCTTCACCTTGACATGCATACATACATACATTTTTAATTTATGTAACACACACAAAACCAAAGTACACAAACCTATGATAATAGATATAGGGGCCCATTGTGTTATGGGTTTCTTTACTTTTCCTTATGGGTTTAAGGCTGCTATGGTATCTGATTTTTCTAAAAAAATCCATACTTAGAAAATTTTAGAAATTTATTGTAAAAAATAAATTTTAGAGTTTAGGGTGTCTTTGCATCAAAACTATATTAGTTAGGAGCATCTAACCCAACTCATATTTTAAACTCTGATTTATGATCTTAACTAGAATCCTTGATTCTAGTTTTGAAAGTAGCTTTCTTACCTATATACATTAAACCTAGAAAACATGGTTTTAAAATTATGTACATATGTGGTTAGCTTACGGCACACTCCAATCGAGTATAAGCCCATATGCATTTTCACCCCTCGGACTTCCTTCCGGGAGGATTATCCTAACTTTCAAATAAATTCTATAAACTCTAAAAAATATTTTCAAAATAACTGAATGAAACCTTTAAATCTATAAATCAAATCTATTAAATTTTAAATTAAAAAAGTCTAATCTCCAATTTAATCAAATTTTTTCTCTTTCAAGATGTAATTAACTATAGATGCTTTTATTTATAGGAGCCCAAAAACCCAATTAAAAATAAACCTAATTTTAGATCACTAGACTAGGGGAAAAATCTCTTAGACATAGACTAAAGTATATCCTTGGTTAATTTCATTTCAAAATGATAGTTGAATTTGAATTTCATCCTTCGGGATGAATTGAACATTTCTTATACTAAGTTTGATAATGAGAATAAATTTTGTTTCTCTTTCTAAGTTGATGGTAAAGAATTAGTCTGTCTCTCGAGATAGTATAATGTTAACTATGTGGATTTGACTATAGAAATATAAAGAGAATTAGTGGCATATTTATCTGTTCATACTTATTTCTGACTGCAATTTAATTAACTGAATTCACTATAGTCCGAAGAAAGTAGGGTTAACAATCATTTTAAATGAAAATAATGAACATATTCCTAATAGGACTATGACTAGTCGGGGCATCTATATTAATTCTAGAACATTAATAAATTCATTGGGCTTTTTAAATAAAATTTAGATGTTTCATTTCATTTCTCTAGCTTTCTTTCACTCAAATATTCTTAATTTGTGTGATTATATACCTTTTCATTACCAGCATGTGGCACCTAATATTACTTTCAGCAAGAAGAGGTGAGGCTCAACTTCCTATAACACTATCCACAAGACTCTTATCATGGAGCTTTAGTAACCCTAGGGGAGCTATAAAAATCTTAACCATATGAAATACTGGTATATTTTTGTATGTTAACCTAACTCTATTATCGTCCCTATAATATAGGAATTCTTTGCTAATAAAAAGGATCCATATAATGAATCGATTTATGTTAGAAGGAAGTGGGTGTCCTTTACCTCAGAAGAAATAAATTAATCCTTCCTCACTCCCAACTACTAGTTTTATGGAGATGAGTATCTTAACATCTATATTTCCCCCATTGACTCAGCTTTTAAAATGATATCAATGTCTCTCTGCTCTGGTTCCTCAGGCGAGTTTTTGGCGATCTAGGGCTCCTAGCGTACTCTTATTTTGGTTTGTTTTGGGAGTGGTTTACTGTGGATTTTCTCATAATTTTCTCTCCCTTTTTGTTTCTTCTATTTTTTTTGTGCTGCTTCTATTTCTTGTGTTATTTTTCTGCTCGATTTTCACTATTTTTGGGGATGACGACCCCATCGTCATCTTCCCCTCTAACAGTTGTGGTTCCGAATGGCAATTCTCATTCCTTTAAGGATGTTCATGCTGGATCTTCCTCTACTTCTTCCAAACTTCATTTCGTGCATTCTTTGTTTAAGGGTTATCCCGCTTTAATGTTTGATGATACGGTTATTTCTCAGTTGGCTACCCCTTTCACTCTTACTTTAGTTTGTAAATTGGCCTTGAGGAGGCCTAATCTTGATATTATTCACAAGTTCTTTTTTTAATCAGAAGCTTACAGGCTCCTTTCATATCAGTTTGCTTGATCCCCATCATGTGGCGGTTCAACTGAGCAATGATATGGATGATAGCCTTTTTTTTTTAGAAGATCTTATTACATCCAGGCCTGTCTAATGAGACTCCTTAAATGGACACTTGACTTTGATGTCCGTGAGGAGTCCCCGATTGCTCCTGTTTGGGTTTATTTTCCTAATCTAAGGCTTCATTTCTTTAATTCATAAATTCTCTTTGATCTTGCCTTAATTCTTGGTAGGCCTTTGCAAATGGACCAGGCGATGGCTTCGGTTTCTCAGCCTTCGGTGGCTTGGGTTTTAGTTGAGTTGGATATTTCAAAAAAGCATTACTGAGATTTGGTTAGGGTCTGAATTTAATGGTTATTTTTAGAAAGTTGAATTTGAAAACTATCCTATATTTTGTTCTCATTATAGTCTGCATGGGCATAGTTTGAGTGAATGTTTTAAATTGCATCTAAATCTTAAAAAGGAGAAAGAAAGTGCCAGGCAGTCCAAGGGGAACGAGGGTATTTTGAATGATCTTGTTAATGTTGAATTGGACCATAATATTTGTGATGCTAATGTTGTAAATCTAGTTTCAAAAAGTACAATTTTGATGATGACAAACATGTTTGTATTCTGTTTTGCTTGGCTAATCCATTTCAGCTACAAAAGGTCAAAAGCCAGATCATCCTAGACGATCTAAACAACTTTTTCCATTGATCGTCCAAAAGAGCCAGATCGTCTAGGCTGAAACAGCTGATTTTGAACTGATCGTACAGGACGATCGTCCTGGATGATCTTGGCCGACCAGTTGAGATTTAGGGAAAATTTTGAGCCCTCCTATAAAAGATCCTTTTCTTCCAATAAGAAAAATCTTTTTCCACTTTCCTTTCTAGAGAAACCCTAGAGAGCGAGAAAGTTTGGGAGAGAGAGAGAGGATCTTGTGAGGGGGAGCTTATGAGGGATTCACAAAGGTTTCTCCAAGCAAGGATCAAAGTTGTCTTCTCCGTTCGTCGTCTCTCATCTTGTCGGTGTTCTTTATGGGAGGATCATTTGCAAGAAGATCCGGGTTCTCTGCCCGCTTCAGGAGGAAGCGAAAGGAGTTCAGGTTCTCTGCCTGCTTCAGGAGGAAGCAAAAGGAGTTCGAGGTTCTCTGCTTACTTCAGGAGGAAGCAAAAGGAGGTTAGGTTCTCTGCCTCACCGTGTTGGTGGAAAGGAGTTTTTGTACAGGCCTCTTCGCCTTGTTGTGGGAGCAGAAGGAAAGTCACTTTGAGTTAGTGCAATACCTGGAGGGGAGGCTCCGGGGAGTGGACGTAGGTCAAGTTGATCGAACCACTATAAAATCTGGTGTGTTCTTTCTGATTACTTTCTGCACTTTAGTTTTCTATGATTATCTGCTTGGGTGAAATCTATGTTTGATCTTTTCGTTTATGTATTTACTTGTTTCCGCTGCATATCATCGAAAAGATTATTTCCTGTTGTTCTCAAATTTTTAAATAACTAATTCACCCCCCCTCTTGGTTAGCCTCGGGACTAGTTCATCAGGGCTTAACATCCCTATCGAACTTTCAAGTGGTATCAGAGAGGGATTCATAAAATCTAGTTTTGAAAAACTTTTGAATTTGATCCATGGCTAACTTTGGTAATCGTAATACTGCTGAAGGTTATTCAATTACATGACTGCCATTATTTAATAACATGCCTTTTAATTTTTGGAAAACTCGCATGTCCACTTTTCTTCAATTAATTGATTATCGCATGTGGATGTTTGTTAAGGATGGGTATGAATCACCTTTTAGAATGATTAACAATGTTAAAACTGAACTGCCCTTCACTAATTGGACTTTTGATGATCGTGACTTAGCCCAACTGAATGCCAAATGTTTGAACTATTTTTTTTTGTGCTTTAAAATCTGAGGATTACATGTATGTCTCAACTTGCACAACTGGTAAAGAAATTTGGGATAGATTGTGCATCACTTATGAAGGTACAACTGAAGTCAAACAGTCTAGGTTAAACATATTGCTACATGACTACAAACTTTTTCACATGAAACCGACTGAATCCATTTCTGAAATGTATACTAGGTTCACTCAAATTATCACTTCTTTGCATGCCTTAGGAAGATAACTTACAAACTATGAAAGAGTAAATAAAATTCTTAGATGCTTGCCTTCTTTGTATGATGCTAAAATAACTGCAATCACTGAATCTTAAGATTTGAATACTTACTCTTTTGATAGCTTACTTGGATCACTCATTGCTTATAAGCAAGGGGTGAACCAAAGACAGCTTGATGTAGGTGAGAAGAAGAAGGAGAAAATAGTGGCACTGAAGGCCAACGAAACTGACACTGATTCTTTCGGGTCTCACAATGATGATGTTGTCTTAATCACTAGGTAATTCAAAAGCTTTCTAAGGAAGAAATATAAGAACTTTCAGAAGTGGAACAAGGATAAATCGAGCAAAAATTTTAAAGGTTCATCTGATATTATTTGTTTTGAATGTAGGAAGCCTGGACACATTAAGGCTGATTATCCTACACTTAAAGCTCACCTAAGCAAGGAGAAGTGTGAGGAGAAACACAAGTTCAGGAAGGATAAGAAGCAGATTCAAAAGGCGTTCTAGGCAGACTTTACATCTGACTCCTCTGAGACTGAAGCTGAAGAGGAGGAAACCAATTTGTGTCTGATGGCTGATGATCATACTGGTCAATCTGACCAGGAAGAGGTATGTGAGCTTACTTATGATCAATTATTTGAAGTGTCTGAAAGAATTCATGCATCGTATAGGAAACTCAAGAAAACTCATGCTAGCCTTAAACTAGAACTTCTAAATTTATAAAAAAAAGCTTAAAATTTTGATTAAAGATCATTCTACTGTTGATTGCAATCACATATCTTCACTTGATGAATTTGATGAGCTGAACAAAAAGCATTCTGATTTAATTATTGAACATGATTTACTGAAAACTTCGCATACTGATTTAGAGAAAGCTTTCAAAGAATTAAACAATCTGGCATGTGAAGTAGAGAGTAGTAATGGTGCATTAAAATTCGAAATTGTAAGTCTTAACAAGGAGAATGAATTTCTTAAAGTTAAAATCAGTGCTTTTGAGAAAAATGAAACTCCTCCTACTTTTGAACAGTTTTATGCACCTCCACCTTTTGAAGAATCTGGTTCAAAATCATCAAAACATGTTTCATACAAACCTAGAAAGAGGCACTATCACCCACGTATATTAGTTAACCCTTTTCATGGTGTTAGATATTTTTTCAGTGGTATGTTAGGATACATCTCCCACACCTGCATTGTTCACCATAGTACACATTGGGTGTGGAGGCCCAAATTGCCTGTTTCACAGCACAATACACATGCATTATATTCTTCTTTTCATAAGAAGGAACCTAAACCTATTTGGGTTCCTAAATCTAACATTTGATGACTTTATAGGTGTTCTCTCACATAAGACCTCGTGAGAGCATGTGGTACCTGGATAGCGGATGTTCAAGACACATGACTGGAGATGCAAATCAATTCATTTTGCCAGAGGCCAGGGCTAGAGGCAAGGTTACACTTGGAGATAACACCACCAGAAGGGTGGTAGGTTCAGGTATAATTGGTGATTCAAAGAATTTTATGATTGACAATGTTTTGCTTATAAATGGATTGAAACACAACCTGCTAAAGCATCAGTCAGCTCTGTGACAAAAAATACAACATCAAATTCCTATCCACTTGCTGCATTTTAAGCTTAAATGACAAAGTTATTTTACAGGGACAAAGGATCAATAATGTCTACATGCTAGATGTAAGTTACATTAAAGCTGATAATTCAATTTGCTTAAAAACTACTGCTGATGAGTCTTTATTGTGGCCTAGGAGATTGTGTCATGCCAGTATGAAAACTCTTAGGAGAGTCACCCAAAAGGACTTAGTTAGAGGTGTCCCCAAGCTTAAGTTCACTAAGGACCACCTGTCTGATGTCTGTCAATTAGGGAAGCATGTCCAGTCCTCCTTTCACTCTGTTAAGGATATTAGCACCTCTAGACCTTTAGAAGTCCTTCACATGGATCTCTTTCGACCCATTAGAACTGCCAGCTTAGGAGGGAAAGTCTATGGTTTTGTGATTGTTGACGATTACTCAAGGTTCACTTGGATTAAATTTCTGTCACATAAATCTGAGTCATTTGATGAATTTAAGTCCTTCTCTACTTAGATTCAGAGGAAGTTAGGTTCTGCGATCTTGACTATTCATAGTGATCTTGTTGGAGAGTTTAAAAATGTGATGTTTGGAAGATTCTATGAGGAGCAAGGGATTAGTCACAATTTTTTAGCTCCTAGGACCCCTCAGCAGAACGGGGTAGCTGAAAGGAAGAACAGGACCTTAGTGGAAGCCTCTAGAGCCATGCTTGCTGAGTATTCACTTCCAAAATACTTTTGGGCTGAAGCGGTGAACACTGCATGTTTTGTGCTGAATAGGGTGAATGTAAGATCAAATCTGAACAAGTCACCTTATGAGATCATTAAGGTTAAAACTACAAACCTATCCCACCTCCATGTCTTTGGCTGTAAGGTTTTCATTCTGAATAACGGAAGATCATCCTTAGGAAAGTTTGACCCGAAATCTGATAAAGGAGTGTTCTTAGGCTATTCTAATATGGGGAAATCCTTTAGGATGTTTAATAAGAGGACTTTGATGGTGGAAGAGACAACTTATGTGGTGTTTAATGAATCTGATCCTAAGGTGACTAGAGTTGAGGAAGAAGAAGAGGTAGAAGAGATTATCCAAGGGGTTGAAAATGCAAATCTAAAGGAAAGGATAGAACCTCAAACCACTCTACCTAGAGATTGGAGATATTCTTCGAGTCATCCTAAAAAATTGATCTTAGGAGACCCTTTTGAAGGTGTTAGGACTAGACATGGACTTAGGAAGGAAGTAAACCACTCTGCCTTTATCTCAATGACTAAACCCACCAACATCAATTAAGCCCTCTCTGATGAATTCTGGATCTTAGCTATGCAATAGGAACTGAATCAATGTGTAAGGAATGATGTTTGGGAGTTAGTAGAAAGACCTAGGAATCAAAGTATAGTGGGAACCAAGTGGGTCTTTAAGAATAAGATGAATGATTCAGGTGTGGTGGTTAGGAATAAGGCGAGATTGGTGGCTAAGGGGTATAATCAGATTGAAGGGATTGATTTTGAGGAGACCTTTGCCCCTGTAGCTAGATTGGAAGCCATTAGAGTGCTACTAGCCTTTGCCTGTTATAAGGGATTTAAGCTGTTTCAAATGGATGTCAAGAGTGCCTTTTTAAATGGGGTAATAAAATAGGATGTTTTTATAGAACAACCCCCAGGTTTTGAGAGTTCATAATATCCAAATCATGTTCATAAATTAAAAAAGGCCTTATATGGATTAAAATAGGCACCCATAGCTTGGTATGAGAGGCTTAGCACATTCCTTTTAGAAAGAGAGTTTGTTAAAGGGAGCGTAGACACCACCCTTTTTCTGAGAAAAGTAGGGGATGATTTACTCATTATCCAGATCTATATTGATGATATAATTTTTGGATCTTCTGATAAATATTTATGTGATGAGTTTTCTAAAATAATGAGTAAGGATTTTGAGATGAGTATGATGGGAGAATTGTCCTACTTTTTGGGGTTAAGCATAAGGCAAATGGATGATGGAACCTTTCTTAATCAATCTAAATACACTAAGGACATTTTGAAGAAATATGAAATAGACAAAGCCAAGACAATCAACACTCCCATGAGCTCCTATGTTCAGTTAGATAAGGATTCAAGTGGAAATTCTATTGATTAGAAGAAGTATAGAGGAATAATTGGATCACTACTTTACCTAACTGCTAGCCGACCTGATATCATATTTAGTGTTTATCTTTGTGCTAGGTTTCAGGCTGATCCTAAAGAGACCCACCTAACTGCTGTTAAGAGAATTCTTAGATATCTTTTAGGGACCCCGAACCAAGGAAACTGGTACCCTAGGCACAGCACCTCTTTTGAGATTATTGGATATTTTGATTCTGACTTTGCAGGGTGTAGGGTGGATAGAAAGAGCACTTCTGGAACTTATCAATTTATAGGACAGTCTTTAGTCTCCTAGTCCAGTAGAAAATAGAACTCAATTGCACTTTCCCCTGTTGAAGCTGAGTATATTGCCTTAGGAAGTTATGTGGCTCAAGTTCTTTGGTTGAAGCAACAAGTCTTGGATTTAGGATTACCTGTGGGCATAATTTCTATTCTGTGTGATAATATTAGTGCCATATACATCTCTAAGAATCCAATCTAACATTATAGAACCAAACACATTGATATAAGGCATCACTTTTTTAGGGACCATGTTACAAAAGGGGACATTGAGCTACATCATGTAGCAACTGAAAATTAGTTGGCTGACATATTTACTAAACTACTGGCCTTTGACTCATTTAGCATTTTGAGGACCAGATTAGGTGTGATTGACATAAATGCTTGATTCTGATGACTACTGGTTTATGATTTGTTTGTTTTTCATTATGTTTCTATTAGTTAGCTGTTTGATTTGATTATTTGTTTTCTATTATTTTTGTTTTTCTGCTGACTTTTATTTTAGCCTAGGTGTCAGTTTAATTTGAGTATTTATTTTTGATGCAATTTTCTACTTATCTTTATTCACTGGTTCATCTCTCTTGTTTACTATTTATGCTTTTCAAAATCCGATCACTCCTCACTACTATTAATAAACTGGACTTGTGAATGAAAATTTTTGCCTTATTTTTTGGTTTGGAAGCTTGTAAGCAGTTATTGATTCCACTGGATCTGTTAAAGGAAAGAAATATTGATGATTATTTCTCTTCCTCTAACTCCTTTACTGGTGTATTATTTCTTTTGGGCAAAAATCCTCTTCAAAATTAAAAAAATTGGTTTTTTGAAATAGAGATTTATTTTATCTTCCTACAGTAATCTACCTCATATGAATAGTGTTTTCAAAGTCTTGAGTCATTGTTATGATTTTTTGAACCAAGTGATTGCACTTATCATACGATGTACAATTTTTATTTTGTTAATTACTCTTCCTTATTGTAAAGAGTAAGCTTTGGCGTCTCTTATGTCTAGAAGGTAATTTTACAGCTGAGATCTTTTAACGATTTTGAGAGGGAGAAAGCTTACAAAAGATGCACAGTGCGCCAAATAAATTGAAAAAATAGAGGCACAAAATGAGCCCAAAGCTGAAAAGATGTGAAATGTCACCAAACTAAAAGATACAAAAAGTGTATCAAAAATCAAAAGATGCACAAAGTGCCAAACAAATTGAAAAAGAGGCACAAAATGAGCCCAAACCAAGCTTTCTTCCCTTTCAGATCATTTAATATCTTAGAAAAATCTGTGCGCCACTTAATATTTTCAAAAGCTTGAGTTTAAAAATCCTGATTTCCGATTTATTACTTTGTAACACTTTTATATCAGATTTTTTTTTTTGGAATAAGGCTTGAAAGGATCACTTTTCGAATCTAATTTCTTTTCTTCTGAATTGGATTTTTGTTTTGAAAGGGATTTGCATCTATAAGTTGTCCAAGGTGGGAGTTACGAAAGTCAATTTTTAAACTTTTTCTGGATTTCAGCGTTGTCAATCGTTTTCTTATTGGTTTTTTTTATTTAAAATCAAGGGAAATTTCTGATTTAGTGGAGCAGATCGATTTAAAAAAAATTGTTATTTTTTGTGTTCTCGTTTTGAAGTTTTATTTACTCTATGTTTATTTTTTGTTTTACTGTATGTGTTTTTTGTGATATTTTCTGTCAGTACTATTGTGTCTGTTCATCCTCCTTTTTGTGATGTCAAAAGGGGGAGTCAGTTGAAGTAGTTTTGTGTTTTATGTATTGATCTTAGTAGTTTTATGTTTTATGTATTGATCTTGGTTTGTGTTGTTTATTTCAATTGTAGTTATTTTCCTGTACTGCTTTAGTTGTTCAGTGAAATTTGGAAAAATATTTATTTTTCGTATATGCGTTGGTTAACTCCTTGTTGTTTTATTTTAAACAACTACACTAATATTTGCCATCATCAAAAAGGGGGAGATTATTGCAAATCTAGTTTCAGAAAGTATAGTTTTGATAATGAAAAACATGTTTGTATTCTGTTTTGCTTGGCTAATCCATTTTAGATATAAAAGATCAAAAGCAACTCAAGCCAACTCAAGATTGGGTCCAAGTGTGTCTAAATATAATGTTTTTCTTTTCTTGAATCAAATGTAATGTAACTGATTCCCTAGCTAAGCAACCTTGCACACACACACTCTGGGGGAGAGCTTGAGTGAATTAAAGTTTCTGTTCAATTTTTATTCAGATCATCCTGGACGATATTCACATCATCCTGGATAATCAAGTGAAAGCAGAAACCCTAATTAGGGAGACCAAGTTAAGTCAGTCTAATTAAGCTGATCGTCTTGGACGATCCATATATCTTACGGGACAATAGGCTCAAATCAGAAATTCTCAGCCGCCAGATCAAGTTAGCCAAGTTTTATTTTTAGAGATTTGATCTGATCATCCTGGATGATACGTGTATCATCCTGGATGATACGTGTATCATCCTGGATGATCCAGTACAATCATGCCTAAATTAGTCTGGTGATTAAGGAAAGTAATTAATATTTAATTGACGATCACATCGTCTGGGACGATCGCAAGATCATCCGGGACGATCATGATTGTCTAGTGTGTTTCAGCTGTACGTCTAGAGCGGTGATCAGGATGATTTTGGCACTTTTTGAACTAATCGTACAGGACGATATCCTTATCATCCTGGACGATCAACTCATTTTTAGGTCGTCCAGCACAAGTTTCTCTGGACGACCAGAGCGGTCTCCTGGATGAAATTCCTGAATTTACACTAATCGTCCCGGACGATCGTAGAATCGTAAGGGATGATCTGAACAAGCTTTTCCACTAATAGTCCAGAAGAGCCAGATCGTCCAGGATGAAACAGCTTATTTTGAACTTATCGTACAGGACGATCTATCGATCATCCTGGACGATCTTGGCCGACCAGTTGAGATTTAGGGCAAATTTTGAGCCCTCCTATAAAAGATCTTTTTCTTCCAACAAGAAAAATCTTTTGCCACTTTCCTTTCCAGAGAAACCCGAGAGAGAGAGAGAGAGAGAGTTTGGGAGAGAGAGAGAGGATCTTATGAGGGGGAGCTTGTGAGGGATTCAAAAAGGTTGCTCCAAGCAAGGATCAGAGTCGTCTTCTTCGTTCATCATCTCTCATCTTGTCGGTGTTCTTTGTAAATAATCGTTCGCAAGAAGATCCGGGTTCTCTGCCTGCTTCAGGAGCAAGCAAAAGGAGTTCAGGTTCTCTACCTGCTTCAGGAGGAAGCGAAAGGAGTCCAAGGTTCTCTGCCTGCTTCAGGAGGAAGTGAAAGGAGGTTAGGTTCTCTGCCTCACCGTGTCAGTGGAAAGGAGTTTTTGTACAGGCTTCTCTGCCTTGCTGTGGGAGCAGAAGGAGAGTCACTTTGAGTTAGTGCAATACCCGGAGGGGAGGCTCTAGGGAGTGAACGTAGGTCAAGTTGACCGAACCACTATAAAATCTGGTGTGTTCTTTCTGATTACTTTCTGCACTTTAGTTTTCTGTGATTATCTGCTTGAGTGAAATCTGTGTTTGATCTTTTCATTTATGTATTTACTTGTTTCTGTTGCATATCATCGAAAAGATTATTTCTTGTTATTCTCGAACTTTTAAATAAACAATTCACCCACCCTCTTGGTTAGCCTCAGGACTAGTTCATCAGGGCTTAACATCCCTATCAAACTTTCAGCTAATGGTGAGATACGTCAAGGGAATGATGTGGTTATTCTTTAGCCTGGGCCAATTAATGCTATCCTTAATCATCTAATGGGGGTGAATTTTGTAGTGATCATAGTGTGGATCCCAAACGGGATGTGATATTGTGTTCAGATCAGTTTGGTGGGGAAAAACAAATATTAACTTCCATTTTGAATGGCATTGTTGTGCCTCCTTCATTATCTAATCTCTATGTTTCAAAGCAAACTTTATCTGATAAGGTTGTTAATGATGTTGATAATAACTATTCTAATCAAATTCAATCTCATATTATGGATAAGCAGGTAAATTAGCAGATTCCTGAAAGAGCTGAGCCCATATTGTTAGAGGAGGAATTGCACCATGAAGAGAGGTTGGATATTGCCCAAACCGAGAATGTGAAGGAATTTAATGGAGTTGTGCTAAGTAATGCTTCTACTATAGAAGATGGGGTTTTTTCTGTGGAAGGTGAGTTACCTCCTTCTAAGGGGCATTCAGGTATGATAAATAATGGTAAGTTTCCTTTAATAGATAATTATCTTAGTAATGTTTTTACTGATACAGAGGTGGATATTTTGGTTAAATATTATGCTAGAGAAGATAATGATATGAGCGTTACCAAGAGTCATGGTAAGAGAGGTAGAAAACCTAGAAATGTCATTTTATAATCCCCTAGAAGTACCCGTTCGCATACTTCCCATTAATCTTTATTTTTTTTATGTTTAATGTTATTTTTTAGAATGTTTGGGGTATTGGTTGCCCTTCATCTAAGATTAGAGTTAAAAATTTATGTTGTATTCATAATGTGTCTATTCTTGTCTTGCTTGAGCCTCTTATTCCAACTGATAAGTTATTTGGTACTTCTAAATTTCTGGGTTTTAAACATGCTAAGTCAAATGTGGCCAATAAAATTTGTGTTTTTTTGGAAAGATTATGTTAGAATTGATTTCATTGGTGATTATATTCAAGTCTTACATTGCAATATTGAAAGTTCTAATTTCTAATGTTGTGCTTCATTTGTTTATGCTGCCTCATCTCGTTATGCTAGGAAGATTTTATGGGATCAAATCATTCATTTTCATAATATTTGTAATCTTCCTTGGCTTGTGGGTGGAGACTTTAACACTATATCAAATCCAGCTGAGCGTTTAGGGGGTTCTCTTCATATCTATCAGTCAATGGAGGATTTTAATGCTATGATTATGGATTGTAACCTTAATGATATTGGTTTTTCTGGCAATAATTTTACTTGGCATCATGGGCATTTGTGGAAAAGGTTAGATAAGGTTTTATTTAATGATGTTTGGCTTAATAATTCTAAATCTACTAACATTGTACACCTTTATCGTACCCTCTCTGATCACTCTCCTCTTCTTATTAAAATTAAGATTAAAGCTAGGGGTTATCCTTCTCAATTTAGATTTCAAAATATATGGATGCTCCATGATTCATTTCTTGAGGTGGTTAAGAGTAATTGGAATGCCCCTGTGTTTCTTGATGATTCTATCAATGGTATGACTAGACTGTGGCTTAAGCTGAAAAGACTTAAGCAAGTTTTAAATTGGTGGAATCATAATGTTTTTAAGAATCTTTTTTCTAACATTTTGATTGCGGAGGATAGGGTTAACTCTTTGGAGAATCTTTGTCAGTTAGATCCTTCTTATTCTAACTTTTGTGTTTTGAAAGAGGCCAAGGATGATCTTTGTAAAGTTCAAGCTCATGAAGAAATTTTTTGGAAGCAGAAAGCGGCTGTTAAACATTTGGTTGAAGGTGATAATAATACTAAATATTTTCAGGCCTTGGTTAAAAAGAAACGTGTGATTAATTACATTCATAAAATTACACCTGATGATGGCTCTATTTTTTAGGGTGATGCTGAAATTACTAATTTGGCTGTTCATTATTTTCAAAATCTTCTTAATAAATCCTTTAATTTTGTTATTATTGAAAATCTATTTATTATTCCCAATCTTATTTCTCTTGTTTATAATATTGGCTTGTCTAATCCTCCTTCACTTGAGGAGGTTAAGGAGACAGTTTTTGGTATGAATGGTGATTCTATGGCTGGTCCAGATGGTTTCACGACTAAGTTTTTTCAAAAAATATGGCACATATTTATGAGGATCTTTTCTCCGCTGTCACTGATTTCTTTAATTGTAATTATATACCTAAGTTTTTTACCTCTACCTCTATCGTGCTTATTCCCAAGAACATTTCATGAATTCTTGGCAAGACTTTAGGCCTATTAGTCTATGTACTATCTTTTATAAACTTCTTTCAAAAATTTTAATGAATCGGTTAAATGTTCTTTTGCCTAAGCTTATTTCCCCTTTTCAAATGGGCATTGTCAAAGAGCGTGCTATTGCAGATAATATCCTATTGGCTTAAGAGTTTTGTCAAGACTTGGATGTCAAGGTTAGAGGTGGTAATATGATCCTGAAGCTGGATATTGCTAAAGCTTGTGATAATATTAATTGGAATTTTATTTATATTATCTTGAACTTATTTGGTTTGGATGTAAATTTCATTAACCTCATTAAGAATTGTATTGAAACCCCTTATTTTTCTATCATTGTGAATGGTAAGAGCCATGGTTTTTTTAAGGCCTCTCATGGTCTGAGACAAGGGGATCCTACCTCCCCTGCTCTCTTTATTATTGTTGCTGACTACCTCTCTAGAGGTCTTGCTGATCTTTTTGAAAAGTATCCTAGTCTCTATTTTAGAACTTTAGGTGGCATTAAAATTTTGCATTTAGGTTTTGTTGATGATTTCATTGTGTTTATGAATGCCTCAATAAATAGGATTAATATACTTGTGAGTTTCTTTGACCATTTTCAATTAATCAGTGGTTTGGCTCTTAATAAGCACAAGTGTTATTTTATCGCTGCTAAGAAAGTCCCTTCTGATCTATCAAGAATCTTACTGGATTTAGTCAGGGTCATTTGCCTTTAAAGTATCTGGGTGTGCCTCTTTATAAGGGTAGAAAGAAGTCCTTTCTCTTCGATGATTTAATTACTGTGGTGCAGAACAGGTTTTCTTCCTGGGATTCTAATTTCTTAAGTTTTGGGGGTCATCTTATTCTTATCAAGAGTACTCTCTGTTATATTCCTGTTTATAGTTTTCAAACTCTTCTTCCTACTAAGTCTGTGTGCAATAGGATTGATAGAATCTTCAATAATTTTTTTTTTTTGAAAGGTCTGGGGAGCACTTCTAAAATCTGCAGGTCTTCCTGGGATAAATGTTGTGGGACTTTGCATGAAGGGGCTTTAGGGTGTAAGTCTATGTATGATTTGGCTTATGCTTTCTCTTATAAGTTGTTGTTCAATCTTTGGGCCAATGTGAGTCTTTGGGCTAATTTTATGGTGGCCAAGTACTGTGGGGGGAGGCATCCCACCATGTGTTTCTTTAGTACTGGCAATTCTTATGTCTGGAAGCATCTTTGCTTAGTCAAACGGGCTGTTGAGCCTTCGATTGTGTGGGGCCTTGGTAATGGTAATATTTCCTTTTGGTAAGAGCGTTGGTTGTGTGGCCAGTTGATTGATTCTTTAACTAATTCTATTTCTAATGCTACTGTGAAAGTTAATTATTTTTTCTAATACGGTTGGGATTTGGAGAAACTTTCTACTATTATTCTTGATTTCATTATTCAGCATATTTTAAAGATCCCTCTGAATATTAATTCGAATGATGTGTTGCTTTATGCTTTGACTAAGGATGGTTGCTTTAGAGTTAAAGATGCTTGGCATTCCTTTAGGACTAAGCAGGATACTTCCAAGCTTTTTCAAATGATATGGCATAAAACCATTCCTTCTACAATTTCTACTTTTATTTAGAGAATTTTACATAAGTTTATTCCTACGGATGAGAATTTGAGGAAAAGAGGTTTTATCTTCCCTTCTAAATGCCAATGCTGCTACCATGTTGACAATATGCATCATGTTTTCATTTTTGGCCCCTTAACTGTTAAAGTTTGGACTTATTTTGAGGACATCTTTCATGTTAACTATTTTACTGCTATGTGTTCTATTAATTCTTTACTTAATAGTTGGTTTGTTAATTCCAAAGGCCATGTCAAAAATGTGACTCCTTCTCTTATCCTTTGGTTCTTATGGTTGGAGAGGAACAATTCTCATTTCAGTGGGGTGGTTATGAACGACCAAAGAGTTATTCATAATATTAAGGTTAAAGTCGTGGCTCTTTACCATGCTAATTTACTTTCTACTAAGAATTTTAAGAACTATTGCTTTACGGCGGCTGCCTTTGGCATTAACTTGGAGGTGGTTACTTTTTATAAGGTTCCTAGGTGTACTTCTTTGATAAAGCCTCCTCCCAATTGCCTTAAGTTGAATGTGGCTTGTGCAAATATGGATTCTATTGTTGGCTGTGGTGGCGTGATTAGAGATCAAAATGGTAATTATATGTTGGGTTTTGCTGGTCCTGTTGCTAATGGTGATGACAATTTTGCTATTACTTATGATGTTCTTCATGGTTTAAAATTTTGTTCCATTATTAATTACAAGAATGTTGTGGTGGAGGTTGGCTCTTTCTTTAACTATCATTCTCTTAATTCTAAGGAGGATAAAGTATGCTCCTCAGCTTTGTTTTATATTGGGAGGGACATTAGGAATTTTTTGAATCTTTTAAATTACTCTTTCTCTATCATTCTGGAGGAGGGAAATGCTTGTGCTCAGTTTATTGCTAGATGGGGTTGTGGTTTGAATGTTATGACCGAGCTTTCGAATTCTAATCTTCCTTTTCTGGTTAAAGGCCTTTTAAAATTGGATCAAGTTGGTTTATCTTATGTTAAGTCTTAGTGTTTGGGGTGTTTCTCCTCTCGAGTGGCTGTGGGTTCTCTCCTGGCTTCCTTTCCTTGCTCTGCTTCTTCAAATTGGGATGGCTGCTTTCCATTTTTATTCGGATTCTGCTCTGGATCATGGTTATTTTTTGTTGGGGGTGGCATGGGTTGTTGGGCTCTATTTTTCCTATTTTCGGGGTACCAGCTAGGTTGTTGTTTTGCTTCTTGGTTGGATTTGGGTCATTTGCCTGATGGTTATTTATTTTTTTCCTTTAAATGTTGTTGTGATTATTGGTTTTTAGCTGGATGATTATCTGCAATTTTCATTTCTCTGTTGTTTGGTTGAGTGCCTTCACGGGTGGCTGTGTTGTTCCTATCCCCTGTGTTCTGCTTCTAGCTGGTTCACCCTTACTATTGGTGTTTATTCTTTTGTTCCTGGGGGCTTGCTATTAAATCCTGTGTGCTCCTTTGCTTTTGGTTTTGGGTGGAAGGTTTTTTGTGCTGATGTTTGTGATAATGTGTTCTTAATGGGGAAGCTGGATCTCTTAGTGAATTTTTGTAATTTTGTTACCTGCTGGGATGTGTATACCAGACTTAGCCTTGATTTTTATTTTGTCTGCCTAGGGCTTAATTTCTTTTTGCAGAATTTGGACTTTGCAGGTATTTGTAGAGAGCTCGCTCGTGAGAAGAATATGGTGCTGCTTGCCATTTTTTGTTTCCCTACTTATTTTTGGGTGCTCATTCTTATGCACCATAGAATGTACCTAGGGTTTCTTATTTTTTTGGCTAGTAGAGGCCTTGAGCTCTTAGTTTTTTTTATTTTTCTTTCTTTTTGTAGCTCCTTTGAGCAGTAGCAAGCTTGAGGCTTCTTTAGGGTCCTTGTATTTTTTTTCTTGAATTAACGCGTAGGCGCCCTCCGTGGGGTTTCCACCCCTAAAAAAAAAAATTTCCCCCATTGACTATAATGAGGTCCTTAGGTCCCTTGCCTATAGGAACTCTAATGCCAGATAGAAGAGAAAGAAAGATAAAATAGACATCTTTCTAACTTCTACCCTAACCTAAAAATCTAAAGCTTGGCACTATTTCATTTATGTTAAGCTTGGGTATAGTAGAAATATTAATAAATTTATTAATGATCAAACCATTTTGAACTACTATATTTATAAGGAGTTTACATTTAATTTTGGGAAGGTTGTGTTTCAGTCAATTAAGTATATGCTTTGGGCATCCACCTCTGTAGGGTTAAGTCACACCTATCTTTTATTAATTATGCATTATAATTAGAGCCATATGAAACAAGCTAGAGGAAGGAACAAATTTTCTCTACCTCTACCCTCATAAATTCTAAAATCCAATCCTTCAAAAACTCCTTTATGGAGTTGGGACATAGTTCTAAGTGGCCTACCAAACCCAACCAGTCTAAGGGTAGAAATCTTAGAACTCTAAGAGATTAGGAGGCTAACTTTAGGGATAGAGAATAGTAGGTGTAGGTTTTAGTGGATAGCTTGGGAAGTAGATTTAAAGGCTAAAAAAGGAAATGTACCAACACTATGACCATGTGATGCTCCACCATCATAGGCAGTATCAATATCAAGTGGATTTCAATGTAGCCATGGATGGGATATATAAAAGCTAGGAGATGGAATCCCAAGGTTAGAGGAATAATTTCCCTAGTCCTCCACCTTTTGAACTTACACCAGTGCATCTTTAGCAACAACAAATTAAGACTAAGAAAGGGAAGAAGAAGAAGATGATGAAGAGTAGGGAGAATTCCCTAATGGTTATAGTCTGAGTTTATAATTTTCTATTTTTAGTTTTATATTATGTAGTTAGGATGAAATTATTAAAAATCAAAATGTCCAAAATTCCATGTTTCCAACTTTATTTTTTATCTTAAATTCTTTATATTGAACTTTTTTACTTATTTAAATCTTATTATTGCTTGGAAAACAAAATTTAGAAATTAAAAAATAAAAATAATTATGTAATTAATAATTTTAAAATTTACCAAAAAAGTAATTTAACTAACAACTAAACATTTTGCTTAAATTATTAATTCCTAAAAATTAAATCTCCTAAAATCACTTTGACTACTTATATTAGATTAATTAATTAAAGATTTGATGTGAATAAACAATTTAGATTAATTATAAGTCATTTGTTAAATGAGTATTTTTGGAATTATTAAACCTCTAATGAAACTTAGATAGAACTAAAAGTGGAGGAAAAAGACAAATATTCAAAATCAATATATGGTACTTAGAAATTAAAAAAATTGTGAAAGTGAAAATCTAAATGCTTGATTATTAAAAATTTGCAATGTTTAGCCCCACTTATACAATTATAAGACAAATTATTGAAATCATAGTACTTATAGAAAGCTTATAGTATGATAAATGTGAATTTTCGTTAATACCTTAAATTATTAATCCTAAGTAAGTTAGTCAATTTTATCACATACACCTTTAGGAGTTTAATTTAAAAGGAATATTAATTAAATATGAAAGATTAGGTTTCTATGAGTTGCTTTATTAGAAAATTTATAATATATGTCACTGTAAGATACTTAAATTTTTTATTTTATAGTTTTCAAATATCATATTCCAACAATGAAATTTTTGTTTTAGTTCAATGTGCAATATAAATTACTTGAGGACAAGTATTACTTTATGTTTGGGGGAATTTATTAAGGAAAAAATGTATACTCCAAACTATAATATTTTTATAAAAATGCTACGTCTATCTATCCTTTTATGTAGGAAAGGATGAAAATTGGAGTCATGATTGAAGAAGCACAATGATGCCACTAATCAAAGTGCTACAGTGCCACACCTAATAGTGCTAGAGCACTAAAACTAGCACCACAATGGCGTTGAATTGATTCAGGATACAGAGGAAGGCACAAAGGTACTGAGGTTGAAAACATCACTGCACTTTATCACCGATGTAGTGCCAAATCTCCATGGCACTGTGATAGTGATAATTAAATGATGATTGAGCCAGTGAAATGATACAAAAATACTCAAACTAACACATTGATTCAAATCAACACTACAACTAAAGAAAAGATAGTTCCACTACACTTTAGCACTACAATGCCATATATGTTAACATTACAGTGCTAGTGCAGTTATTTCCAAAATATATAAATAGGTGGCTCATTTCTTATGTAGGGGGGATGTTAAGTGAGTGTGGATAGTGAGAGTGTATTGCATTCTCCTTTTCTTGTGAATTATAAGTGTGTGAGAGAGAAGAGTAATATTTAAAGTTCAGATACATGGACTAGATATGATCAAATCTAATTGTTACTAACCTTTACTAGTTCTATCCCTCTAACTTCTACTATTGTTTCCTATTTTGACATGTAATAAAATAGTTTGTACTTTTTGATTCAAATATATTAAGTAATTAAATTTACTTTTTCTAAACTAATGGTGCACGGATTCAATAGATGTTTAAGGAATAGATTCCCTTTGTAGAGAAATGTTATGTTATATTTCATATTTTCCTATGCTTAACATTTCTGCTTAGTTGCCACTCACTTTTTAAAATTAAGTGTGATCTACAATCTTGATAGAGGCATACTAGAATTAATAAAAGAAATTTAAACTAGTGTTAACTTGATCTAGATATAGGCTAATTTAATACTTGGATCTTAAAGAGATATTTAAAAGTGCAAGGATAGTTAAATTCAAGCTGAACTTGATAGAGGCGAAGGATTACTATTGATTTCATCCACATTAACTTATGGTAATCCATATTTTTTATTTGAAAAAAATTAAGAATGTTATTAGTTTAGAAAATTTATATATTTTATAAAAATAAAACTCCAATAATAAAGTGTAGGGCATATTTTGCTTTTGCTAATTCACTTTTATTTGGTGAGGTAACTTATTGTAGTTTGCAAAATTAACATTTAACTTCTCAAAGTAGACTTAAGTCAAAATCCTCATGGGAAAGATACTTGACTCATCATTATTAGTTTATTATGACATGTATGTTTACATATAGAGCTGTAATATACATTTACTTTTATAATATTATGCGGTCTCATTAGGTCCCTTAAGAAGGAAAACCTAAGTGTTAAGGCTAAGCTCTAAAGAGTAAATTCAATCTTGTTAAAAAATAAGGTCAACAATCACCATATTATTGTAAGTAATATATTATTTTTTAATTATGAATATCAAATTAAATAATCATAAAAAAGGGTTTACTTACCTCTATAGTTATGGAGTGAATTATAAGTTTTAGAGGAAAGTCTACCATAAGATAAATCTACCCTAATTGTTAATTTTTTCTGGAAATATTTGCTACTTCAAGACTTTCACTTAGATAATAACATATAATGTTAATGTGAAGTTTTTTGTGGGAATGACTATTAAAAATGATTATGGATGTTTAGTTTTTTTTTTTTTTTTTTTTGGTAGATGAAATATGGAGTAAGGTGGGAAAGTGATTCCTAATAGACCGCATATGAAAAGGGGCGGGGGGTGGCATGTTAAGGGAGTGTGGACAGTGAGAGCGTATTTCGTTCTCCTTTTCTTGTGAATTATAAGTGTGTGAGAGAGAAGAGTAATATTTAAAGTTCAGATACAAGGACTAGATATAAACAAATCTAATTGTTACTAACCTTTACTAATTCTATCCCTCTAACTTCTACTATTGTTTCCTATTTTGACATGTAATAAAATAGTTTGTACTTTTTGTGTCAAATATGTTAAGTAATTAAATTTACTTTTTCTAAACTAATGGTGCATTGATTCAATACATGTTTAAGGAATAGATTCCCTTTGTAGAGAAATGTTATGTTATATTTCATATTTTCCTATGATTAACTTTTCTGCTTAGTTGCCACTCACTTTTTAAAATCAAGTGTGATCTACAATTTTGATAGAGGCATACTAGAATTAATAAAGGAAATTTGAAGTAGTGTTAACTTGATTTAGATATAGGCTAATTTAATACTTGGATCTTAAAGAGATATTTAAAAATGCAAGGATAGTTAAATTCAAGCTGAACTTGATAGAGATGAAGGATTACTATTGCTCTGATCCACATTAACTTATGGTAACCCATTTTTTTTATTTGAATAAAATTAAAAATGTTATTAGTTTAGAAAATTTATATATTTTATAAAAATAAAACTCCAAAAATAAAGTGCAGGGCATATTTTGGTTTTGTTAATTCACTTTTATTTGGTGAGGTAACTTGTTTTAGTTTGCAAAATTAGCATTGAGCTTCTCAAAGCAGACTTAAGTCAAAATCCTAATGGGAAAGATACTTGACTCATCATTATTAGTTTATTATGACATGCATGTCTACATATAGAGCTTGTTGCAAATATGGATTCAAGGATCATAATTTTGATGATAACAAACATTTTTGTTTCTATACTAATGTTACTACTGCACATCTATTAAGTAGTTGCCCTACCTACTAACTTTTTAGGTCCACAAGATTAAGTGCAATTCAAGCCAGCTCAAGATTGGGTAGATTAAGACTGAGCTAGTTTGTAACTATAAATTCCAATGGTTTTTTACCTTTCTTAAGTCAAATGTAATAAAGTGGATCCTTATGCTAAGTAACCTTGCACACACACACTGAGGGGGAAAATTTAGTGAGTTAGAGTTTTTTTTCTATTTTTGATCATATCGTATAGGATGATCTAAATATCATCCTGGATGATCAGTTAAAAATAGAAACCCCTGCTATCAAAGCTAAAATTGAGGGTCTTCTTTATGGCCTTCAGTTATGTATCTCTTTAGGCATAAGTAATGTTTGGATTGAAGTGGATGCTATGCTTTTAATTCATTATATTAAGAATAAGTCTATATCTAATCCTACTAATTTTTACATGTTAAGAGATATTAATCACTAGCTTTCTTTTATTACTTTTACTATATCTCACATTTGGTGGGAAGGAAATGCTGTTGTTGATTCCCTTGCTAAATTGGGGTGTAATTTAGATGGATATATGGAAATCACAAAACATTCTTTACCCAATGATATTAAAGGCTTGATTAGGCAGGATCGTATTAGTCTTCCTTATGTTTGTTTGTCCTAGTCTTTTCTTTTCTTTTCTTTTTATCCTTGTTTGCTCTTTAGCCTTTCTTACTTTACCTGTTTGTTGTTGGTTTTTTAAGTGTTATTTTATTGAGGTTTTGGTGTTTAATTATCTGCTGGAGTCTTTTTTATTATATAATTGTGATATGGAGCTTGGTCACTTGTTGGATTGGCAATGTGATGATCCATTTTCTTTTCTAGGTTGGTTATTTTATCATTTGCCCCTTTGTGTCTGGTCGGTTTATGGCAATGATGGGAACAATTTTATTGATGATTTAACTCCCAAGTGTTGCTCTCTTCTCCCTTGTTTGAGTTATCTGGACTATTTGTCTCTTATTTTGCTGTGGTTTCTTGGGTATATGATTTGTGGTAACTTCTCAGATTTCTTATGTGTGCTCCATATTCTTCGGATCTAGGGGTGCTGGAATCTGGATTACAAGTGTGTGTTCATCATGGTTTTGATCTCCTTTTACTCCTTTGTCTATTCCTCTATCTGTCGCTTAGATGGGATTGGGATAAGATTTGAGTGGCACTTGGGTTAATTCTTGATGGAATGACTCATACTACACTCCTGAGCCATGCTCCTCCAAACTATTTCCTTTTTTTTTTGTTTTCTAGTTGAATCTTGCGGTTGTTAAGATTTTTGATCATATCTTTCAGTGGAATCCTTCTAGTTTTGGCTTAATCCATGTTTGTTTATGGTTTTTAGTGAACGGTTTCCTGGGCATTTTCTGTAGATTTATTGACTGGATCATTTTAGTTATGTGTGTTTCTATTAAGAGACTTGACAGGTGTGCTAGTTGTGTGTGTTTTACCATTATGAGACCTAACAGGTGTACTAGTTCTGTGCTTGGCCTCCTCCTTGGGGGCTGTTGCTTTAGGTTATGACTTTCCCAGGTTTCTTTTACAGGTAATGTTTATAAATGCCACAACTGCTTTCTTTCTTTTACTTTATTAAAGTTGGATCAGATTTTATTTAATTGTACCTATGTTAACATCTCTTTTTGGTGGAAGAGAGATGGCTAGTGGATTTCTAGCTGGATGTTTCTTGCTTGATGTGGAGTATTGTTAATGAAATTGTATTCACATTGACTATTACTTTGCTTTTACCTGTTGTTTCCACTCCTACTGAGGCTATTGTTGCCTGGATTGTTCTCTGGAATTATCCAGCTCCTCCAGTTTATACTGATTATTTGAGTATTCGGTGTTCTAATTATAATTTTGGTAATGAATGCTCTCACTTGGACACTTTCAGGTCTTTATTCTATGTTGATGAAGGGGGTGCTTCACTTATCCTTTTTATGATTATAATTGTTTTCAAATTTTACATAGTTATCTTTCTCTTTGTTAAATCCTTGTTTGGTCATGTTTTTTTTTTTTTTTGTCTTTGCAGTCCTTCTTTTTTGCTGGTCGTATGGGCTGAACTTTGGGCTGATCTTTTTGTGGACAAGCTATTTAATTTTTGTAGGAAGTGCGTGCTGAACATCTATCTTTTGGGGTTCCTTTTTTGGGTGCTGGTTATCTCCAGCCCTAGCTTATTATTAGGTTTTTTTGTACCTAGTTTAGGGGACCATCAGCTCTTAGCTTTTTCTTTGAATTTTTTTGTAGCTCACTCAAGCATTAGTGAGCTGAAGGTCCTCTTTAAGGACCTTATAACCCTTTTTTTTAATTAACATGTAGGCCCCTCCATAGGTTTCCCCTTAAAAAAAAACTTGATTAAGTAAATCGTCCTGGATGATGGAGTGGCACCTTGGTTCTATTAATGTGATCATGGCTGATACTACAGACCTGAGCTCTTTTGGTCTCTACCTTAATGGTTTGCAAGTATTATTAAGTGGGATTTATGGTGTTTTATATCTTGGGAGTTCTGTTATTGGGTTGTGGCTTAGTGTTTTGCTGTCCCCTTTAGGATGTATCTGGTGGCTTTCAGATTTATGGCTCATCTTGAATTTCATTTGGTTTAATTATATTAGTGAGTTCTGGCCCTCATTTTGTTGCTACTATAATTATTGCTACTATAAGTTTATTTTATTTACCAATGGAATTTCATACTTGTGCTTGTTTCCTCTTGTTACTTTATTATCTTTGCAGGAAATTTTGTATAATATCCTCTGGCCTGGGGGCTCTTTTGGGAGAAAGACGGCACATCAAGTTCATCTCATTATTTTTTCTCTTTTTTTGAGTGTGGTCGGCTTGCCACACTGTAGAATTTTCTTAGGTTTATTGTACTTGTGCTTAGTAGAGACCTTGAGCTTGTAGATTCTTTTTTGCCTTTTATATAGCTATTATGAGTAGTAGAGAGCTCGAGGACTCTTTTAAGGACCTTGTAACTTTTTTTGGAATTAATACGTAGGCCCCCATAGTAGGTTGCTCCCCCCCCCCCCCCCCCCCACAAAAAAAAATCCTCCCATCGTCCTGAACGATATTCTTAATTCAAAAATACTCAGTTGCCAAACTTATTTAGGCATGTTTTTGAAATTGAATTTATGTGTCTAATGGTAAAGGACGATCCCACATAATCCTGGATGATTCATACCAACCATGCCTAAATTAGTCGGGTGATTAATGAGATTAATTAAGGTTAGATTGATTGATCAAATCATCCAGGATGATCGTAGGATCGCCCAGGATGATCAGTAAGAAAAACCTTAACTTTCTGCTCAATCTGCTGGAAGACCCAAACTATATGCTGGATGATATATTCTTTTTTGTACTAATCATACAGGATAATATCAACATCATCCTGGATGATCAATTATATTTCAAGTCATCTCAATTCATCTGCTGGACATCCCAAACTATCTATTGGACGATAATGCCTTAGTTTAAACTAATCATACAGGATGATAAAAACATCATCCTGGATGATCAGTTGTATTTTGTATCGTCCCGCTTTATCTTTTGGACGATCAGAACTATATTCTAGATGATTTAGTCAGTTTTGTGATCGTTCTGGATAATAAGTTGTGCAAAATTAGAAAACTAAGGTTTTGGAAGCCTGTTATTTAAGCAAATTATTTTTACTTTTAAAACATTTCTTTTGCTATTTTCTACTCCAAGAGAGCTTAGAGGAGAAGGGTGAGGAAAAGCCTAAGTTCAAGAAGGACAAGAAGAATATCCAAAAGGCTTTCTAAGCTGACTCAGCATCTGACTCCTCTGAAACTGAAGCTGAAGAGGAGGTAACCAACTTGTATTTGATGACAGATCATCTTGATCACTCTGATCAAGAAGAGGTATGTGATCTTACTTATGATCAATTATTTGAATTATCTGAAAGAAATCATTCTTTATATAGGAAGCTCAAGAAAGCTCATGCAATCTTGAAAATTGAATTTTTAAATCTACAAAAAGAGCATGAAATTTTAATGAAAGATCATTCAACTCTGGATAGCAATCACATGGCCATACTAGATGAATTTGACTCTTTAAATAAAAATCATCTTGATTTAATTGCTAAGCATGATTCTTTGAAAATATCGCATGTTGATTTAGAAAAGGCTTTCAAAGAACTAGACATCATGGCATGTGAATAAGATAGTAGTGAGCATGCGTTGTAACAACAAGTGGCAAGCTTTGAAAAGGCAAATGAATTTCTAAGAGAAAAGATCATTGCATTGGAGAAAAATGAAACACCACCTTCACTTGTAGGGTTTTATAAAACATCATCAAAGCATGCATCATCCAAACTTAAGAAGAGGCACTATCACCCACATAGATTAGTTAACCCTTTTCCTAGAGTTAGATGTAATTCTTGTGGCTTGCTAGGACATATCTCCAACACTTGCACCATTCACCATAGAACAAGTTTGGTGTGGAGACTAAAATTATAAAATTCACAGTATATAATGCATGTATTGTATACTTCTTTTCATCACAAGGGACCCAAACCTGTTTAGGTTCCTAAATCTATCATTTGATGATTTTATAGGGATGCTCTCACAAAAGACCTCATGAGAGCATGTGGTATCTTGATAATGGATGTTCAAGGCATATGACTGGAGATGCAAATCAATTCATTTCAATGGAGACCAGGGTAGGAGGCAAGGTAACACTTGGAGACAACAACACCAGGAGAGTGGTGGGATCAGGTATAATTGATGATTCAAAAAATTTCATCATTAATAATGTTCTACTTGTAGATGGGCTGAAACACAATCTACTTAGTATCAGCCAACTCTGTGATAAAGGCTTCAGCATAAAATTTCTGCCAATTTGCTGCCTTATAAGCTTAAATGATAAAATTATTTTCCAGTGAAAAAGGATCAATAATATCTACATACTGGATCAAAATTACTTTAAAGCTGATACTACTATTTGCTTAAAATTAATTGCTGATGAATCATGGTTGTGGTATAGGAGATTATGTCATATAAGCATGAAAAGCCTTAGGAAGATCACCTAAAAAGACTTAGTGAGAGGTGTCCCCAAGCTTGAGTTCACTAAGGACCACCTGTGTGATGCCTGTTAGTTAGAGAAGCAAGTCAAAACCTCCTTCCATTCAATCAAAGACATAAACACTAATAAATCCTTAGAAGTCCTACATATGAATCTCTTTGGACCTTTCAACATTTCAATCCTTAGAGGGAAAGTGTTTGGGTATGTGATTGTTGATGATTATTCGAGGTTCACCTGGGTTAGATTCATATCTCATAAAAGTGAATCATTTAAGGAGTTTAGATCTTTTTCCACTTAGAGTCAAAGGAAGCTAGGTTGTGAGATTATTACTATTCATAGTGATAATGGTGGAGAATTTGAAATGTAGAAGTTTGAAACCTACAATAAGGAGTAAGGGATAGATCACAATTTTTCATATCCTAGGACCCCTCAGTAGAATGGGGTAGCTGAAAGGAAGAACAGGATCCTAGTAGAAGCCGCTAGAGCCATGTTAGCTGAGTACACCTTCCAAAATACTTCTGGGAAAAAGTGGTGAATAAAGCCTGTTATGTTTTGAATAGGGTAAACACCCTATAAAATTCTTAAGGGTTGGACACCCAAACTCTCTCACCTTCGGGTCTTTGGATGTAAGGTGTTCATTCTAAATAATGGGAAGTCTCAACTAGGAAAGTTTGACCCAAAATCTGATGAAGGAGTGTTCCTAGGTTACTAAAGTGTTGGAAAATCCTATAGAGTCTTCAATAAAAGAACCCTGATTATTGAGGAGACCACTCATGTTATGTTTGATGAGTTTGATAATTCTGGAGGGTCTAGGGTAGAAGAAGAGGAGGTTGTAGAAGTTACCCAAGGAGTAGATTTTATCAATCTGGAGGGTCTAGGGTAGAAGAAGAGGAGGTTGTAGAAGTTACCCAAGGAGTAGATTTTATCAATCTGGAGGGAAGGTTAGAACCTGAAGTTTCACTGCCTAGAGAATGGAGATATTCTTCGAGACATCCTAAAGAACTGATCTTAGGAGACCCTTCTGAAGGTGTTAGAACTAGGCATGGACTTAAAAAATAAGTGAACCACTCTGCCTTCATTTCAATGACTGAACCCACCAACATCAATCAAGCCCTGCTTGATGAATTTTGGATCCTAGCCATGTAAGAGGAACTAAAATAATTTATTAGGAATGATGTCTAGGAGCTAGTAGAAACACCTAAGGACTAGAGTGTAGTGGGAACCAAACGGGGTTTTAAAAATAAAATGAATGATTCTGGTGTGGGGGTTAGGAATAAGGCAAGATTAGTGGCTAAGGGGTATAACCAAATTGAAGGGATTAACTTTGAGGAAACTTTGCCCTTGTATCCTGTTTGGAAGCCATTAGAGTGCTACTAGCCTTTGCCTGTTATAAGGGAATTATGCTTCTCGAAATGGATGTCAAGAGTGTCTTTTTAAATGGGATAATAAAGGAAGATGTGTTTGTAGAGTAACCCTCTGGCTTTGAAAGTTCTCAATTTCCAAATCATATTTTAAAATTTCACAAATAGAAAGAGTGTCTTTAGACCATTGTCCAATTATATTGAAGATTCTTAATTCCTGTTCTAGTAAGAATAGAATTCTAAAGTTTGAAGATGTATGGGCTTCTTATCATGCCTCTTCAATTTTTGTTTTTGAGGGAATTGCAAATTGCATTGAAGAAAGAACTAAGTACAAGAAATATAAGCCTCACATTCCTTCTTTAACAAACTAGACAATTTAGAAGGAATATCGGCAAAGGAAAAACTATCAAAAGAAAAACTTTCATGCAAAGCCAAAGTAGTACAAACATTGACTACCTTATTACAACCTCTATGAACATGATTAAAAAAAACTTTATTGAAATCATTGAAAAAGAAAAAATCCTTCTTAATCCTATTATTGAAATGGCACTTCATTTTATTCAAATAATCTTAAATAAAATTGATGATATTTATGTTGTCTCCTTCAATAATCACCCCTTAACTCTCTAACATCCATGGTTGTATGAAATCTTTAATAGCCAAAACAGCATGCAACTCAAGTTGTGAGACATCCCAATATAGCTTCATCCTTCCAAATGTCAATAAAAGCCTACCTCAATGGTCTCTAAACATGCCTCCAATACCAGCTTGATTGGAATCCAATAAAGCAGCATCAACATTAATTTTGATCCATCCTAGCGGTGGAGGGTGCCAAGAATCAGTAGACTCCCTTAGGAGATTAGCACCCCAGTTGTCTAGATATGGATACAATTTCGTGTTTGTTAAAAACAGAACATTGGCAGCCACCAAAGAACTAGATGGAGTAGTCTTTCCATGAACTAGATCATTTCTATTCCTCCATGAAAGAAAAACTGCTGTAAAGTAGATTCTAACCATGTTAGGAAACTGAGAAGAGTGTCTTTTAACCTCTTCCAAACAATGCTCTAATGACTGAAAATTTGGAATGTAGATTCCCCATGCTCTTAACCGGAGAATAATCTCCTTGATGAATTTGCAATGTACTACAATATGAGCATAGCTCTCTACTTCTTTGCAACCTCTAGGACATTCATCATTAAGGACCAATCTTCTATACTTTAGGAATTCAAAAGTAGGAATAGCAAACTTACTCATTCTCCACCAAAATAGCTCCACTCTTGGGTTTAACTTTAGACTTTTTAACCAATTAAAAAATTTATAATTATCCTCCTTGGACCACTGCTTCATTGATTCCTCATAAGCCATGGACGTGATAGTCTTCCCACTGTGATGATACAATGTTTCTAAATAATCCATATCTGCCCCATGATCAATAAGGATCTGTAAAATAAAAAAAAAAGATCTTCATTGAAAAACTGTTGTAGCAGCTGCATATTCCAATTTCGATTTGGCAGCATGAACTAATTTAAGCTCAAATATTCCAGTCCCACACAATCCGCCATAGTAGACCATGTGCTGAAGCATCTATCTAATAGCCAGATATCATTTATAACATTGATTTTCCTTTCATCAGCAACTCGCCATCTCACAATCGGTTTGAGGGACAACCCACCATCTAACAGAATACGCCAAGCAATAGATGCTCCAGCTTTTTTTCTCCATTTAAGATATTATCACCATGTTTAGCAATAGATGCTCCAGCTTTCTTGTGCAATAAATTTCCTGGTTACTGAATACATCTCCAAGCTAGCCTCGATCTAAGAGGTCCTATACGATGAACAGCTGAATGCAAACCCAAGCCCCCAACATCTTTCAGTTTATAAAGAACTTCCCAAGCAACATAATGCAACCCCTTTTTACCACAACTCTTGTGCCAAATAAACTCTTTACAAAATTGATCTACTTGATACAATACTTTCTTTGGAACAAGGGAATGTGTTGATAAGAGGCTTGGAAGCGTCAAGAGGGAGGATCTAGCTAAAGTAAACTTACCAACCAAAGATAAATGCTTAATTCCCCAAGCATTAAGCCTCTCAAAAATGTGGTCAATCATGCTTTGAAAATCTTGCCTTTCTAATCTTCTTAAAGCTATTTTAACACCCAAATAAAATAGCTCCTTAACAACAGTAAAGCCCAATTTCTTTCTTATCATATTCTTTGTTGGATGATTAACAGTTTTGCCAAAAAGAATTAGAGATTTGGAGGTATTAACACTAAGTCTAGTCCACTTACAAAAATCTGTCACAATGGTCTTCACCTCTTGAGCCGATCTTGTAGAAGCATGAGCAAAGATCAACACATCATCAGCATACAGAAGATGTGTAATTTTCTGAGTCTTTGGAGAAATCTGAACACCCAAATGCAGCCCTCTTTGATTAATAGCATGCGATAAAAGTTGAGAACACAAGATGAATAAATAAGGTGATAACGGGCAGCCTTGGCAAAGACCACTTCTAACTTCAATCCAACTAGAGAGTCTCACATTTAGAATAAAAGAGAACTTAACATTCTTGTCACATTCCATAATGAACTTACAAAATGATATCGGGAATCCAATCATTTGAAGCACTTGATACAAGGTTTCCCAACTTATACAATCAAAAGCTTGCTCCATATCTAATTTAACCGCCATTAGCCCTTTATTATTCTTTAAGATCCTGAATTTGATAAAGATCTCTTGAGCAAGTAAACAATGATCAGACATTGATCTACCCGGGACAAAAGTAGCTTGTTCTTCCAAAATGATCTTCGAGATACAAACTTTAATCCTATTAACCAACATGGTTGTGATTAACTTATAGGTAGTTTGATAAAGGCCAATAGGCCTGAAATTTGATGGCACCGTAGGATTCTTGACCTTTGGAATTAATACAAGTAATGTATCTTTCCATTCCTCTTTCATAGAACCGGTCTCAAAGAACTTGTCAACAGCTTTCCAAGTAGATTCTCGCATAATGCTCCAATAGATTTGAAAAAAAGAAGGTGAAATTCCGTCCAACCCAGGAGACTTATTCCTGCTTTGCTGGAAAGTCGCAACTTCCAATTCAACTGAGTAAAATTTCCACTTAAGAATTTCAAATCCTCTGAATGCAGCTTCGGGTTCACAGGAAAAAAAGGCCAACCCGTCAAGATGGATGATCTTGACCTCCATTTATTTGAGAAGAATCTGAGAAAGACATCTTAAATCCGCTCAAATTTTCCACTAAAGCATTATCCTCATTCCTAATTTTCCTTATGAGGTTCCCGATCTTCTTAGCCGAAGCATACTTGTGGAAGAAATTTGAGTTGATGTCTCCTTCTTCATTCCATTTCACCTTGGCTCTTTGGTTCCACCAAGTTGATAAACGACGCAAAGTAATGTTAAGTTCATGAACTTTACTTCTAAGTAGGTTTAGTTTATCCAACGTCAGTCCACCTTCAGACGCTCCTCCAACTATAGCTCCAAATGTCTTTTTTAAAATCTTCTTTAAGTAGATTCAAACTTCTACATTTGTTTTTGCTCCAGAAATATAAGGCTCTCAAAGATCTTCTAAGCTTCCTTTGTAAAACATCCATGTCATTTTCATTATCCAATTTCCTCCAGGAATTTAAGACAATACTCCAGGCCGTAGGATAGGATTTCCAAGTCTCCTCAAATCTAATAAATCTATACTTATTTTGATCCTCCAACACCTTAAAAGAATCGGACTATGATCAGATTCCACCCTTGCTAAATGCCGAACACATGCCAAGGAAACCTTTTGAAGAGCAGCTGCATTCAACAAACACCTATCAAGCCTTTCCCAAATTCTGCTAGAACCTTCTTTGTTATTGCACCAAGTAAATCTGGGCCCGATAATACCTACATCATGAAAATCATTGTTAGTCATAAACATCTTCATCTCTTGAGGCCCTTTGGAGAGAAGCAACCTCTTGCCACCTTTATTATCATCTTTGGATAAGATACAATTGAAATCTCCAGCAATAACTGATGGTTTATTACCCACAACATATTTCTCAAGCATCTCCCATAAACCTCTCCTCACTCGAAAGTCCTTGTTAGCATATACTGTGGCCACATTCCAAGATCCTATCAGAGGAGCTTCATGAACTCCAATGACAACTTGAGGAGAATGCTCAATAACATCATAACATACCTTGTTTCGATCCTAGAGTACCAAGATACCACCAGAGGTAGCTTCGGCGGGATGATGAAAGAAATCCCACTCACTCCCAAAAGCCTTATCAATATCAGTCCTTCCAATAATAGAGAGCTTAGTCTCGGTGAGAGCAACGAAACAACCTCCATATTATTTAACTATCTCTTTAAGATATAGGGAGGCCTCCTTCTTCTTAGCCCCTCTACAATTCCAAAATAAAAAGGAAGACATTAAGTGCAAGAAGGGGAGCGGTCTCCGCCTCTCTTTCTACCCTTACTTTCACCTATATTCTTGTAAGTAACCTCCATAGGACCTAAAGATTGAACTTCTTTGGCCAGCTTGATTTTACCAGAAGTTGAAGTAACACTAACCATACCACTAGTCCCTAATTCTCTTGACTGAACTAAAGCACGTTTAGTAGATTCAATTGGTGAAACACAATTCCCTCTATCTACTTTACCATTCGAAGAAAGTAAGTTACCTTCCATCAGCAATTGAGAGCAATCAGCATCTGTAACTTCATTCAGTCTAGGTTCTCTGTTATCATCTTCCAAAATGCTGAATTTGTTGTTCAAATAAATTCCAGAGATATTGGAAGATTGTAGCAAACCTTTTGGGCTCTTCAAACTCTTATCAACAAAAGGACTAGTTCTTGGATTAAGGCCTTCATCATTGATCTCCTTTGTTAAAGTTTCCATAATTTCCCCATCTTCAATAACGGAATGCTGAATAACAAAATTCTGCTTTGGTTGAACCGAAGGTCCTTCCTTCAGCTTAAAATTCCTGATTCGATTATTTCTAAACTTAACATGTAGCCAAGGTCCACATTCATCAAGCTCATTAGAATTAACATTATCTTGGATATTCCCTAACTTGATTACTTCAGGTGGCAAAATTTCAACATCTTTGAAAGGTAAACTTTTGTTGGTAGGACACATGGACTTCAAATGTCCAATTTTACCACATTGATAACAAAGAGACGGAAGTTTTTCATACTCCACCTTTTAGAAAGATCTTCCATGTAGTCCTTCAATCCAAACACCATTTGGGAGTTTCTTATCTAAATCAATTCGAACACAAACACAGGCATACTCCCTCTTACCCCAACTTAATGAATTTCCATCAAGATACAAAGGCACTCCTATCATAGATGCAATTCTTGCTATGTTATGTTCATCCCAACAATTTAGTGGTAGGCAAGGTAAACGAATCCAAACCAGTGATGTGAGGCCTTTAAGTGACTCAGGAGAGAAGGAAGGGGACCATTTGTCCAATCCAATAATGTGACCCCCAATGAACCAAGCACCGCCACTTAAAACTTCTTCCAAAGCATCAGGATTTTTAAAGGAACAAAGAATCCAATTGAAACCCAATGTTGTCAGGTGGAAATTCCCAAACTTATTCCATTGTCACCTGAGTTCCATGCTACAAGTTGGAAAAGGGATGTTTCCACCAAGGACCTTAAGCACAAGCAAGTTTTTCAAAACATTTGAATTTGTACTTTCAATTTCAGAATTCATAATCACTGTAATCCCATCATTAGCCATCAAAGTAGAATTCATATCAAAGTTCAGCTTAATGTGTTGAGTCTTCTGCCAGGCATTCATAAAATTTCCTTTTAGACCATTACCAGTAACATTTATAGGAAGATCATTTCCAATCTTCAAGTCACCCTTCAGTATAATAGGAGGATTTAGACTTACTTTAGGAACCACATTTTCCACAACTCGATCATCAATCGTTACATTACCAGAAATTGGAGCAGAACTAGGAATAACCTTAGCCAGTGAGTCCAGATTTTTGCCACTAGACAGCTTATTCATAGAATCATGAAAATCATTGTTAACTTCATTCAAGAGCTTCGCGTTTATCCCTGGCTGATGGTCAGAGATTGCATTTGAAATTTTGAATTTGTTAACATAGATTTTCATATTTGACGAAGAAGCTTTGCAATCATTGGATTTCAAAGGTGAAACATTAGCAGACTTCACAAGCCGAGGAGTAGAACACACAGGAGCAGTCAAAATACCTTTGCCTTTTCCTTCTATAATGTCCATCTTCTTAAGACCAAAATTCGAAACATCCTTAATAACCAAAGGGTGATTCATCATCTTCAAATGTGCATCATCTACTTCAAACCCCAGGTTCCCAGGGCATTGGTGATCATCTTTCTTAGAACGTCCGGTCAATCCACCAGGTTGACGGAATGCAGACGAAGCCGGTGTTGCAGATGGCCGGCGGCTATCTGCCGCCATCTCCGAACGCGGCGATGAAAATGGAAGACAACCGAGAAATTGAAAGTTTGAATCTAACGGGTACTTTCTCTCTCTAACGGGGACTTTCATGCTTCTTCAATTATTGTTTCAAAATTATGGAAGAAAGCAACTGTTGGAGATGTTGTTCAAATTCTGAATAAGAAATTTCATAGATCATTATAAGCTTTATTTTTTTGGAGTAAATCTAAACTCAATAATTTTTTGTCCTTAAAAGATAGTCGTAAAAAGGAGGTGTCAGCATTACAGATGGAGGAAACGGAAGCTAGTTGGTTATCCAAAGAAAAATTGTTCTTGTTAAGATCTAAAGTTAATGAACTAAATGTTTACCTTGCTCGGTTAAACAGATGGTGGAGGCAAATGGTGAAAGTCAGGTGGATGGAAGAAGGAGACTCAAACTCAAAATTTTTCATTGCTTTTGCTATTGCTACAAGAATTGGAAATTAGATTAATCAGGTTAAAGACATGAATGGATTTCTTGTTGAAGATCATGATGGTATTGAGGAAATGTTTTTTAAATACTTTCAGAATAAATGGAGAAATAGAAAGTGTAATCTAAAAGGTTAGCCTTCTCTTTGGAGTGTGCTTAATAATGATGATAGAAGAATGTTGTATGTAGAATTCTCTATGAATGAAGTCATGGAGGTTATCAAGAATCTGAGCAGAAATAAATCCCTTGGTATTGATGGAATTTCTCACTCCTTTATTAAAGCGTACTGGAATATAATTGGTGAAGATGTTTGCAAAGCTATCAATCATTTTTTTCTTTAGGGAGGCTGTGTCCACAGTGGAAAGAGACTCTTATTGTTCTAATTCCTAAAGAGAATAATCCATTGGTTCCTTCTATTTACCGCCCTATAAGTCTTTGAAAATCTATATACAAGATTGTGGCTAAAATATTGTTGAATAGATTAATGGTAATCATTCTGAAGATCAAGTGGCCTTCATTAGAGGACATTCAATATCTGATCATATTCTTTTTGCTCAAGAATTGTTCAACAAATTTAAATTTTCTAAAGCTAATAAAGGCCTATTGGCAATCAAGATTGATATGGAGCAAGCTTATGATAGTATGAGCTGGTCCACTTTAAAACAAGTATTGGCGTACTTTGGTTTTCTGATAAAGTTTTCTAATCTTTTGATGGAATGTGTGGTAAATACTAAGTTTTCTATTTTGAGCAATGGGATTAATTCTAAGTGGATTGAAGAAAAAAGTGGTTTTCGACAAGGATGTCCCTTATCACCCTTTTTTGTTATTATGTGTTCTCAACTTCTTTCAAATGCATTTTTTCAAAAACATAGGAACCTTGGGATCAAAATTGCTCCAAATGTGCAGAAAGTTTCTCATTTATTGTATGCAAATATTTTCAGAAGCAAATATGAAAAGTGTCAAGAAGGTAAAGAAAATCCTCTTGGATTGTTGAAATTGGTCAGGACAAAAAGTCAATACCCAGAAATCACCTATTTTGTTTGGTAAATCGAACAACAGAAGGAAAAAGATAATTATTTCAAACTTGTTGGGTTATAAGGTGGTGAATAAAATGGACTATCTTGGAGTTAAGATTGCATTAAGGAGGCTTGTTACTTCTGATTTTCAAATTTTGATGGAGAAAGCTTTAAATAGATTAATGCTTGGTGAAATGATTTAATTCTCTAGCAGAGGATTGTTCTAGTTAAATCAATTTTCCTTGCCCTTCCTTAGTTTCTTTCCACTCATTCATTGGTTCCTATGGGTCTATTGAAGGAGTTTAACAAAATGTGTAGAAAGTTTATTTGGTGTAAATAAAATGGAAATCATGGACTTCATTATGTTATTTGGGAGGTTTTATGTAAGACAAAGAATAGGGGAGGTTGTGGCCTTCATTCAGCTGCTTACAAAATAAGCCCATTACATGCAAAATTTGCTTGGAACCTCATTAATAAACCATGCTCACTTCTGAACAAGAATCTGATTGCAAAATATGGAGATAATATTTGGAACTATGAGGTAAAAAGGGGTAGCTCGGTAACGAGGAAGATAATCCTCAGTGGGGCAATTTCTCTTTGTAACATTGTGAGGTGGAAAATTTCATCTAGATCTTCTATTAACATCCTAAAGGATGTTTGGATTCTTGACAAGAGCATTAATAGGTGGCCTACGTATGTGGTGGATTTATAAGATGTTGGAGCTTATCTTGACATGTTTATTACAAATGGGAGTTCGAATGTGAATCGGCAAGAAAAGCTTTTTGGTGAAGATCTCATTGGTCTTTTTAAACAGATTAAGATATATCCTGAATCTGTGCATGATCAGTTGGAGCTGAAATCAAAACTATCGAGAAAAATTATTTCTACACTTGCATCAGAAAAGTTTATTAATGATGTTAGAGAAGATAATTTTTTGAAATGGGAGAGGAAATTTGACCTAAATCCTGTGGTGGAAATTTTTTATGGCATTTATTCAATAACACAACCCCATATAAAGATTTCCTAATGCATAGAAGGCTGCTAGATAATAATTTGTGTCTAAGAGGGTGCAATTCTATTGAAAATTTGGATCATATAACAACTAATTGTTTGAAACTAATTCAAGTGATCATTTATCTGAATACTTAGGGTTTTCCTGTACTGGTTTTCTATTCCCTGGCAGAATGCAAAGTGAAGTTGGAAAGGTTAGCAAATACTAATCCTTTTATTTCTGATATGTATTATATATTACTCTTCTTCTCTTGGAAGAGTAAGAATAAGGTAAAGCACGGAGGGCTCGATGATAGTTCTGCATTTATTGCTACAAATGTAATTAGCTTTATTACTACTTCATACCAAAATAATCTCATCTCGGAAAACTAGGGTGTTAATTAGCTTCCTCAGTTATTTTATAATTATTGGCACCTCCTCCTCCCGAATAGATTAAAGTTAATATAGATGCATCTTTGTTATGATCAAATAAAGTTGAAGATGGGGGAGTGTTTAGATACCATAAAGGAAGATTCTTCTTTGCATTTGGTTTTAGTGCTTGCATTGGGATATTGCTCAAGTGGAGCTATTAGCTATTCGTTCCCTGAAGAAAATGGTTCATGATTAGATGCTTAAAGCAAAAGACATTATTATTGAAGGTGATAATTATAATATTATCAAGTTTCTTCAAATTTCTTTTGGTAAATAAAGTTTGAAGAATGAAAACCTTGATTTGGAGGACTTACTTTTTTTAAAGGAATTCAATCATTTCTTAGTTTAGTTTTTAAATAGGAATTATAATAAGTCAGCAGATTTTTGTGCTAACTTGGCTATTTTTAGTGATTTTATTTGGGATGATATTAGTAACAATAATATTTCTCCTTTTTTTTCTTTATTAAAGGAAGAAGGTTATATATTTTTTATCATTGGTAGGTTATAATAGGTTTTTTATCTAATGTAAGTTACATTTTCTTTCAAAAAAAAAAACATTCTATGCCATAAAGCATTACAGGTCTAACCACCATCTTATAAAATTTTCCCTTAAGTTTGAGTGGTACTTTTCTATCACACAACATGCCTGATGCGTTCCTTCACTTCATCCATCCAACTTAAATTCTACTAGTAATATCCCAATCTATTTCACCATCACTCTGATAATAGACACAATATATTTATAATGTGTACTCTTATTAATGACTTGATCACTCAAAGTCACAAAATCCCCACTAGATCTACTAATACTAAAATTACACTCCGTGTATTTGGTTTTAGATCTACTCAAACAAAAACCTTTAGACTCTAAGTTTGACCTCCATAATTAAAGTTTACCTTCAACTCAGCAGTTAAGATGGCATGAGCTTGACATAAGCTATAGGGGGAATATTCTAGAGCCTAGTCAAATCAATGGTTCGGTTTAACTTTGTCAATATCAAGAATGCGCCCTAGAAAGTGAGTTTTGGGTGGCTTGGTTTAACCCAAATGGTTGGCCCAGGTAAAACCATGGGTTGGGCCTCATGGGTAATGTTCATTGGGTTAATACACACCTACTACAGCCATTTAGGGAATTTTTAGTTTATAAGGGCTGGGTTTTGGATCTTAAAAACCCCTTCTGGTTTACTTGGTTCAACCAAAATAGCTAAACCAGGGGGCCCATAGGCTCAAACTTTTTTGAATGACTAATGGGGATCCAAGGAGCTTTCCCCTAGAGTTTGGTTTAATGGTGAGGTCAAAATCATGAGTTTTAAATTTTTAAAGTGCATAGGGCATGTTCTGGTGAACCATGGTTCACTTAGTCAATCAAGTTTGATCAGGGGTTAATGATGGGTCTAACTCATTCCAAATGACATTTTAGACATGTTGGAAGTGGTCTCATGGTTTGGTGGGGTCATTTAGTTCAAAATGCATTTTTAAGGATTAAAAGGGCCGTTTGGTCAACCTAGGTTAACTTGGTCAATTAGATTGGACCAAGGGTTAAAACATGGTTTAATGCATTCTAGATTATGTTTAGGATTTGTTGGAGGTGGTCCCAAGGTTTGGTAGGGTCTCTATATATGTAATGTGATTTAAAGGGTAAAAGGGTAGTTTGGTCAACCTAGGTTGTCTTGGTTAACTAGGGTTGACCATAGCTTGAGATTGGCTTCAATGCACTCCATATCATATTTTAGATATGATGGAGGAGGTTGCATGGCTTGGTTTGACTGAGCCATATTGAGGTTTAAAGAATAATCCATTTTACTAGTTCGGGCTTTTAGGATCTTGAAGTCAACTATGGTCAACCATGGTCAATTAAGGTTCAATGACAGTTTCATTCATCATGCTAGTGATGATGATCATTATCAATGAGTTTGGAGAGTCTTCCAACATCAAAATCATAATATGTTATGTTCAATGGCATATGCCATAAATATTTGAAAGTTTCATAGCTTATAAAAATACTTTCAGTTTCAGAGGTTAGAGGTTTTGAAATGCATCCAAACTGATATGGTTGACCTTAGAGACATGCCTAATCAATATGCAAGTGATAGATCATGAATCCAAGTTCATCTGGTTTGGTTTCAAGATGATGGAATTTTCTCCAAAAGTATGTTATGGACTAAGGGGTTTTTGGTTTTGTTTTAACGCTGGATTTTGAAATATCAATTATCAATGAGTTTGATCAATGGATTCGATTTAGATTTGGGTTATTCAATGATTTATGGAACTTTAGGGTTTACAATACTCAGATCATTGATAATCATCGATGATCATCAGTGACTGAATAGGTGATCAGTTAACTCTCCTTGGGGACTATCAACTAAAGGATTTAATGTTTGATTTTGATTTGGGATTTGAATTGATCAATAAAGGTCAATAATTGGAGAAATTTTAGCTTTACAATGATCATATCACTGACGATCATTTAGTGATTCACAAGAGATTGATCAAATGATTATCAAGGGTGACTATCATGTGATGGTCCTATGGGTCAATGGTCAGGACACCATACCAAAATACAACTATGAGTTCTATTTATAATTTAAAGTGTAGTTTAATGTTTGATGTATAAAGGATGATTGCTTAGTTAGGGAATTGACCTCATTCAAAAATAATGTCAATAGTAAACCTATTATTCGTTATGATTCAGTAGGGCACATCAAATCAGTATATAATATGGTCACAAAAGAATTTCATAAATTGGTGTGATGTTACTTGATGTAGGTGAATTGTTTTCTCCCATTTGAAAAAGTAATCAGTCACAGTTAAAATGAAGTGATAACACTTCAAAGATGGAGGATCAATAGGCCTGATAATATATGTGCCCCAACTTTCAAAGGGCCTCGAAGCTATTGTGAGATGTAACACTTTATGCGGTTGATGTAAAACCACACCATATACTTGGCAATGATAACAATATTTTGTAATATTCATGAAATTATTAATCATCGAAAGCCAATAATATCCAAGCCTTTTGATCTTTATTTTTATTTTGGGACCAGATTGGTAACCATCACACAATACGGCATGTACCTCATTCATGATCTTTAGGGCTTTAGATTTTCCTAGGCAATACTGCTATAATATATCATATGAATGACAATACAAAGATTTATTAATGAGTACATATGATAAAGCACACTTTTTAATTTGATTAGCAAAGGATTAATCATTTAGAAGTAAGCCTTCTTAGAGGTAATCAAGAAAAGGCCATCGCCAATCACTTTCTTCAGCTTTCCTTACAGAGGTAGATAAAATTTTAAAAGATTTCATGGTGATATATTAATTCAATAAGACCCAAAACCTATCGATTCTGAATCTCTATAGGAATAGAATCCTTTTCTGGATAGGCAAATTCTTTTGCAAGCTTTGTTAAAGAATTCACCATGGAATTAATTTCATGTAGAATTATATATAGAGTTACACAAGGAATTTGATCGAGAAGATGTTTTGTGTATTGGTGCTATTTCAGAAGTTTGGGATTCATAACCTTATATGTTCCAGTAATTTGATTAATTACCAATTAAGAGTCTCCTAATTTCTTTGATGTCCATCAAAATTACAAGTTCCACACTAGTTAACAAAGCCTCATATTCATCTTCATTATTTGTGCAAGGCTCTGATAAGTGTTAGCAAACATGTATCATTCCTTTTTCCAATGTTATGAAGACCAAGCCAACACCAGCTTTTCTAGGAAGGGCAGATTTCTGTGCTGCATCTTTTTGAGAAGATACAGCACCATCAAAATATAATTTATAGATAGGACTATCAAACTCCTCCAAACGCATGATTTGTCTATAAGAAAAATCTTCATTTAGGAGAGACTTTGTTGGAAGTAGGTGAGCTACAAGGAAGTTCGCAACAACCTTCCATTTCATAACATGTAGAGGAATGAAAGTAATGTCAAACCAAAGTAACATCAAAGACCACCATGCCAAGCATCCTGACAACATAAGTCAGGTATAAGATATTACAATTGAAATTAGGTGTGAAATTGAACTTACCTGATGAGAAAGCATATAATGCCTTAGCTTTTAGGCAATAAAAACTAAGGCAAGACAATGCTTCTCAATCTAGGCATTCCTAATTTCTATCAGAATGAGCCTCCTACTAAGATAGTAAAACACATTTTCTTTTCCATTTTAAATAACTTGTGCCAACATAACATCAAGTGACTCATCCAATGTGGTTGTGTATAAGATCAAAGGTTTCCTATGAATTAGGGCCACTAAGACTAGAGGATTTAGGAGATACAATTTTATAATCTTAAAGGAACTTTCACACTTCTAATCCCAAATGGATTTAGATTTCTTAGCTAAAATAGCAAATGGCTGACACCTTCCAAATATATTCAAAATGAAATGTCTTAGATATGCCAACCTTCCTTGAAGTGATCTTGATCGAGAGAGGCTTTTGGGAGGTGGAATATCTAAGATGGCCTTTGTTACGACTCGAGCTCACGAGTTCTTATTTTCATGATAACAAACATTTGACTCACATCTCCTAATACTTGGAATGTATATTTATCTATGTGTATACTAACATTTCAGGAAATAGCATGCACCATCCAACAAAGAATCAAGGCTCAAGAACGGGTAGAATAGGTTACGATGTGTGTTATTTGTAATTCTCATTAATGTACCTTTTGATTTCTTGAGTCAAGTCCTGCAAAGTGTATGCTTGCTTATGACCATGTACACACATACTCAGGGGGAGTGAGATCTTGTCATATCTAGAAGTTCAACTTTTGAACACATCGTACGGGACGATCTCAAGATCGTCCTGGATGATCTGGTCATTGAACTAATCGTTCTAGCCGATTCTTGAATCATCCTAGATGATCCATTACGGTATCAAAACCCTAGCCGCCATAATAATTTAGGCAAGATTATAAGTTCCTATTTGTGGTCTAATCATCCAGGATGATCCATATCATACTGGATGATCTATGATAATGTTGCCTAAATTAATGTTGTAATTATTCAATCAAATATGCATAATTTTATATTATGATCGTCCGGGACGATATGTATATCATATTGGACGATTTGTGCAAAATTTGTACTGATCATCCTGGACTATCACAGGATCGTACGGGACTATCAGGTCAAATTCTGCACAATATCCTGGATGATCCTGCGATCGTCCGGGACGATGTTTGGCGGCAGAATTGAGTTTTTAGGGTTTTCTGAAGCCTTCTTTTGGAGCACATCATCCTGGATGATCCAACGATCATCCTGGATGATCTTTGCCGCCAGAACTAATTTTGAAGGGTTTTTTAGCTCTTTATTTAAGTTTTCTCAAGGCACTTGATAGGTGTCTTTGGCAGCCATTGAGTCTTCATTCTTTTGGAGAAAACTTGAAGAGAGAGCTAGAAAGTTTGAAAGCGATGTTAAGCCCTTGTGAACTAGTCCTGATGCTAACCAAGAGGGGGGGTGAATTGGTTATTTAAAATAAAATAAAATCTTTTTATAACTTGCAGCAGAAATGAATTAAAGCAATAATAAAAAGATCAATCACAGATTTCACCCAAGCAGATAATCGCAACAAAATAAAATGCGGAAAATAATAAGAAAGAACACATCGGATTTATAGTGGTTCGGTCCAACCTGACCTACGTCCACTCCTCGGAGGCACCCTCCAAGTATTGCACTAAACCAAAAGTGTCTCTCCTTTAGCTCCCACATCTAGGCCGAGAAACCCTTACAAAATCACTTCCACCTTCCCCGGTGCGACGGAGTAGCCCGGTTCTTCGACAATGAAGAGATCTTCTTCTTCCTAAAACTTCCCTCGAGACAACCCTCGAATCTGATGGTACTTAGGTGCAAGCTTGCCGGAGCAACCGTCTGATACCAAGAGCTTGAAAGGGAGAGAGGAAAGGGTGGAGTTTGAGTAGGAGAAGAGCCTGGGAAGGGGGATTCTCGAGGGAGTGTGAGGGGGTTCACACGGTTGCTCTGGCAAGCTTGCACCTAAGTATCATCAGATTCAAGGGTCGTCTCGAGGGAAGTTTTGGGAAGAAGAAGATTTATTCGTTGTCGAAGGACCCGGCTACTCCGCCGCACCAGGGAAGGTGGAAGTGATTTTGTAAAGGCTTCTCCGCCTAGCTGTGGGGGCTTAAGGAGAGACACTTTTAGTTTAGTGCAATACTTGGAGGGTGCCTCCGAGGAGTGGACGTAGGTCAGTTTGGACCGAACCACTATAAATTCGGTGTGTTCTTTCTTATTATTTTTCGTACTTTATTTTGTTGAGATTATCTGCTTGGGTGAAATCTGTGATTGATCTTTTTATCATTGCTTTAATTCATTTCCGCTGCAAGTTATAAGAAGATTTTATTTTATTTTAAATAACCAATTCACCCCCCTCTTAGTTAGCCTCGGGACTAGTTCACAAGGGCTTAACATCCCTTTCGAACTTTCAAGTGGTATTAGAGTGGGATTCATAAAATCAGGTTTTGGAAAGCTTTTGAATTTTGATCCATGGCTAATTTTAGAAATCATTATGTTGTAGAAGGATATTCAATCACCCGGCCACCGTTATTTGAAAATATTACTTTTGATTTTTAGAAAATCTGTATGTCTACTTTCTTGCAATCTATTGATTATCGCATGTGGCATATGATTCAAATTGGTTATTCCGTACCGTCACGTATTGTAAATGAAATTAAAATTGATATACCCTTTTCTAAATGGAGTAAAACAGATCAGATCAATATTCAATTGAATGCTAAATGTTTGAATTATTTTTTTTGTGCTTTGAATTCTGATGATTATAAGTTAATATCTGCATGCACTACTGGCAAGGAAATTTGGGAAAAATTATGTACTACGTATGAAGGTACTTATGAAATCAAGCAATCTAGGCTAAATATTTTAATGCATGATTATGAACTTTTTAGCATGAAACCTTATGAAACGATCTTGGACAAATATACTAGGTTTGCTCAAATTATGACATCATTACATGCTTTAGGAAAAGAACTTTCAAACTTTGAAAAATTCAATAAAATCCTACGTTCTCTACTTGATAAATTTGATGCCAAAGTCATTGCAATTTCTGAATCTAAAAATTTGAACGAATATTCTATTGATAATCTGATTGGCTCACTCATTGCCTACGAGCAAGGTTTGGGTCAAAAGCTTTTGGATGCAGGTGAAACTATAGTGCTGAAAACTGAAGACATTGGAAAAAGTAACTCAGAAGATGATGAAAGTAAGGAGTTAGCATCAATAACAAACAAAGTGAAAAGTCTACTAAAGCACAAACATCAACATCAACAAAAGTGGAACAAAGGTAAAAAAATGTTAGAATGTTAAGATTTCTTCTGACATTGTTTGTTTTGGATGTAGGAAGCCTGGACATATGAAAAATCAATGCCCAAACTTAAGAACCCTTCCTGAAAAGGAAAAGGGTAAAGCTAAGCAAATTATAATAAGGGCTAATAATGCAAAACGAAAAATGTCCTGGGCAGACCAAGCTTCTGAATCATCAGATCAGGAGCGAGTTGATGTGAACTAATATTTTTATTGTATGTTTGTGTTTGTGTTTTTATTTTTTGTTTTCTGTTACTAAAATTTATTCATTGTATTTTGTGTGTTTTATTTTATTTTTTTGTTTTCATTCTAATTTTTTTTAAAAAAATTAGTTTTTATGTTATTTTTTGTTATTTCTTTGATCAAGCACACACATATCACCTCTTATTTTAAAAATTAAAATTATTTTTAAAAGATCATATTTTCTAAAAATGAAAATTTTACCTCCTATTTTTTTCTAAAATTTTATGTTAGTTGTGGTTGATTTCTCTAAAATCAAGCAAAGGAAGGAAACTCATGATTTTATTTCTCCATCTCATTTCTTTATATAAGGGTATCTTACTTTTGATTCAAAATCTGTTTCAAATTGGTTTTTGAAATTGAAACTTTTTTCATCTCCCAACATTTTATCTATCTCATAGGAATTTTTTGAAAATTATTGAACCAACTTCAAGATTATCTTATTCAGGTTGTTCGTCTTAATCAAAAGAATAAGGTTTGTTGATTTTAAATATTTAGAAAGGAGGCAAATTACAAAAATCAAAAGAAGTGCAATGTCGCCAAAAATTGAAGGATACACAAAGTGTATCAAAAATCAAAAGATGCGTAATGTCACCAAAAATAGAAGGATACACAAAGTGTATCAAAAATTAAAAGATGCTCAAAGTGCGCCAGATTGAAAAGAGGCACAAAATAAGCCCATAAAAAGTTAGCTTCCCTTCTTATAAATCTCTAAAGTTTAGAAAACTCTTATGTCTTTTTGATAGATTTGTTACTTGAGCTTGAAAATTAAGATTTTTTATTCATTATTTTCATTAATCTTCTATTAGATATATTTCTTGAAAGGAGTTTTGAAAGATTTTTATTTTCTTATCTAATTTGCTCCTTGATTTAGATATTATCTTAAAAAGTTTTTTAGCCTTTTTAAAACCTGAGCTTGGATTAATAATTTCTGAATCTCTTACATTTCTGGGTTATGAGTAGTCAATTCATGCCTTACTTAGCTTTTTGAATAAAATCAAGGGGTGACTTTCTCATTACAAGAAAATTCTTGATTCTTCAAAAAATTTCACCAGATCAGGGACCGTTTTTGATCTTTTAGTCTATTTTTTCTATTTTATTTTTCTATGCTCCTCCTCTTTTTGATAATGTCAAAGGGGGAGAACGTACTGTTGTATTTGTGATGTTTTTTCGTATTAATATTTTTTTAGTTGTTTAAAAAAAGAAAAGAAAGTGTTTCTCCCTATTTTTAAAAGTCTTTTTTTTGTGAGGGGGAGATTAGGAGAAAATACCTTTGTTGCAAATTCAACCAGTAATATTTTCCATCATCAAAAAGGGGGAGATTGTTACGACTCGGGCTCACGAGTTCTTATTTTAATGATAACAAACATTTGGCTCACATCTCCTAATATTTGGAATGTATATTTATCTATGTGTATACTAACATTTCAGGAAACATCATGCACCATCCAACAAAGAATCAAGGCTCAAGAACGGGTAGAATAGGTTACGATGTGTGTTATTTGTAATTCTCATTAATCTACCTTTTGATTTCTTGAGTCAAGTCTTGTAAAGTGTATGCTTGCTTATGACCATGTACACACATACTCAGGGGGAGTAAAATCTTAGCATATCTAGAAGTTCAACTTTTGAACACATCGTACGGGACGATCTCAAGATCATCCAGGACGATCTGGTCATTGAACTAATCGTCCTGGCCGATTCTTGAATCGTCCTGGATGATCCATTATGGTATCAAAACCCTAGCCGCCATAATAATTTTGGTAAGATTGTAAGTTTCTATTTGTGGTCTAATCATTCAGGATGATCCATACCGTACTGAACGATCTATGACAATGTTGCATAAATTAATGCTATAAATATTCAATCAAATCTGCATAATTTGATATTATGATCGTCCAGGATGATCTATATATTGTACTGGATGATTTGTGTAAAATTTGTACTGATCATCCTGCACTATCCCAGGATCGTACGGGACTACCAGGTCAAATTCTGCATATTGTCCTGGATGATCCTGCGATCGTCCGGGATGATGTTTGGCGGCAGAATTGAGTTTTTAGGGTTTTTTGAAGCCTACTTTTGGTGCACATTGTCTTGGATGATTCGGCGATCGTCCTGGATGATCTTTACTGCCAGAACTAATTTGGAAGGGTTTTTGGAGCTGTTTATTTAAGTTTTATCAAGGCACTTGATAGGTGTCTTTTGCAGCCATTGAGTCTTCGTTCTTTTAGAGAAAACTTGAAGAGAGAGCTGAAAGGGAGAGAGGAAAGGGTGGAGTTTGAGTGGGAGAAGAGCTTGGGAAGGGGGATTCTCGAGGGAGTGTGAGGGGGTTCACACGGTTGCTCCGGTAAGCTTGCACCTAGGTACCATTGGATTCAAGGGTCGTCTCAAGGGAAGTTTTGGGAAGAAGAAGATCTCTTCGTTGTTGAAGGACCCGGCTACTCCGCCGCACCGGGGAAGGTGGAAGTGATTTTGTAAGGGCTTCTCCGCCTAGCTGTGGGGGCTAAAGGAGAGACACTTTTGGTTTAGTGCAATACTTAGATGGTGCCTCCGAGGGGTGGACGTAGGTCAGGTTGGACCGAACCACTATAAATCTGGTGTGTTCTATCTTATTATTTTCTGCACTTTATTTTATTGCGATTATCTGCTTGGGTGAAATCTGTGATTGATCTTTTTATTGTTGCTTTAATTCATTTCCACTGTAAGTTATAAAAAGATTTTGTTTTGTTTTAAATAATCAATTCACCCCCCCCCCCCCCCTCTTGGTTAGCCTCGGGACTAGTTCACAAGGGCTTAACATCCCTTTCGAACTTTCAGCCTTAATCTTAGTATGATCAATTTTAATTCCATTGTGCCTAATACGAAACCTAAAAATTTCCCTAAGGTAACACTAAAGGTACACTTCCAGGGACTCATTTTGAGATCATAGCATCACAACTATTCAAAGATATCTCTCAAATCATATAGATGTGCCTCTTTGACTTTACATTTAATAACCAAATTATTGATGTAGTATTCTACTTATTTATTTATACGATCATCAAAGATTTTGGTTAAATCCCTCTGGTAGGTTGCACCAGCATTTTTATGTCCAAAAGGCATCACCTTATAGTAAAAAAATTCTATAGGGGTTGTAAGCACAGAATCCTTCTCATCCTCTAGAGCCATCTTAATTTAATTATAACTAGATGAATGATCCATGAATGAGAAGATGATATGTAAAGAGGTAATATCCATAACGAGTTCTGTTATAGGCAAAGGGAACACACTTTTAAGACATGCTTTGTTCAAATCCCTAAAATTAACACAATGCCAAATTTAGTCATTTTCTTTCAAACTAGCACAACTCTAACTTTCCAAGAGGGATATTATTCTTCTTTAATGAATCCATCCTTGACCAATTTCTTTACTTCATTAATGACTTATTACTTAATTTCGAGATACATGTATCAGGGAGTGTGCTTAAAGGGAATGGCTTCAGGTAGAATTCCAAGTTTATAAATTGCTAATTTAGGGGAAAAGCCTGGTATTTCATCATATGACAAAGAAATTTAATCCTTCAATTCAAAAAGTAATTTGATTATATTATGTGATTCACCTTCACTCAACAAAGAACCAATGAAAGTGGGACAGAGATCATCCTCTATTCCAAAGTTAATTTCTTTCAATTCATCAATTATTATTTCAATTTTTTCTTCAAGTTGGGGGGTACATCCCTAACTTGAAGCTCATCTAAATTATCTAAAGCTTCTATATAAAACTCATTGAAAGAATCACTAGTTTCAGTAAACATCTAATTACATTCAAGATATTTATTTCTCACAAAATAATACTCATCATCGTGTAATGATCCAACGATACCAAAGCTTATACCATCCCTCAAGTTTTTTTTGTTCTATGTATATCATAGGTTTTCATGGTTTCTATATGTTCCCTTGATCCATTGACCCGATGTGAGTCCTTTAGTAACATAAGTCTTCACACATAAAGGAAAGTAGCCAAAAGGTAATTCCATTTATTCATTAAAATCATCTTTCTCAAGTCCTACATCATTTTTAACTCTTGAGTTAGATGGACTAGGGAAGAACTTCTGTAACTTCCCGACTTCACCAATTAGACTAGTAGAGTCCGTTACTACTAACCATGCAACCTTATCATCAGATAGTGGAGTCAGATCATAGGTTTCAATTTTATTATTCAATTTTTAACAAATAGTAAATTTAAACCCATCACTTTCTAAAGTATCTCCCTCTAGATTGATATCTTATTCTAAAGTCATATTAAACTTTGGAGGAGAATTTATTTTGTTGTAATTGAAAGGGATTCTTGCACACCATACAATTGAATCATCTTCTAAACCATATTCTAATTTAATTTATATCAGTGTTGTTTTTCTTTCAAATGAAGCACGGACTTGACCATGCATTTTTGTGCCATACTACCACCTCCTTGAGGATAGGTGTTTGGAGGCGTAAAGATTATGTGTTCGACATCATCTTCACTACCTATATGTTATTTTTTTTCTTTTTCTTTCTTTTCCAATACTTTCTTCCTCCCATTTATTTTTAACTTCATTTTTGGAATAGACAGTAGTCCCTTTGGGTTCATAATATAGGGCATCTTCATCAATCCCTACTTCATGAATAGAGAATGGTTGAAAGTCACCCTAAATCACATATTCAGAGCCATCACACTGGTACTTGATGCACTAGTGTAGGATGGACGGAACCATTTTATACTCTTGAATCCAAGGGCTACCTAAGAGTGCATTGAAGGACATTTCTAAATTGATTATATGAAACTTCACTTCAATTTTCAACTCTTTAATTTCTAATAATAGTGTGATTGAACCTAAAGCCTTCTCACCTTTTTCATTAAGCTTGCATAACATTAACTTGTCAGTGATGAGCTTACGTGTGTCTATTCTAAGATAAGCAAGAGTCTTTATATTCATGACATTGGCTGATGCTCCCAAATCAATAAGGACTCTAGATAACATGAAGTTATCTATAATTACCAAAATATACAATGGGCGATTGTGATCAGTAGTTCCTAGAAGAAAGTCCTCATCAAAGAAGGTTACTCCTAGATTTCCTTTAAATAAAAAGCTTCATATTTTCAAGTTACAACTAACTATGCTAAACAAATTTTCATATCAAAAAGTACTTTAACCAAAGACACCCTTATTTCTTTGGAAAGAGTAAAGGCATCGTAAATACTTAAATTAACTAGCAATTTCCTAAGGTAAGCTAGCACATTATAGTCAACCTTAAAAACATCAAGATTGAGACTCGGTACACTCGACCAAGGATTTGGTTTTTGAGTAGAAGAATGAATTTGATCACTAGATGTGACTTTCTTGCCTTTCTCATTAGCTGCCAACCTAGGTGATAAGACTTTGCCATTGTGATGTTATACGTCATTGATCTCTTTAGAATAATAATCTATCATAGGATCTACAGTACCCTTAGGTGGCTCTGACTCATTTCTAATAAGAAATCTAAATCTAAAAAATCTATTACAATAGGATTCCCTTGAAAGTTTACTTTAGGGGTACCACTCTGATAAGATTTCAGATTCACTTTTCTTATTAGATATTATGATTAGAGTGACCAATTTTGTGGAATGTTCATTGATCATTGTTAGATTAGTATTATTATTTTGATTTTTACCATTTAGTTTTTCCATTTTGTTGTTATCATCAATTACTAGAATGTACGTAGAAGAAGCTTTCATCTTTCTATTAAACTTTTCCTTCGATGGGGCAAAGTAAAAATCAAGCAAAGTCAATGGAGATGAGGATTTTAACCCACCATCCACCATTTGAATACAATTCTCTCTAGCTCTCTTTTCCCTCTTTACAATTTGATTTTTCTTTTATGTATAGTAGTTTCTAAAACCATTGAAGAGAGAATCATCTCAATATTCTTCTATGATGCCTACAGACACTCAGTATTGACAAAGTTTAAAGACTTATTAATAACCTTTTTAGAGGTTCTGGATAGGGCAATGTCCCAACCATGTATAAACACAAAAGGAGTAGGGAACTGATCTGAGATAACTTTCACTACTCCCTAACCTGGATCTAGGAGATACTCCTTTGGTATGATCATGTTCCCTTACATGTTCCATTATAACATATCTTTGAAATTAAAATAGTCTTCAATTATGTGGCCGATCATGCAATGGTAAGGGTAGAAATAAGGGTCATCTCTTTTAATCATCTCTTTTGGCTTCTTGGCCTCTAGGTACACCAAGAGGGGGGTGAATTGGTATTTTTTAAAAAGCTTTCTATAAAAAATAAGGAATAAAACTATTTTTTTGGATTTTTTAATAATTTAAAAATAAGCAATACTATCACCAGATGTGGAAGCTAATAAACTTATCAAAAGTTATAATAATGGTGATGATGATTTAATTAACATAATGTAATATTAATCACATATTTTTAATAAGTAATTTTCAAGAAAATAAATCTCGAAAAGTAAAGTGCAAAAAATGAAAATTAGAATGTGCACACTACAATTGTATAGTGGCTCGATCAAATAATAAACTACGTCCACTCCCTAGAGTCCTACTCTCTGAGTATTATACTAAACCTTTAGCTCCTTTAGTCCCCACAACTAGGCAGAGAAGCCCTTATAATATTTTCACCAACCTGGTGTGATAGAGAACCTAGACCTCTTTTTCACCCTCATAGTGAAGGCAAAGAACCTCGACCTTCTTTTTCACCCTCTGGGTGAAGGCAGAGAACCTCGACCTCCTCTTTTACCCTCCTAGTAAAGGTAGAGAACCTCGACCTCCTTTTTCACCCTCCTAGTGAAGGTAGAGAACCTCAAAGGTCTTTCAGCTGATTATCTTCTTCCTAGAGTAATCCAAGAAACTAACCAAGACACTCAAAGGAAACAAGGCAGAAGCTAGCTCAGAGCAATTGTATGAAAACACCTCACACTCAGCTTCTTATTTCTCCTTCCTAAAGCTCTCTAGGATCTCCTCTCTAATCTATCTCTCCAAAAAACCAAAATAGCTCAAGACTTGAAATAAGTCTAATAAGAGAACTTAAATACAAGGCCTCACAAGAAGCCCAAAAATTGAATTATGTTGATATTGATCATACAATATGATCCAAGATCATATATTATAATTAGCTAAAAAATTCTTGTTAATACTGTACAAAGAGTAAGATGCTAGACAATTAGTTCAGGTAATAGAGTTGATCATCCAGTATGATATAAAGTATTATCCAGTATGATTAGTTCAAATGACTTGGATTATTGTCCCATATGATTGGTGACGAATAAATATCATCCCATACAAAGATCAGGTCATACAGTATGATAGGTTCCAATCATCCTCTATGATCTGACTGGATCAATTAATCAAAAATCATTCCCTTAATTACAAGATTAATTTAGGTAAAATTTGATTTTATCAAATAGTATAATACCTATCGTACGATATAATTAGTACAAATTTTGAATTTCAAAATACTACCTAAATTATGATTGGCGATTGAGATCTTAATTTTGATTGATCATCCTATACGATCGAGATCATACAGTACAATTTGTTCAAATAGCTTTAATTATCATAATTAGTCATTTTAATGATTTATAAATAGCTGATTATACAGTATGATTATTTCAAAAAATTACATTTCTAATCTTCTCACTATCTCACTCCCTTGAGTGAGTGTGTGCACGATCACCAAGTTTAGCATTCACCAAATACATGATTTGACTCAAGAAATGTAGAAATAAATAAAAGCAGAAATATAGCGTCTTCAAGATATATAGCCCTATTCCACCTAGTCTTGAGATGATCAATTTGCATAGTGTATGGTGGACCTAAAATGTTAGTGCACAAGAAAATAGTTATGCAATAATAACAATAATAGGAGATAGTATAGTAGATAATTTAATAATGTTTGTTATCATCAAAATCATAAGACTTGGGTCCATATTTGCAACACTATTTTCTTAATTAAGTTTTTGAAAATTTTATTAGCCAACTCCCTTTTAAATAGATAAACATTATTCAGTTAATATTTAAAAGATGACTAGATATGATCTTTAGAAGGATAAGTAGATACTTGAAGCGATCAAAGAGGCGGATTTTTGGATTGACTTTTAACTAACTACTTCCCTTTATCTATAATTGATACTGATGCATACTTCTTTTCAAAGGCTTTTTGAGGTCTAATTATCTCTTTATCACCTGACTGCTCTTTCCAAAATGGTAAAGAAGACACCTCCTTGCAAACTACTAACCTTATCAAAACTTTCCAAATGTATTCATAGTGAGTCCTTTCAAATAAAAATGTAATAAGACCTTGAATGTTCTTCAAAATGATCTCTAGTGCATGTTGTTTCTATAATTATGGCACACACTTAATAGATAGATTCCTCCACCTCAGAATATACTCCACCAAAGACTAACCAAGTTTCTACTTCTCTACCACTAAGTCTCCTATGGTGATAGATGTTGAGCTCCAATAAACCTCTTCAAAAACAAACTTTTAACTCTACAAATGTTTCCACTAATCCATTGGGTAGATCTACATATCAATCAAATGTAATGCAAGTCGAATTACTCACAAACTATCTGAACAATAAAGCATTTATACCCCATTGCAATAACTTGCTCGAAACTGAGCTAAATGTTATCAAGGGTTCTACATACCACTAAAAATATTGAATATAGGTGGCACAAACCCTTTCAGGTAGGGAACTAAATCAAATTCCTTTGGGATGGGCATACCATTCAAAAAATATTAAGCCCCTTGGGATTGGGCTATGGCCTCCCTAACCCGACTCTTTATTAGCTACTTTAGATCATCATCAACTTGAGATGCCTCATTATTCATGCTCGACCCTTTCTCTTTTCCTTCTAATACTGGTTTTAAAATATTCATTATTGGAGGACAATCATCTTTTATTGGCTGAGTTTTTAGAATCTGACTCTGCATATATACCATCCTTGTCATCATCTCTTCTATTTTCTTCTCTTATCTATTAATGTGATCATCTTTACTTTTTAACTTATCATCAAATCAAGAGCTGGATAAATACTCACTTCATCATCTTCTTCCATCTCATTTTGCCTACCTAAATTATTCCTCAATGATGAGACTATAGTGTCTATCATGAAAACAACAACACTTAAAGTGTTATCCTTATCATATTCTTCAAAGAAATCATCTTCCTTTGGGTTAAAGGTTTCAATCATCTCTTCCTTCTTCTTATTTAAGATATCCATAATCTCTTATACATCATCATCAAGGGATTTTCCTTCAATCTCATGTGGGTCAATAAGAAGAAACTCCCTATCCCCCTCATCCAACTTCTCCTTTATTCTCTCAATTTTTAAATTTTGAATGGATTGATTACATTCTTCAAAAATCTCATTTACAGTTTTACCATTCAACATCTCTTTTTTTTCTCTTCTTCTACTTTCTCCCCTTTGATTACTTATGCTTCAATAATCTCAAGGGTGACACTCTCTGTGGGTATATGCACCTCCTCTTCTATGGATGGTAGAATATTACATAAGGGTAACTTAGTTCCATCCAAGAGAATGGAAGGATCATAACCCAAAATAGGAGGCTTATTATTTGATGTAAATGATTGTTCCATTCAAATCTTCTTCGTAATGAACTCCTTAACATCTCCTGACCTCTTTAAACAATCCATACTATTAGCTCTGCCAGCCAAACTAACAAAAGTAAAAGGTCGATTCTGAGACTACTTGATGCAATGGAGGTTTTCCACTAATCTTTTGGTTCTTATTAGACTGAACCAAAATAATCTACTTTGATTTTTTTAAGGTTCCTTAGGGATCTAATGGTACCCATCCACTAATACTGAAGTAACTTACTTCCTAGCAAACCTCCTAGTTATCTTCTGCGAGTGGGGAGTCAACACCATAACATGGGACCTCTCTTTTATTAAAAAATTTTTCACAAACTTCTAGGCAGTCATGCCCTTCATGTTCTTCAAAAATTCTTCTGTAGTCGCACCAGCTTGTGCAGCACAAGGGTGAATAGTTTTCCTTACAGTTTTATTTTTTTTAATCCTCTCCTCCTTAGGAATCTTCTCAAGGCAATAGTCTAGCAGGCGTGGTGGAGAATGAGCTACCCTTCCTATATTCTCCTCCCATTTTATAGTAAAAAGGGGATGGAAGTGGCTTCCACCAAGGAAAAGAGAAGTAGGAGGAATAGAATATTCCTCACAAGCCTTAGTTTTGTGTTGCTCAATAAACTCTAAATCAACCATCTTTTTTATTTTCACATTCTTCTTTCTAACCCTCATAAGGAAATTTTTCTTTTGGGTTTTACTTTTAAATGATAATTCAGATATCAAAGTATAGCTAATCTCAAATATTGTGGATACTACACCAATAATCTCATATTTTAGTTTATTGTCCCCTCTTAGTAAAGGAGTAATGGATACAGGGGCAATAGCATCCCTCTTTTTTTGGGACAAGAGAATCAGACTCTGACCCAATCACTATCTCTACAAAGGGGGCATCTTTCTTCTCATTAATAATCAAATCAACCACCTCTTCACCATTTACTAATAGCAAAATAGACTGAACCCCATACCAAAATGAATGGTGTTGGCTAATTCCATTTCTTCAATAGTGAGAATCTTATTAAAAGAAAATATCAAATTATCAGCCATTGCTATCTACAAATGTAAAATACCCCTAATTATTATTTTTAGAAATAATCATTTTTGTAACTTGAAATTGATTTTTGAATTTTCAAAATTTTGGAATGTCATGGCATCCGTTGAGTTATAAGGGATTACAACTACAACGTATACAAGTGAGGAAGGAAAAATTATTTTGAAAGAAAAATTTTAGCTTTTTTTTGAGATATTTAAATATTTTAGAATCCAGTACGCTAGAGTTTCATCTAGTACAATGTTCCTAAAATTAACAAAAAGCTCAATGAAATTTTTGAAAGAACATTGGTTATCACTCTCCTTATACCAATCCACTTGGCAAGGGATGCTAAAGTCTATTTTTTTTAATTTCCCTCACTTACCTCTCAAACATTTTAGATGTTAATCATGCTTATCCAAGAAAAAAATTGATAAGGAAATCAATAGAAGAAAAGATAATCCCAAATACTACTGATGTAAGAAAACATTAGCAACTACTAAAGATGGAGAGAGTAATAATCCCCAGCAGAGTAGCCAAAAAATAAATGGGAAAATAAAATTTTTAGTTTAAAATCCATGCAGATTCATGGTATTCCTATTCTTTTAATCAAATATAGCATTAAGAAAAAAATACAATCTCAAAAGATAGACAAATTATTCTACAATGGATTCAAGTACAAAAATATGGTTTTCGAAAACATTCACTTTCATAGTTAAACATAAATTGAAGAATAACATATTATCTCAAAAGATAGAAATGTAATATTAAAATAGTATTTAAAGATGAAAGTGAGGTTCAAAATGTTTCATTTTTATTATCAAACATAATAAAGTTCATATCATATCACCTAGAAAAGGGAAAATGATATTATGCAAAATGATTTGAATATACGACTAGACTTTTTAAATCATCTACATTCCTAGAGATTTTTCCCTATCTTATGAAAATGAGATAAAGTTTTTTTTAACATGGAGTCATAGGTTCCCCATAAAGTCAAGCCTTTATGGTTAATGACATTCTAAGAAAATTGAATCTTCAAAGAATACACTTAATTAAAGTGGTGTCAAATACTTTTTTTTAATGATTTAGATAAAGGATGAGAGGTAAAGAATTCCTAAAGGTTATTAGATCAATTTGGAATAGTGCTTTCTAGAAACCAAAGGATTGGAGAGTAGGGAGCACTTTAAGATTCTTGGACCTCCTAGAAGCACTCTAATCATCATATATTGGGCTTTAGTGTTTTATAGAGAAGATTTTTTTGTTTGAGTAGGAATTTTATTAGATATTTGGGATTACATTCCTAGAGTATGAAGACTTAAGATTTGAGGTTTGCTTCAGAACTTGGATCAAAGTTGGACACTACATAGTAATAACTCGTACCTATTCTAAGCATAGTGTATGAATTTTTAGACTTACATCTGCTTGGAGTGGAAAGCCAACTAAATCACCTGATCACTTTAAAACCATGCTACTCGGTGTTTTTGAATGATGGGTAAGCTGTTGTTTAAGTTTTTGGAATTTAGGGTTGACATCTAGAAAAAATCCTTAGTGGGCCTCTAGTTATGAATGATAGTATACTTCTAGAACTGATGAAAATAAATTTTAATTTTACTTTATTTCTAATGAATGCATGCTAGTTAAAGTACCATAAATCATAAAAGATGAAATGTTTTAAAAAAGGCTTAATAATTTTTTTTTAAGAAGACTAGGTTTCCTTATGTTTAGCACCACATCCTCATAGGCCAAATTATCTAAAATCAACCTTCGGGCAATGAAGTGTCTAAAATAAGAATAAATATACAAAAATATGGATGTCACCCCAGACGGTCTCAGAGTTTACTTTCTTAGAGCGATTATCTTTTTTAAGTTATTTATTTCTAGAATTTATTTTAAAATTATGAGTAAAAGAATTTTCATACCTAAGAGCCTAATTAAAATCCAAGCACATACACTTGTAAAAAAGAAACCTATGAAAAACTCGCAATTTTTACTACCCAAATAATTTAAATAATCAAATCATAATATAAAATATTCAAAGTCCATGCTTTTATTAATTTGATTAATAATTGGTTGTTTAATGTGTTTTGATATTTTGTGATATATTTTAGGATAGATTTTAATTGTTGAAGCTGATTAATGATTGGTTGTTTAGAGTGTTTTGATTTGTCATTAAAACTTTTAATCCAATATACAGTAGCCTTCCTAAGAGGAGTCAAGTAAGGTGTATGAAAGCTTCAAATGGCTAAGTATTTTATTACTAATATTATACTGGTTATTTAAGTTTAATAGCAAGTGTCTTTATTTACACCAAGGCTATGAGGTTTATTTCACCCTCCTTAGGGCTAAGCAAATAGTCTTGTGAGCCTAGGTTACCTAGTAATTATCTATTTATTTAATTTTGATTATTGGTTAGTGATTTTTAATTAATTAAATTCATTGATTACTTATTTATAAATTTGTAATTTAACACCAACATTCAATCAATTAGTTCATGGCATTGCCATAATAGGCACGAGGACTAAAGCCTTGTTTGGACACATAGCATTGTAGCTCGAGGTATTCCAACCTAAAAACTTTATTGAGGGAGTGGCTGGTATGACAATCTGATTTAATTCATTAAGTTGGTTAGGTTCTAAATATGTTTAGATTTAATAGAATTTATGAATTTTTCCTGATTATTTTTTTAATTAAATTTGAATAAATTTTGCCTTTTTTAATTTACTTTAGTTTCTGAGGATTTTATGTGTTTCATAAATACTAGATGAGCCTACTTTTTTTAGTATCTATCATTTGATATTTATGTAATTAGTTATGATTTATACATGTTCAACTATATTTAATAAATTATTTAATCCAAGTAATTAAAGATTTTTTAATTTTTGTACCAAATTAACTCAAAATCTCTTGAAATCTCCCCAAAATATCACTGATGACTCCTAGGGAAGATTACAAGTGTTTAAAATTATTTTAGAACTTTTACTATTTTTTAAATTAGTTAATACAATTAATTAATAATTTTTCTAAATTTTTAAATTACTTTCATTTTGAGAGTTTATAATGTGGCTTTTAATTTTCATTTGTTAAACTCTTAATTTGGAGTACTTTGAAACTTAATTTTTTTTTTATTTAATTAGGATTAATTGTAAATTATTGTAGGTCAATTATGAGTGTCAAACTTGGGTTCAATAATTGACAGACCAAATGAACTCTAAATCCAATAAAATTTGAAGCACATGTTCACAAGAACATGTACTCCAATCTTGCCAAATTTGAAGCCATCAAAGTCCTCCTAGGTTTTAAAATTGATCCTCAAAGTTAGATACATCTATACCATTATGGATATAATTAGAAAAATCTACTATTTTGATTTGGGCAGAAATAGTGGCATTCTAACCGTTACACTAATATGCACAAATCACAAAAAAATTAAGACTTCTAAGTGCTCTGTGAGGTATGAATTTCTATAGTTTTGAATCAAAATATAACCCAAAATCATAAAAGTTCAATTCACTGAATCTCGTGATCATCAAGGGTTGAAAAAATTATGCCATATAGTAAACATACCCAAGTTAACCCTATCCAAATTTGAGCTTAATTGGACCAATGGTTAGGGAATAATTAAAGAAACTTAATAGGCATTAGAACCCAAATTACTCACTAACCACTAATTAAAATAACAAGAAATTAAATTTTTTAAAAAAATTTGGCTCAAGATTGTTCCAATGAGCCCAAAAACATCAAATTTATATTAAAAATAGATTTATGGTTAATATCTAAAGTAATGAGAATTTTTTTCAATTATTTTAGCCTTTAAATTAATTTAAAATGGTGACTAATCATTAAAATGTGATTTGCAATAATTGGGGTGGCAATGGTAGCCTTCAAACAAGTGTTACACTCTCAGGGGGTCACTTAAAAACATTAGATGGTTTGTGGTCTATTTGATTCAGTATTGACTAATTAGATAGCCTTGATGATGCCACATCGCCTGAGTGCAATTTTCTGCCACCTCAATTTGAAACCCGACGTATCCCCAGCTTTATCTGATTGATTCTAGGCTGTCCGATTGCGATACCTGCATAATTGAATGGCTCTAATCAAACCAAAAAACTAAGTTTAAATTGAACTAGAAATTTAAAATTCTCATTATTTTTTATAGAATGCACTAAATGAGATAAAATTTGGGTGGACCTTCTAGGTATCAAATGGCTCTAATCCATCGGGTTTGGGGGCTCCATATATTAAGATCTTAAAGTAATTTCAATTTCAATTTTAAACACTTAAATATAAAAAATACCTCAATTTAGTGGTTGGATTCCCATATTTTTGGACTATATAGACTCCTGGAGATGTCCTCTAACACATCTTTGAGTACCTCAAGCCTTGCATTCCTATAGATCAAAAGTTATTTGATTTTGAAGGCTTTTGCTTTCTATTCTCCCTCTATTCTCTCTCTTCTCTCAAATGTAATTTTTTTATAGCTATGGAAGGTTGAAAAAGGCTATGGGGGAACTTTGGGAGTTGTTTAGATCTCAGAGGAAGAAGAATGAGGGCTTGGTAGGCTACAGGTTGAGAATATTACATGAATGAACTTTTTGCCTCTTCTCCTTAATTCAATCCATGAAGCCTTCACCAAGGGATGAGATTTTTTTGGAGGCTTCCCCTGATGTTTTATATAAGGAAGGGGTTGTTGGGGGATAACCCTTTTGGGCAGGTGAAGGATAATGCAAGGATAAGTGATATGGAAAGAGTGATTTTTGAGTTTTGTGCATCTACAGCCATATTGCGCCAACAAGCTACTTGGGATACATGAAAAAGAGCTTCTGGAACTTATTTGAAATATTTACACCAACCAATTTGGGCAAGGTTGGTATTAAGCCTAAGAATTTGAGTTTTGGAGGGTTTCGACTAGCCTAATTGGCTGACCAATGTCAACCCATGGGTTAGGCTTACTAGTTTTATTTAATAGGCCAAGGAATACCTACTACAACCTCTGGAACAATTTAATTTCATAAGGATGGGGCTTTGGCTTAAGGAAATTGCTCTGGGTTCACTTGGTTCATATAATTTGGCTATACCAGGTGGGCCCATGGACTATAATTTTTTTAAGAGACTCATGGTGACCCCATGGACTATACCTATTAATTTAGTTCACTACTTCGGTCAAAATCATTTGATTTAGATTTTTGAAGCATTTAGGGGTGTTTTGGTCAACAAATGAGTTGACTGGGTCAACCAAGTTTGATCAGGGGTAAAGGGGGTCCAATTAATTGCAAATAATATTATGAGTTTATTGGAAGTGGTTCCAAGGTTTGGTGGGGTTTTCATGCAAGAAATGTAATTTCAAAGGCTAAGGGGCCTATTGGTCAACCTAGGTTGATTTGGTCAACCAAGCTTGATCATGGGTTGGGTTTAAGCTTAATTCACACTAAATCATATTTGAGATATGTTGGAGGAGGTTTTAAGGTTTGGTTTGAATGAGCCAAGTAGAGTTTTTGAGAAATTCAAATTCAAGGAGGTTTCGGCGTTCAAAGGCTTCATGGTCTACCATGGTAAACCATTGTCCACCAACGGTTCAAAATTGGTTTGATGCATCATGCAATGACTATGAACATGACCAATGATTTTTGAGAGGTTTCCAAGGTGATTTTTCACAAGAAACAAGGTCAAGTTGCATAAGTTGTAAATATTTAAAGCTTTTGCAGCCTTTACACATAAATTTAGTTTTGAGGGTTAGGCTTTAAATGCTTAGGGACATATTTAATTAATATGGAACTCACTGATCATGAATTCAAGGTCATTTGATATGGTTCTAAAGGATTTAAAATTTTCCCATAATTTGGTTTTGGACCAAGGGGTTTTGAATTTGGATTTTGACAATTGATTTTAAATTTTAGATTTTGAATTGTATTTATGATTTGAATTGATTTGGTATTGAATTTGATTTGATGTTCTAAAACTCACATGAAAATGATGTACACACAAGGCTTGTTCTAATTGAGTGGATTGGGGGCAATTTAAAATATCTCATTTATAAATAGATTCTAGGTGTTCTAAAGGGTGAATAAAGGAATGTAAATGTGTACCTTGAAATTGACTCATTAACGATCTCAAGAGTTAGGATTTTCAAGCTTTGAGCTCAAGCTCAAATTAATTTTAATGTTTGATAAAAAATAAGCTTGATTTTAAATATGGGCATACTTGACTCGTAAACATATCAAGATGCTCAAATAGTATAGAACATCTTTACAAAATAAATCATGTAGATATATAAATTTTATTTTTGGAACTGCATTTAGGTTTTCCAAGGTTCTCTTCTCATCACGACTCCTACCTCTTTTCTTTGCTGGGTTCAAAACTCACCGCCGCCCTTAAGTCTAGACCACTTCATCTATTCTAGTTTTTTATTCTTTTCAAAACTCATTGCCACTCCAAAATATAGTCTAATCATCAATCTCTCTCAATGCTACAATTCTATAATCTTCTTCATCTTCACCACTAATGCATGAACGTGGTTCTTATTCCCTTGCCTCTACATCCCATATTTTACTTGTACAAACCCTAAATTTTAGCTATTGTTAGTGAAAACACAAATAAAATGTGAAATTTCATTACCAAGTTTGATCTCAAGTTGATCTCAATCCAAAGGAAAATTAGGCGAGTTAAGTATAAGCTCAAGCTCAAGCATTGAACTCAAGTATAGCTCAAGCAGGTGTTTGAGCCAACTAAAAGTTAGGCAAGTCAAGCTTGAGCTTGTTGTGGCTTGAGGTTGACTTGTCATATTTACAATCATAAGTAAAAAATTATGGTGGAGGGTTAAGTTATGGTGTGAACTTATATTATGAAGCAATTGGTGGATTTTAGGGGGTTCGAGACATAAAGAAGATGTGGAAAACAAAACTAGATAACTAAATATTAAGCCTTTCTCGAGAGCAATAAAGATAAACTTAGAGTAGTTTTATTAGGCTTGGATGGTGGATGGATATCCTTGAATGAAGCTTAATTTGATAAGAAATATGTGAGGAAATTTTAGAGTAGGAGTTGAGTTGAATGATATGAACTTAAATAACTAACCACTTCCTCCAAGGAGAGGCCAGGCTAGACCACCATGCATTAATATAAATGGTACAGTTCTAAACAAAAATTTATTAATCAAAAATAAAATTTTACAAATTAAATCATTCCTCTTATATATATTTACTAGACCATTTGACCACCTCAAAACAGAATAAAATAGTAATAAAAAAAAAGAAATAAGGTTGTTGGCCAAAAGTGGAAGGAGCTCCAAAACGATAGTTTAGTGTAAGGTAACTTGATACAATTTTCATTGTGGGAGTTTTTGTGTGTGCATTAGGGGAGGGGGGGCGCGATTAGGGTCGGCCATATTTGGTTCCAAGGGAGATTTCAAATACTAAAATAGTATTAAAAATATATTTTATTAACTTTAAACCTAGGCTTCTTCATGGGTTTTTGCTCTTTCTCTTGTAATTAAACATCTTAGCTAACTTATTTGAATCCTACTTGAAACCAAACAGCCCAAAAAGTTTTTCTTTTAATTAGGGATGCATTGCTTTAATTATATATTTTTAAAAATTTTCTTTTGAATTAATGGCAGGAGTTTTTCTACGTGAATCTTTTATTAAAGTGTTCCTAGATGGTTTTCTTCATCATGTTGGAGATTTAAATGACTAATGACTAAGAGTTACTATGACACCTAAGAGTTAATGGCTGGAGTTTTTCTAATCGTATAGTATGATGTAAATCATATTAGATGATCAGTTATGCAGAAAATCCTAATTAGGGCACCCATTGTTAAATGAGATTAATTAACTAATCGTACTGGATGATTTAGATCATCCAGGATGATCAGTTATAGATATGAAAAATTGCCGCCAATCACAATTTAGGTAATATTTTAATCTTCGATTTTTGTTCTAATCGTACAAGAAGATATACATCATCCAGGATGGTTTATGATAATCATGTCTAAATTGATCATGTAATTAGAGGAATAATTATATTTATATTAATCGATCAGATCGTACCAAATGATATATGAATATTGTTCTAGATGATCCTTGATACTTCATGGGATGATCCTCCATCATCCAAGATGAAAATTATAATTTTCTTCTAATCGAACAAGATATTGTACTAGATATCCCGAATGATTTGTAAGATGATATTTTAATCACCGATCATCATCCCATATCATACTAGATGATTAATATAATATCTTGAAATAATCATCTCAGACGATTACAGAATTGTACTAGATAATCTATATAAATACTTGAATTAATCATATAAGATAAAGCTGATCGTACAAGTTGAAAGGGATATTTTGTATTGATTGTAAAGGACAATCTGTCAATCGTACTGGATGATCATTAACGGTAAGTTGAAATTAGGGCTTCTTTTGGAGGCTCTCTATTTAAGCTCTCTCATTACCTCTTAAAAAAATCTATTACTGCTGAGTTAACCTGAGAGAGAACTTAGAGAAGAAAGAGAGAGAGGTCAGGAGAGAGAGAGATCCTTGTGAGGGGGAGTTATGAAGGATTCACAAAGGTTGCTCCAAGTAAGATTACCATCATCTTCTTCAAGCTGCTTGTCTGGTTCCTTGGTGGCTCTTGGGGAGACATTCATCAGCATCACATCTAGGTTCTCTACCTTCACTAGGAGGGTGAAAAAGGATTCCAAGGTTCTCTTCCTACTCTAATATGGAGTAAAAGGATTCTAAGGTTCTCTTCCTACTCTAGGAGGGAGTAAAAGGATTTTTAGGTTCTCTGCCTACTCCAGGAGGGGGTAAAAGGATTCAAGATACTCTACCTCACCGAGTTATTGGAAAGATTTTGTAAGGATTTCTCCGCCTTACGCAGGGGGGGAGGAGAAATATTACTTTTAGTGCCATACCTGGAAAAAAGATTTTTAGGGAGTAGACGTAGGACAAGTTGATCGAACCACTATAAATCTGGTGTGTTCTTTTTATTTACTTTTCTGTATTTAATTTCCATATTTTTTCTTTGAATTGTTCTATGTTTGAAATCTCTGAAATTTTTATTATTATAAAACTAATCTGCTTCCACATCAAGGGGTTCTTTAATTTTTTTTTGTTTTGTTAAAGAATTTTTTTTTAAATAACCAATTCAACCCCTCCCACCCCCCTTTTGGTTAGCCTCGAGACAAGTTCTTTAGGGTTTAACAACTCTCACAAACTTTCAAGTGGTATCAGAGAGAGATTCATAAATTAAGTTTTAGAAAACATTTAAAAAAAGATCCATGGCTAACTTTGGAAATCGTAATACTACGGAAGGATATTCAATCACTCAACCACCTTTGTTTGATAATATACCTTTTAATTTTTATAAAATTTGCATGTCCACCTTTTTACAATCAATTGATTATCGTATGTAGATATTAGTTCACAAAAGATATTTTGCACCCTTTAGATTAGAGAATGGCATTAAAACTAAACTTTCATTTTCTAAATGGAGCATAGAAGATAGAGATTTAGCCTAACCGAATGATAAATATTTAAACTATTCTTTCTGTGCTTTAAAACTTAAAGATTACATGTGTGTCTCTACTTGTTCAACTGGAAAAGAAATTTGGGACAAACTTTGTATAACATATGAGGGAACTAATGAAGTAAAATAATCTAAGCTGAACATTCTACTTCATGATTATGAACTTTTTTGCATTAAACCTAGTGAATCTATTTCTGAAATGTATATTAGGTTTACTCAGAATGTTACTTCCTTACATGCCATAGGAAGAGAGCTTACAAACTATAAAAAGGTTAAAAAAAATTTGCATTATTTACCGTCTTCCTATGATACAAAAATCATTGTCATTACTGAATCTAAAGATCTAAATATTTATTCCAATGATAACTTACTTAGCTCACTCATTGCCTACGAGTAAGGGGTGAGTCAAAGGCAACTTGATGCAGGTAAAAAGAAGAAAGAGAAAATTATAACCTTAAAGGCTAATGATTATGAAAGTGACACTTCTTGATCAGAAAATGATGACATTGCATTGATAACTAGATAATTCAAAAGCTTCTTAAAAAAAATCTAAAGCATCATCAATAATGAAATAAAGGTAAAAATAATAAAAATTCTAAAAATGTTTCTGACATTATATGTTTTGAATGCAGGAAGCTAGGGCACCTGAAGTCTGATTGCCCAACTCTTAAAGCTCACCCAAGCAAGGAGAAGGCTGAAAAGAAGCCTAAATTAGAAAAGAAAAAGCAAAGGACTCAAAAAGCTTTCTAGGCAGACTTAGCATCAGACTCTTCTGAAACTGAAGCAGAAGAGGAGGTAATCAAGCTATGCTTAATGGCTGATGATCATCTTGATCATTCTGATCAAGAAGAGGTATATGAGCTTACCTATGATAAATTATTTAAAGTTTCTGGAAAAATGTATTCTGTATATAGGAAGCTTAAAAAATTACATGCCTGCCTTAAATTTGACTTTTCAATTCTGTAAAAAGAGCTTAAATGCTTAAGGAAAGATCACTCCACTCTGGATAGTAATCACATGGCTTTATTAGATAAATTTGATATTTTAAATAAGAAGTATTCTGAATTAACTAATGATCATGATTCCTTAAAAGTATAAAATATTGATTTAGAAAATTCATTTAAGAAATCAAAGACATGTTTAGATGAAGCTGATAATAGGGAGCATGCATTGAAAATTAAAGTTTTAATTCTTGAAAGTGCAAATTAGTTTTATAAATCAAGTTAAATACTTTCAAAGAAAATAAAATAAATCCTACACTTGCACAGTTACATAATTCATTACCACAGCATACATCATTTAAACCTAGGAAGAGGCACCATAACCCACATAAATTAGTAAACCCATTTCCTGGAGTTATATATTTTTCTTGTTGCATGCTAAGACACATCTTCCACACTTGTACTATCCACTGTAAAACACATTTGGTGTGGAGACCAAAATTGCATAATTTATAGTACAGCATGCAAGCATTTCATCCCACAATTCCATAAGGTGAAACTAAACTTTTTTGGGTTTCCAAATCTGACATCTAATGATTTTGCAGGAGTGCTCTCATAAAAGGCTTCATAAGAGCATGCGGTACCTAGACAATGGATGTTCAAGGCACATGACTGGAGATACAAATCAGTTCATTTCGCTAGAGGCTAGGGCAGGAGGCAAGGTGACACTTAGAGATAACATCACCAGGAGAGTGATGGGCTCAGGTATAATTGGCAATTCAAAAATGTTTTACTTGTAATATTTTACTTGTAGATAGCTTGAAACATAATCTTCTCAGCATCAGCCAACTCTATAATAAAAGTTTCAGTATAAAATTTTTGTCAACCAACTACATAATAAGCTTAAATGTTAAAATTGTTTTGTAGAAGGAGAATCAACAATGTCTATATACTTGATCTTAATTATATTAAATTTGATATTGCTCTTTGCTTAAAAATAATTGCTGATGAATCTTGGTTATGGCATACAAGATTGTGTCATGCAAGCATGAAAAGCCTTAGAAAAATCACCTAAAAAGACTTAGTAAGAGGAATTCCCAAACTAGAGTTCACTAAGGACCACCTGTGTGATGCCTGTTAATTATAGAAACAAGTCAAATCCTCCTTTCCCTCAGTCAAGGACATTACCACTAGCAAAACCTTAGAAGTCCTTCACATGTATCTCTTTGGACCTTTCAGTACTGCAAGCCTAGGAGGGAAAGTCTTTTTTTTTTTAAAATGCAACTATATGCATTAATTTTATTAAAAAAAACTAAAGCAAGGAACTATCTAATACTGTTAGATTCCTCCTTTAATATGGAAATAAAGTAAGGAGGAACCTTATGAAGCACTAAGTCTTCCCAAATGAAAGAACTAAAAGTTGCATAATTAGCACATAGATCTGCTAATTTATTGCACTTCCTATCTATACAGTTGAAAATGACACTATGGAAGTCTTTGAAAGGAGATTCCAAATCATTTTTACCTTTGTAGAAGATCATGTGTAATAGGCTAATGATGTTGAAGTTATCACTTTCAACAATGATCCCCTTGTAGTTAAGCATCCAATCTTTGATTACTCCTTTGATTGATAGAATGGCATGCAGTTCAAGTCTTGATATATCTCAATGAATGTAAGAGTAGCCAAAAGCCAAGAGGAATCTACCTTTGTAGTCCCTGAATACACCACCAAAACCACCTCTATATGATTTGAATAATGATGCATCAACATTTACCTTTAACCAGTCGAGTGGAGGGGGATGCCAATGGTTATCCAATAGCAAATGATGCTAGTTAGCAACCCATTTACTCGATTTATAGCAAGAATTGATTGCTGAAATTGAAGCATAGCTGAGAGCTTCATAAGCAATGAAAAGAGGAGAATCATCATTTCCTTCGTGGACTAGTTTGTTTCTCCCCTTCCAAAAAAAATATTTTACATTACAGAATAAATTGATCATCCAATAATTCTATAGAGGGATCCAAATCAAACAATATTCCATTGAAGTAAAAATGGGGAATTCGAAGCCCCACTTTTTCAGTAGCTGAAAAGAACATTCCAACATTTTACATTTAGTTACCACATGCTCAATGTCTACTTGCATATTACAATTCCTAGGACAATCTTTATACATTTGCAATCTTCTATGGTAGAGGAAATCAGAAGTTGGGATAGCTTTATTGAATAATCTCCACCAAAAACCTTCAACCCGAGGGAGTTGCTTTGTTTTTTTTATCCATTTCCAATAAGCAACCTGGTTTGATTTTGGAACAGCAGCTTCAGAAGCCAACTTGGATATTGATTTTTTGGAATATTTGGATAATAACTCCATGCTATCATTGTGAAGATTTAAACGGATGGGAATTTGACAAATCAATCCCACAAGTTCTTTACCAAAATTCTTTCTAAGTTCAGCGATGTTCCAAGTTCCTCCAGTGATGAATCTATCCACCGTGAATTCATCAATGTGAATAGGGTTTACAAAAGTAGGCGACTTGTTTGTACTTTTGTCTAGAATCCAAATGTCTCTATTAACATTAATAAGTTTGCCATGTGCAACCTCCCATCTGATTATAGGCTTTAGAGAAGCTCCTCCATCCTTTATAATTTTCCAAGCAATTGATCCAGATTTCTTTAGAAATCTATTTCCATAGAGCTGACCAAATTTTGGGAACATAACTTTGTGCAATAGTGAGAGTTCATATTGGTTATATCTCCAAGCAAGCTTAGCTCTAAGAAGCCCAACTTTTGCAATGCAAGAATGAAGTCCTCTACCGCCATGCGCAACTGGTGAGCACATGGTCTTCCAATTCACGTAGTGAATACCGATCTCTCCATTTGATTTGTTCCAAATAAAGTTTCTGCAGATTTTATCTAGATTTTCAAGGATACCTTTAGGAACCATAAAGTGAGTACAATGAAAGATCAAAAAGGATAGCAAAATCGATTTGACCAAAGTGATCCTCCCAGGCAATGAGATTAATTTGGATCCCCAAATGTTAGTCATTTTAAGAGCTTTTTCAATAATGCTTTGAAAGTCCTTTCCAACAAGTCTTCTAAGAGCTATTTTGGATCCTAGGTAATGAAATTCATTGACTCCTTTCAAGCCCATAATACGGGAGATCAATTTTTTCTTACGCCTTCTTACCATTTTCCCAAACAAGATACAAGATTTGTTGGCATTAATTTATTGTCTTGTCCAAGAACAAAATTCTTCCATGATGCTTTTAATCTTCTTTATGAAGGAAACTTTGGCTTCTGAAAATATTATGATGTCATCCGCAAATAGTAAATGTGATATTTTAGGACTGTTTCTACTCAGCCAAACACCAATCTCAACTCCACCTTGTTTGAATGCATTGGATAGAAGTTGGGCACATGAGATGAACATAAATGGAGATAGGGGACATCCTTGTCGGAATCCGCATTTGGCCTCAATCCATCTGGAGTAGTTCTCATTAACTATCACTAAAAAGGTGGGATTTCTTACACATTCTAAGATCAGATTGGAAATGGTATAAGGAAAACCGAAATATTCTAAGGCCTTTTCCAAAGTAGGCCAACCCATTGAATCAAATGCCTGCTCCAAAATAAATTTGAAAGAAACTAATCCTTTGGAAGCTTTTGAGAACCTGAATTTATGAAAAAATTCATGTGCTACCAAGATATGGTCAGACATGGACCTTCCTTTCAAAAAAAGCAGCTTATTCTAAAGAGATAATTTTAGGCATTATCGAAGATAGCCTATTGACAATCTTTTTTGCAGCCACCTTATAAACCACATTGCAAAGGCTTATAGGTCTGAAGTTAGAAGGAGTTTTGGGATTTTGTACCTTGGGGATCAGAACGACTATTGTTTCTTTCCACTTTGAATTCATGATTCCAGAGTTAAAAAATTGATTCAGAGCATTCCATAAGTCTTCCTTAATGATGTCCCAATACCCCTTAAAGAAAGAGTATTCATTCCATCAATCCCAGGAGCGGTAAAGTTCCCTCATTGCTTAAAAACCATTTCCATTTCTTCAATGTTAAAATCTTTATTTAAGCAGCAAGTCTCCTCCTTATTCAGCCGATTGATTGGCTTGGGCTAACCTTCCAGTTTGCAATTCCTGACTTTCCATTTGTTCTAAAAGAAGCTTACAATAGAGTCTCCAATTTGATGTTGATCTTCAACCAATAGTCCATCTTTATTGGTGATTGAGCCAATGAAGTTAGCATTCCTTCTAGCACTTACGTAGGTGTGGAAGAATTTCATGTTGCTGTCCCCTTCAGAAACCCATTGATGATTATTCGAGGTTTACTTCGGTTAGATTCCTATCTCATAAATGTGAATCATTCGAGGAGTTTAGGTATTTTTTCACTTGGATTCAGAGGAAACTAGGTTGTGAAATATTAACCATTCATAGTGACCACGGTGGAGAATTTAAGAATGAAAATTTTGAATTTTACTATAAGGAGCAAGGGATAGATATAATTTTTTAGCTCCTAGGACCCCACAGCAGAACAGGGTAGCTGAAAGGAAGAACAAGACCCTTATAGAAGCCACTAGAGCCATGTTAGCTGAATACTTACTTCCTAAATACTTCTGGGTAGAAGCGGTGAATACAACCTATTATGTTCTAAATAAGGTTAATGTTAGATCCAAGCTGAACAAGTCAACCTATGAAATCCTTAAGGGTAGGACACCCAACCTCTCTCACCTTCATGTCATTGGATGTAAAGCATTCATTCTAAATAATGGAAAGTCTCAACTAGGAAAGTATGACCCAAAATCTGATGAAGGGGTGTTCCTAGGTTATTTAAATATTGAAAAATCCTATAGAGTCTTCAATAAAAGGACAATGGTAGTAGAGGAGACCACTCATATTGTAATTGATGAATCTAATAATTTTGGAGGGTCTAGGGTGAAAGAAGAAGAAGTAGTAGAAATTACCTAAGGAGCAGAATCTATAAATCTGGAGAAAAGGCTAGAACCTGAAAATATACTACCTAGATAATGGGGATATTCTTTGAGTCATCCCAAAAAACTGATCTTAAGAGACCCATATAAAGGTGTTAGAACTAGGCATAGAATTAAAAAAGAAGTACTACTCTGCCTTCATCTTAATGACTGAACCAACCAACATCAATCAAGCCCTATTTGATGAATTCTATATTCTAGCCATGCAAGAAGAGTTAAATCAATATGTAAGAAATGATATTTGGGAGCTAGTTTAAAGACCTAAGGACTATAGTGTGGTTGGAACTAAATGGGTTTTCAAAAATAAAATGAATGATTCTGGTGTAGTGGTGAGAAATAAAGCAAGATTAGTGGCTAAGGGATACAACATATAGAAGGAATTGAATTTGAAGAGACCTTTACCCTTGTACCTAGATTAGAAGCCATTAGGGTGCTACTAGCCTTTACCTGCTTTAAGGGATTCAAAATGTTCCAAATGGATATCAAGAGTGCCTTTCTAAATGGGATAATAAAAGAAGATGTGCATGTTAAACAACCCTTAGGCTTTAAAAATTCATAATTTTCTAATGATGTGTTCAAATTAGAAATGGTATTATATGAACTGAAATAAGCACCCAGAGTATGGTATGAAAGACTAAGCACATTCCTACTAGAAAAAACCTTTATTAAGGGGAGCGTAGACACCACCCTATGTTTGAAAATGGTAGGAGATGAATTACTGATTATCCAAATTTATGTTGATGATATTCTATTTGGATCTTCTGATAAAAATTTGTGTGATAAATTTTTAAAAGTAATGAGTAAGGAGTTTGAGATGAGTATGATGAGAGAACTGGCTTACTTTCTTGGATTTAGCATAAGATAAAAGGATGATGGAACTTTTCTTAGTCAATCAAAATACATTAAAGACATCCTTAAGAAATAAGAAATGGATAAAGCCAAGTCAATCAACACTCCCATGAGTTTCACTGTTCAGTTAGATAAGAATTCAAATGAAAAATCTGTTGAGTAAAAAAATATAGAGGAATACTTGGATCACTTCTTTACTTGACTATTAGTAGACCTGATATTATATTTAGTGTTTATCTATGTGCTAGATTTCAAGCTGATCAAGAAAAAATCCCACTTGACTGCTATTAAGAAAATTCTTAGATATCTCTTAGGAACCCAAGACTTAGGAATATGGTATCCTAGGCATAGCACCTCCTTTAAAATTATAGGATATTCTGATTCAAATTTTGTAAGATGCTGAGTTAATAGGAAACACTACAGGAAAACCCCTTATTACCAGCAGACCGAATCAACCAGTAAGTTGAAAATTTCGATGGAAAAATGACATTTCCGGCCCATTTCTGTCGAATTTCCTTATGACGATAATATGAGCATCAGAAAAAAATTTATGGCTTAATTATTACAACTAAAATATTTTCGATGGCTTTTTCGGCGCATAACCGGAGGAAAAGTAGATGTGGTTACGTCGTTCCATCGTAGCCTATTCCAGCGTTAAATTCGCCGGAAAGACCAGAGTATTAATACGTCGGTATCACTAACAGAAATTATGTCGCTATATGCACCGCAAAAGTAACCGACGAATGTAACCGGCGCATTTTTTACCTGACACACCGGCGTATAAATACGCCAAAAAATGATACATAATTCATTGTATCGTGGTTTCCGGCGGATTACCGGCATATTATCCACCATAAACCTGTACCATAAATAAAAAAAATTACCTTCCCACACAGCAATCAGTTTTCCACACCTACAGCAGTAAAATTCAATAATATTCATAAACAATCATAGACAATAACATATCAAACAACTAATCATAATCATAAACATCACAAAATAATCAAAAATAGCATCAAATATTTAAAAACATCAATTGTGTATTAACATCAACACATTATTCATTAACTTCACCAAATGTTCATGATATTAAAAAAAACATATAAAATTGAAAGTTCATATCAAACAACTACACAGAATTCGTCGACTCATCATCCCCTGTAGCTACCTCCTTTTCACTGAACTGCTCCCTTATTTTGCACATTTCATCCAATAATTAATTGTGTTGCGCCTGCATCTGCATTTGTATCTGTGCCTGGAACTACACTTGCCAATCAACTTGTGATTTCCTTACTTGTTCTAGCTCCGCTTGAAAGGCAGTTATTTGTTGACTATAGGAGTCCTGTGAACTTGATGCAAAGCTCGATCCAGTAGAGGTCATCCCCTTATATGCCTGGGCTTGCGAACCTAAACCATAAACCCTGCCATGTTGCATTCCTCCAACCACTTGCGACCAGATGCGGTACTCAGAATACTCTATAGAGCTGCCAGAAGAACCCTCACCAACTGCAGCCTCGTGCTCTCATAGCCATATATACTCCTCCTATGAAAGTTAATAAAAATTTAAACAGTTTATTTAGACATAACATAAAAAATATTAAACACATATACTTACATGGGCTTTTCTTGCTCGCTCATCAACCCATTATTGGTCCTCCTGCTTCTTAAGAGTGTGACTATGCAATTCAAGAGGAGTTGGCTCTCTACCCAGCATCTGTTTCTGTAATAGACTTTCATTAATATTTATATTAAAGGAAATTTTTAAAAACTTTTAAAGTTCCTTACCAAACGGCGCTTGTGCTTAGTATGTGGAACTGAGCCTCCTATATGAAGGGAACTACCCAAGCCCCCAACATCAGTTAGGTCTCTTTAATACGGACAATGAAAGTCTCATTGTAAATTATCACCGTTTTATGTGCCCAAACCATCTAAGGTGACTCTCTCTAATCTTATCTTCCAATGGTGCTACTCCAAGCTTATTACGTATATGCTCATTTCGGATCCTATCTCTAAGGGCCCAGCCAAACGGCCTAAAATGCAAAACCAAATCTCACAAAAAATGAAAGCTGCCGTAGACGAAAAATTCCACCTTTTTGTCGTAAATCTGGATTTTTTAAATCCTCTTGTTTGGCAGATTTCTGAAATCCTCTGTCTCTATTGGCACGGGAAGGAAGAAATTCCTTCTTAAATCCTGAATGGAATAGCCAAACAGTCATATAGGATTTATCATGAAAGCTACCAAACAGTTTTCAGGATTTAACCCCCTTAGGATTTCGTAAATCTAGATTTGGAGGATTTACGAAATCCTACTTAAATGAAATTCTAGATTTTACCAAACAGCCCCTTTTTCTCTATTGTGTCATATTACGAGTCATTAGAAGGTTGCCGTTTTGTATGACCAAATCATCTAAGGAAACTCTCTCTAATCTTATATTCCATTGGAGCTACTACAACCTTTTGACGTATATGCTCATTTGATATCCTGTCTCTAAGAGTAAAACATGTACTCTACTTAACGACTTGATCGCCCAAACTTATAATCCCCTCACTAGGTCTAGGACTTCAACTCCCTCTCCAGTCGTATCAACATGAATAATATCATCAGCAAAAAGCATACACCAAAGTACATCCTCTTGCAAATATCTAGTGTGAAAATAATTAAAAAAAACCTTACAGCGATGTTTCCGTCCAGAGGTGAGCTAGGGTTGCTCAGTCTCGGCAGCAGTGACGCCGGCTAGGTTCGATGGTGAGGCAAGCTGTGAGAGATAGTAATATTATAAAAAAATAGCATACACTAAGCTACATCCTCTATAAAATGCAAAGCGAGACCCTAAACCCTAAAAAATTAAAAACTTATGGCGCAAAACACCGGGTTTCTGCTGGCGACAGAGGCGGTGAGCATCGGCAAAGTCGTTTGAAGCCCGTTGGTTCGTTAGTCAGTCTCGGCAGCGGCGAGTTTCGGCTAGGGCGACGGAGGCAAGCAAATGGCGTAATGAAATAATCAGGTAGAAGGAGGGGACATAGGGTTTTGACCGATGGATTTTATGGCGGAAATAATGCTGGTGATGTTTTTGAAGCATTTTTCGACGGCACTTAATCATTGTGTTTTAATATACCAGCGTAATATACGTTGGTTAAAGCGCCAGAAATTTTTGGCGGATAATATGCTGCAAAACACAATGTTTTCACAATTTACGATGATTTGACCGTCGGATTTTATGTCAGACATTTACCGGCATATATTACACCGGTAAAGTTGCCGTAAATTTTCTGTCGCATAAACCGTCAGTACAACCACCGTATGTTCTGGCGTATATTATTCTGCCAAAAATTTTGACTGTAATCTCTAGTTTTCCTGTAGTGAAAAGAACTTCTGGAATATGTCAATTTATAGGACAATCCTTAGTTTTCTGGTCCAGTAGAAAATCCTTAGTCTTCTGGCCCAGTAGAAAATAGAACTAAGTTGCCTTATCCACTATTGAAGCTGAGTATATAGCCTTCGGGAGTTATATGGCCCAAGTCCTCTAATTAAAGTAACAAATTCTTCATTTAGGATTACCTATAGGCACCATTTTAATCCTATATAATAACACTAGTGCCATCTACATATCAAAGAATCCAATTCAACACTCCATGACCAAACATATAGATATAAGGTAACCATTTAATTAGGGATCATATTATCAAAGGTGACATAGAACTACACCTTGTAGACACTGAAAATCAACTTGCTAATATTTTTACAAAACCATTGGCCTTTGAAACCTTCAGCATCTTAAGAACTTGATTGGGTGTGATAGATATTCATGCTTAAATTTGATGCTTTCTGTATCTAATTCATTTTGTTTTGTTGTTTTATTTTGTTTTATTTATATATTTGTTTCTACTTATGAGTTTTTGTTTCATACTTTTTGATTTTATGTTATTTTTTTAGTATTTTAAAGAATCAGATCACTGTTCACTTCTGCCTTTGAGTTTATTTTTTAAATGACATTTTTTGCTTTATTTTTATTTAGAATTCAAATTTTATAAGGGATGCATTGCTTTACTTATCTATTTTTATTTCAAATTCAAATTTTGTAGGATGCCGAGTTTATAAGCAGTGATTAACTCCTCTAAAAATAGTTAAAAGAAAAAATAATGATGATTGTTTCTCTTCCTCTAACTCCTTCAGTGATGTATTTTCTTTTTAAATCAAAATCTATTTCAAATTAAAAATTAGAATTTGAAATAAAGATCTATTTTATCCTTCTTACAGTAAACTATCTCATATGAATAATGTTCCAAGTCAATGAATCTCATTCAAATTTTCTTAAATCATGTTGTTTACACTTATCATATGGATATGATTATGTTTTGTGGCTTACTCTTTCTTATATAAGAGAGGGAATTTTTCTCTCATATTTGGAAGATAATGTCATTACTGAGACTCTTTAAAGGTTTTGAAAGAAGGCAAGCTTGTAAAAATGATAAGAGGTACAAAATGAGCCAAAAACTAAAAATTTCTTTATACAATGATCGTTAAATATTTGTGAGATACACAAAGTGTGTCAAAATCAAAAGATGCACAAAAGTGCACCAAATAACTAAAAAGAGGCATAAAATGAGCCTACAATAAATTAAGCTTCCCTTCCTTTCTAATCTTTAAACTCTTGGAAGATTTCATATATATATATTGATATCTCCTACACCTAAATTTTAAAAATCATGATTTTTTATTTATTGCATTGTAATATTATTTCTATCAGATATTTTTTCTGAAATAAAGTTTAAAAAGATCACTTTTCCTATCTAATTTCTTTTCTGATTTAGATTTTTGTTTAAAAAGGATTTTAACATGTAAGGAGTCCGAGCTAGGGTTAACAAGATCAATTTTGTAACCTTTCTAATTTTAGCATTTTCGATTTATTTCTTTCTGGTTTATAAATCTGATAACATGATAAATATATCATCTACTGGGAGCAGCTCAATTAAAAAAAAAACTCTATTTTTTTATTGTTGTTGCATTTACTAATTTTTGATTTATTTTGTTTGTTCCTGTATTTATGCTGTTCTATATTTTTGTACTTTGTGATGTCTTTTTGGATGTTGTTTGCTTTTTCGTTGTTTCTTCTTTTTTGTGATGTCAAAAGAGAGAGTAGTAGTTTGTTGTTAATTACTTCCATATTCTATTTTAATGAAGTTTGCTTCCTATTTACTGTTATGTATTTTTTAAATAAAAATAAAAAAATAATAATAAATATAAACTCCCCTTTTTTGCAGAATTTTAACTTCTGAGGGAGAGTTTCGGAGAATGTCAAAGGGCTTTGAAAATCCTTAACAATAAAATTTGCCATCATAAAAAAGGGAAAAATTATTGCAAATTTGGTTCCAAGGACTATAATTTTGATGATAACAAATATTATTATTTTCTTATCATTATTATTATTGTATATTTATTTTGTTTGTCCTCCTCACTAATCTTTTAGGTCCACAAGTTCACTTGCAATACCAATCAGCTCAAGATCGAGTAGACTAGGATTGAGTCTGTCTGTAATTTCAATTTAATTATATTTTTTTTACCTTTCTTGAGTCAAGTCATGTATTTGGTGGACCCCAAGCTAAGTAACCTTGCACACACAGTCAAGGGGGTTAGTTAGTGAGTTAGGAGAAAAATGAATTTTTGAACTAATCGTATAGTATGATGTAAATTGTATTGAACGATCAGTTATGCAAAAAACCCTAATTAGGGCACCCATTGTTAAATGAGATTAATTAACTAATTGTATTGGAGGATTCAGATCATCTAGGACAATTACTTATAGATATAAAAAATAGCTACCAATCATAATTTAGGCTATATTTTAATCTTTAATTTTTGTTATAATCATACATGATGATATACATCGTCTTGTACGATTTATGACAATCATGCCTAAATTGATTATGTAATTACGGGACTAATTATAGTTAGATTAATCGATCAGATCGTATCGGACAATATATGAATATTGTCCTAGACGATCCTTGATACTTCATGGGATGATCCTGCATTTTTTTTATGAATTATTCTATATTTGAAATCTCTAAAATTTTTGTTATTGTGAAACTGATCTGCTTCTGTATTAAGGGGTTCTTTAATTTTTCATTTTGTTAAAGAATTTTTTTAAAATAACTAATTCACCCTCCTCTTGGTTAGCCTTAAGACAAGTTCTTTAGGGTTTAACAACTCTCACAAACTTTCAAAATGATATTTAACCTAATTGAGGTTGTTTGTCTTGGGACAAGATTAGAAAATTCTATAAGTGATATTTGACCTATCTGAAGTTTTTTGTCAAAATGTGGGTTGATGATGTTAACCTCTATGGAGAGTTCGAGAGAATCCTCTAAGAATGTTTGACCTAATTTGGGTTGTTTGTCAGAGCATTGCTTGATGATGCTAAACTGTATAGAAGAGGCTGAGAGAATCCACTATGAATGTTTGATCTATCCGAAGTTATTTGTCAGAGTAATACTCGATGACAATAACCTTTATGGAAGAGGCCTAATCAAATCCCCTTAGGATTGATTATACTTTGATTGGGATGGGGCAAATGCCATGTGTATCCCAAATCAAATGTGAAAATTAGTTTTTTTTATAACGTTATCGCCTTTTCAAAGTCAAAATTAAGACCTTGCCCAATGATTAAAAGTTCAGTTGGAGACTGAATAGAGCTTAAAATTTTCTTGAAGCATCGTTACACTTGTTGGGAGTTTTATGAAAATTGGTTGTTAATGGCATTTCCTTGGACGTTAAAATTATTGGAGGAAATTTTCTTGACTACAATCGCATTGGAAGTTATAGCCAAGGTTGCCCCCCATTCCAAATTTGCTTTCATGAAATTGATACAATATTGGTTGATACTTGAGGGGCGATAGAAAATTGCATAAGATTTCCCCTTAGCTAGGAATTATTTTTCATAGACGGTGCCAAACTGTTGCATCTTGAAATATTCATGGTGGTAAATGAGATGCAGAGTTTAGCATCCTAGCTTTGTAAGAAGATCTAACACACAAACATATAAGAGATAGGGGTGTAATATTCAATATTTTTACGTGAAAAATCCTAAAAAGGGGTAAAAATCATAGGGCATGGCCCAATTTGAATGAATCAACAAGTATTTGTAGTTCATTACAAATGAGGTCCTTCCTTAGGGGGGAAGGCATTGGTTCGATGTAGCAAACATATAATATATATAACATAGTACATGGTTGGAGAATGGAATGACAACTGCTCTTAAGAGAGTGTCAGTATGTTCATTTGATTAATAGGATCGTAGTCGGCGGGTGATGGTGATCGGAAGAACCATAGTTGACGAGCGATGGTGGTCCGAAGGACCATAGTCGATGGGCAACTGTGGTTAGAAGGACCGTAGTCGACGGATGATGGTGGTTAGAAGGAATGTAATCAACGGGCGATGGTGGTCGGAGGAGGCTCGTTAGTGGCATCTATATGGAGGTCCGATGATGAGGGTCAGCCAAAGGTTTGATAGCGGCAGCATGGTGGCACAGATTCGTCGGTGATGGTGTCAGGGTGGAGCTTTAGCCTCGGAGCTCTTCTCTTCTTCCTTGTTCTTCCCCCCTTTTCATGCGAAGAATAAGGGGGGGGGGGGGGGCATTCATAATTTATTAGCAATGGCATGACTAGTAAATATGGAGAAGATCAAGGGCAAGTCGGGAGTGTTCCATCGGACGGCTTATAGTGATTCCCTTGATCATGAAGTGTTTATTAAGCATTTATATGCCCTAAAGATGTCAGAATTGAGTGATCTTGAGCTCGTTGGATTTGTCTCATTGAGCCACTAGATTTGACTATAAGCATGCCATATTCGGATATCATGTGGTAGTGCAATTAATGTTCTGAAGCTTCCAAATAAACTTTAAACCTTTGATTTGGGCTCAAATGGATCAAATTTGATGTCGTTTAGTTCATCTCCTTGACATGTTCAATTTAGTATAAGCTTGCTGAAATTGGAGATCTGGTGGTCTCGATTTTAATTTTTGAATCCTCAATCTCATATTTGCATCGAAATTTTTGCCCGATCAAGACGAAATTTTTGGTGATATATCAGTATGCAAAATAAATTTAAATAATTTTGTTAATAAAATAATATTTTCTTATACTTAATTTAATTTTTGTGAGCAATATTTATTATTTTATACAAAATAATGCAATTGCCCAACAATGCCCAACCTCTTAAGTTGACTACTTAAGTTGAGTTTCATATTTCATCTTATATACTTAAAATTTAAATATTAATAACTAACAATCATATATTTGTTATCATTAAAATTAAAATTAGAGTATAATGACTTATGGGGTTAACAATCACTTTTCTTTATTTGACTTGAGAATGGATACTTATACTCTTTGATAGGTTTCATCCATACATGGTATATTACTCAATTATCTTTTAATCTCCTTGGGTGATCCTCATGATAACCAGCCACCGCTTACAAGCAGCTCGATGATTTCAAGGTGTAATGTCTCGCCCATTTGTACTTCCTTTTTGACTTTAAAGTAATTTTTTTAGTTAATTCAATTAAGCTAGCCCAAATTAAAAAAAAAAATTTGTAGAGCTGCGCAGATCAACCACAATATTCGCTCGCTTTGTTCAGTCGGCGGTTCATCGCTCGCACAAATTTGCGTTTCTTCTCTGCAGTTCTCCCGGCCTCGACGTGTACTCGTCTTTATTCTTTCCATGTCTCCTCTCAGTGTTTCTCTACTTTCGACCTCGTCGTCTCTTTGTGAGTCCTTTTTCTTCTTTCAACTGCCTCGCGTTTTTACCCCTTCTTTCTAAACACACAAAAAACATTGATATTTATTCTATTATTGATAATCACTATGGTTTCCCTTCTGCAAGCAATATAAATCATTTTAGGGATTTTGAATGTGCGTGTGTTTGCATATTTTTCTTATCAGTGTTTTTTATTTATTCGATTTGTTTGTCCTGTGCATAAACATTACACAGTTTGCTTTGTCATATTTGGTATTTTGAATCAAATTCTACTACAAAATCTTGTAAATCTGGATTTAATAAATCTGTGAGTGTTGAATCCTAAAAACTACTTGGCATGACTTGTATTAAATTCCGAGAAATTATTTTACTTTTTTTTTTTTTCAGATTTTAAGAATTCTAACCTACTAAATAATATAAATGAGTCTATTCTGAAAGGAGTACGACGTTAAAAGAAGTAGATTAAGCACAACTATACGTTAACAAGCATGATTTTAAAATGCCTAGGACTTTAACATCATGGATACAAACTTCTGCATTCCGAACACATCGAACAAGTGTGCCATAACATTCCCCTCCTTACCCGTGTCTTCATCTACTCCATAGCAGAGAACAAACATGTGTGCTATTGATGCCAACCATCTCTGAGGTGCCGTTGGTTTGACATCCTCCTTGTGACCGCTCTTCGAGTCATCTTATGATGTTGAGCAACTTCTCAACTCTTTACTTGCTTGCTACATTGAGCAAACAAAATCTGACAACAACAACAACAACAACATCAAGCCTTTATCCCACTACGTGGGGTCGGCTACATGAATCCTTTTTCTCCATTGTGTCCTATTAAAAGTCAAATTCTCGTTTAAATCTAATAAAGAAAGATCATTTCTAATATTTTCTAACCAAGTCTTTTTAGGTCTACCTCTACCTTTCTTAACATAAGTCAAATCTAAGACCTCTACTTTCCTAACCGGGTCATCGGGAGGCCGCCGTTTTACGTGACCAAACCATCTAAGGCGACTCTCTCTAATCTTATCTTCCACTGGAGCTACTCCAACCTTTTCACGAATATGCTCATTTCGTATCCTATCTCTAAGGGTAAAGCCACTCATCCACCTGAGCATCCTCATCTCTGCAACACTTAACTTAGAATTATGCTTCTCTTTTAATGGCCAACATTCAGCACCATAAAGCATTGCAGGTCTCACCACCATCTTATAGAATTTTCCCTTAAGTTTGAGGGGTACTTTTCTATCACACAATAAGCCCGATGCATTCCTCCACTTCAACCATCCAACTTGGATTCTGCTGATAATATCCCCATTTATATCACCATCACTCTGAACAATAGATCCAAGATATCTAAAACGTGTACTCTTATTAATGACTTGATCGGCCAAAGTCACAATGCCCTCACTAGGTCTATTATTACTAAAATTACACTCCATATATTCCGTTTTAGATCTACTCAAGCGAAAACCTTTAGACTCTAAGGTTGACCTCCACAATTCTAGTTTACCTTCAACTCCCTCTCTAGTCTTATCAACAAGAAGAATATCATCAGCAAAAAGCATACACCAAGGTACATCCTCTTGCAAATGTCTAGTGAGAACATCGATGACTAAAGCAAAAAGATATGGGCTTAAGGCTGATCCTTGGTGTAATCCAACCGAAATAGGAAAATACTTGGTCAAACCACCTTGTGTTTGAACACAAGTAATAGCTCCTGCATACATATCTTTAATGATTTGAATATAAGCGTTATTAACTTCTTTCTTTTCAAGAACTCTCCATAGCACTTCTCTTGGAACTTTATCAAACAAAATCTGAGATCAAAGAAAATAAAGAAAAAATCTAAATTAAGACATCAAATGCTTCAACTTCTCCATTTTCTCCTCTGTCTTTGTCTATATGTGTCTGTTGTTTGATGTCTTCTATATGTATTTTGCAGCTCCTCTCCTTGTCACCTCTGTCTTGTGGTCGCATGTTTTTCTTACTCTTCTTTATTTGAAGGCTATTATTTATTTTTGAAATCAAAGGCGTATATCTTTTGGTCTTCTTTGTGGCTAAGATTTTCTTAATATTGAATTTAAAGATGAAAGTTTATTATTGGTGAAATTACAAGTCCATTTCATTCAGAGTATAGATAGATAATGACATGCTGGACTTATTGAATGAAATGAAAATAGTGAATATTTGAAATTTCTGAGTAAAATAAAAGTGCAACAAGCTAATATATGTAGTCTTAAGGTTTCCTTCTCATACTGTCATTTCAGTTCATTTATAGTTCATTCTATTTGGAACAAATAAACTTGTTTATCTTTAGGTTGAACTGTTGGGAATAAGTCCTCTTCATATGTTGATTTTGTTGTAGCTTGGGCCTTGTTTGTATTTGGCAACATTACTGTGGTAATGCTATGTGATCAATGTGCAGCAATCTCCTTTTTTAAAAGGTAGGCATGCTAATATTTCATCATTTGATGTAGTGCTAGTATGTTATTGCTGTATGCGGGTTGATTCTTATGTGCTCCGGGTTGATTCTTATGTGCTCCCTTGAATATTTCATATGCAACGGGTCTTTCATCTTGCATAAGTACCACATTCATTGATATCTTCTAACATATGCCTCTCGTTTGAAATGTCCTTGCAAATTTGCAAATTTGGCGAAGTTAGCACAAGTGCTCACTTACATTTTTCTTCAAATATGGAAAAGGGTTTTTATGGTATGAGGCTCTAGGAAAGCTTTACATTGTATATGTGCTATGGTAGAATGCAAAACTTTAATGAAGGTGAATTGGATGCATGTCATTCTATCATCCTATAGTTTGGGATGTATTTTTTTTCTAACCTCTCAGCAAATGTGTTATGGTTCTATTCACCATCTCTTTCTGGTTGTCAATTTTTAGATGGAAGAGGGTTCTCTACTTCATTTTGGTATCCATCATGGATGTGTTGCAAATCTGGATCCGAATCTTGTGATTTTAATGATAACAAATATTATTGGATTCTTTACTATGCTCTCTTTATTGTTTATTATTGCATAATTATGTTTTTTAGTAGGATTTTTAAAATTACCAATTCCTCCTCCCTCTTGGTGTGCCTAGAGATAGTTCACTGAACTTTCAGGATGACCCACAAGTCTTCCTAGAATTGGATCAAGACCAAATACATTCCTACATTGAACTTTCAGGATGACCCACAAGTCTTCCTAGAATTGGATCAAGACCAAATACAATAGAGTTTAGTAGTCCAAAATATGCCCACATACATTGAGAGAATAATTTAATTGCGTCCTAGCAAGTGATGGTTTTCTTGCAACGAATCAACAAAGCTAGTCCATACAACTATAATTAGGGTAAGAACTTCAAATATATGTTCCCTTACAAGCAAATTAATAGAATTAATAGATATTATGATTCATAGCAAGATAAACATTCTATGCATTTAGGAAACTAAATAGGTTGGAGAGAAGACTAAGGAGATTTATAGTTTAGGATTTAAACTATGGTATTCAGGCTGGAGTCGTGTTAGAAATTATATAGGTGTGATTATAGATTAGAGTTTGAAGGCTAATGTTATAAAAATTAATAGAATTGGAGATAGATTTATAACTTTAAAATTGCTGTTGATACTAAGATTATTAATATTATAAGTGTTTATGCTCCTCAAATAGGTTTGAATATGTATTTAAAATTAAAATTTTTGATGACTTAAAAAATTAATACAAAAAATACCTCTTGAAAAAAGAGTTTTTATTTTAGGAGATTTAAATAGACATGTTGGTAGAGGTAGAAGATTTTAAAAGCATTAATAATGACTATCGGTTTGAAGGGACTAATGAAGGTGGTATGATCATATTAGATTTTGCTCTACATTATGATTTTGTAATTGCTAATAACTTATTTAAGGAAAAAGAGGAGCATGTCATCACTTATAAGAATTGATATAGTAAAACTTTTATTGATTATTTTTTTTTACTTGAAAAATAGATCATTTAGATTTCAAATATTGTTAAGTTATTCCAAGTGAAAATTATGTGCCCAATATCGCTTATTAGTTTTTGACTTTAAGATGAAGGGACATAATATGAAAAATAAAGTAAAAAATTATTCTAGGATTAGATAAATGCATTTAAAAAATATTAATAAATATTTTTTTTAGAGTAAAATTCAGGATCTTAAGATTTTATTTATGCATGAGGAAGCTAATGTTATTTGCGTCAGTACTCCATTTTGCGTCGGTACTCCATTCAGTGCAACTCCAATAACATATGACTTCAATTTGAATGTTGTTCAAATTTGGCAAAGCTACTACAAGTGCCTCACTTATGTTCTTCAACAAGAAAAGTGCATCCTCTTTCTTTTGGCCTAATTTAAACTTAACATTGACCTTAGTCAAAGCATGTAAAAGAGACAAAGGTATTGTAAAATAGAGAATAAACTAACGGACATATTGGCAATTTCATGTTAGCCACTTTTCGTGATTTGAGCCACTTCTTGGTTGCCTTCTCCTTTGTGTGATCAATTTTGATCCTTCCTATACATACCACAAATCCAAGATAAAAGATTGACTTCTGGGGAGTTCATATATCTTGTCATTGTGATGGAGCTGATATTATTGCAATAGTTTTAACACCTTCGGTAGATGTTCTAGGTGCTCTTCCTATGCTCTATGAAGGCTAAAATGTTATCAAGATAAACTATAAGCAAGCCATATAAGTATTGTTGCGGAATGTCATTTATCAAACCCTTGAAGGTAGTACGCGTGTTATAGAATTTGAATTGCATGACTATCCACCATTGCCTTTCTTGAATGTAGTCTTCTATGTGTCCATTTCATTGATGCACAATTAATGATAATCAGATTTGGGATCCAACTTAGTGAAGATGGTTACAGGCTTTAGTTTATCCAACAAGATGTTACGTGACCATATATATCGTTTCTTTAATGATATTTTGTTAAGGGCATGGTAGTAAACGCTAACCTACATGCACTATCCTTCTTAGAGACCATCATAATGGGTGATCCTTAAGGTGAATTGCTAGGGTGGATGACTCACATTATCATAGCAACTCTGTCTCCATGTTTTTGATGTCTTGATTCTCAATGATTGAATTTTTGTACCTTTGAGAGATTTGTTAGTGATACATATGAAATTTGCTGGTTTGTATGCTTTATAGGCCCCTTTAGTGGCAACCCATGAACCTTTTGGAAGAATGGTGCATATTCCTCCAACAATTGTTGTCGCTGTAGATCTTCAGTATTGCTTAATGCAAAAAGAGCAAGGCTCCTTCCATACAAGGCTTCATAAGTAGATTGAAAAATTTTTGTGCAACATTTATGTTTTAACCTATTTGTTCTATTTGTTGGTAGTGTTCCATACTCGAATTATAACAAGTATTTCTTCTCATGTTTAGTCATCTAACACCAACAGGGACGATGATATACCATTGCATATGTGTCATGAAGGCATGGGCTGCTAAAGATGGCTGGACAAATGTCATGCATAATCACTTTGTATATCATCTCATCAATGTAATCCTTTATGATTGCAAATTTGAATTGATGATAGCGATTAATTTTATGCTTGGATTCAAACTTAAAAACTAGAAAGAAGCAAGAATGATATAGCAATTGCATCCAAGTACATAGTACATACTGTTAGAAAGTGTGTTGAACTTCCTTGACATACATAAGTGAATCAATTGCAATGGTTGAGTATATCTGACCCCATTTTCTTTGAAAGGAAGCTTATGCATCTTTTCATATTGATGACGAACATACATATCTATGCTATTCATCTTCAGTTGTGGGAGACCATCGATTAGATTCTTATGTTGCATCTCACTAAGCCTATTGTAAGCATACATTTGTCAGTCTTGCATTTCGCAAATCAAAAGTCTCTTTCTTAAGAGATTTTCTAGAGGATAGAAACCTCTTTCATATATTTGATCAAATTTTAAACCCACATAGTGAGCAAGAGAAATCTTTTATGCTGCATCCACCAAGTCTCAAGCTTGAGACCAATATTTTAGCAGCTAAGGATTATATCACTTGAGCAAATGCCATTTTGTAAATATCTTTCTTAAGAGATAATTCGACATAAGTACTCTGAATAGCTATAACATATTTTAGCAGCTTAGGAATGCAGTGTAAATGGAATACTTTGGAGTTGTTTGGTTGAATGTAAAGTAAATGCAGGTGAATGATTTTTTTTGTTTGGTCAGAAGTAATGAATGTAGAGTAAAGTCCTAAATAGTGACGGCTGGCGGCGGCGGCAGGCTTGTGGTCGGCGGTGATGGACGTCTGCACCAGGGTAGCGGCAGGCTGCGGCAGCGGGCGGGTGGCAGTGATCGACAGTTGATGACGATGTCGGTGGCCAGCGTACGGCGGCGGTGGTTTGCTGCGGCCGATAGCAGAGTGTGGAGATATACGAAGATGGAGGTGGCTGGTCGGTGGCAGCGGTGGCCAGCAGTGGTGGTGGCCGGCAGGCGGCAAAGGGTGGTGGCCATTGGTGGCCGGCGGCGGGTGGCGATCAATCAAGCTTGTTGTGTAAACGATTTTCATTCAAAATCAGAGGAGTTTGGTTTAGAGGCTTTTTGGTTGCCTGAAAAAGGAATGTAGTGTAAAGTAAATGCAGTATATTCAGAATACTTTGGAGCTATTTGGTTGTCTGCAAAGTAAATGCAGGAGAACTATTTTTCTTGTTTGATGAAGTATATGCAGTGTAAAGTAAAAACAATGTATTTTGTATACTTTTGGTATTGTTTGGTATGATGTGCAGTGTCACGTGCAATATACTATTGAAATAGAATGACAATAATACTATTCAATGTTTTAACATAAGATATTTATTATTTGAACAATGTGAAACTTTCATATATTGGAGCACTTGAAAATAGAAATCGGGCATTTGAAAATGAATAATCATACCTAGAGTAAATTTAATATTGCTATAAACATACTCAACATTACCATTAATATTACTACAAACATACTCTTCTTGACCCATCAATATCATCTTCTTAGTTTTGTCCCAAGAAACTCCTGATTTCCCTTGAACTCCTGAATGTGAGTCCATAGAGTTCATTGATGTCAAATTTGATTCTTGCATTGCTTAGTTCTCTTTCTATTTTTGGGTAGCACCTTGATACACAGACTCCTTAAATCCTTGGGCACTTTGCATATTCGCATCTACATATTCATTCATAAATTGTAGTAATCCAATTATCCACTCTTGTTTTAAGCTCCATAAGAAATTTTTTCTCCTCTTAGTTTTAGAATTAGATGCAACACATGTTTGTGATGGATCTATAAAGCCTAAACATAACAATATCATTATAAAACAAAATGTATAATCAACAACAACAATAACAAGCCTTTGTCCCACTACGTGGGGTCGGCAACATTAATCCTTTTTCTCCATTGTGTCCGGTTCAAAGTCAAATTCTCGTTTAAATCTAATAGAGAAAGATCATTTCTAATATTTTCTAACCAAGTCTTTTTAGGTCTACCTCTACCTTTCTTAACATAAGTCAAATATAATACCTCTACTTTCCTAACTGGGTCATCGGAAGGCCGCCGTTTTATGTGACCAAACCATCTAAGGCGACTCTCTCTAATCTTATCCTCCACTGGAGCTACTCCAACCTTTTCACGTATATGCTCATTTCGTATCCTGTCTCTAAGAGTAAATCCACTCATCCACCTAAGCATCCTCATCTCCGCAACACATAACTTAGTATTGTGCTTCTCTTTTAATGGCCAACATTCTGCACCATAAAGCATTGCAGGTCTCACCACCATCTTATAGAATTTTCCCTTAAGTTTAAGGGGGACTTTTCTATCACACAACAAGCCCGATGCATTCCTCCACTTCAACCATCCAACTTGAATTCTACTGATAACATCCCCATCTATTTCACCATCACTCTGAACAATAGATCCAAGATATCTAAAACGTGTACTCTTATTAATGACTTGATCGCCCAAAGTCACAATCCCCTCACTAGGTCTATTACTGCTAAAATTACACTCCATATATTCAGTTTTAGATCTACTCAAGCGAAAACCTTTAGACTCTAAGGTTGATCTCCAGACTTCAAGTTTACCTTCAACTCCCTCTTTAGTCTTGTCAACAAGAAGAATATCATCAGCAAAAAGCATACACCAGGGTACATCCTCTTGTAAATGTCTAGTGAGAACATCCATGACTAACGCGAAAAGATATGGGCTTAAAGCTGATCCTTGATGTAATCCAACCGAAATAGGGAAATACTTGGTCAAACCACCTTGTGTTTGAACACAAGTAGTAGCTCCTTCATACATATCTTTAATGATTTGAATATAAGCATTATTAACTCCTTTCTTTTCAAGAACTCTCCATAGCACTTCTCTTGGAACTTTATCATATGCTTTCTCTAAATCAATAAATATCATATGTAGATCCTCCTTATTCTCCCTATATTTCTCCATCAAACCTCTCAATAAATGTATGGCTTCCATAGTAGACCTACCAGGCATGAATCCAAATAACAAAATGTATAATCCATTAATAAAAAATTTTACAAATTGTTTGCCATCAAAAGAGACAAAACTAATAGACATATACAAGAGAAAATACAAAATATCAGTAAAGTGAATATACAATACTATTTGCCATAAAAAAAAAAACAAAGTCATGAAGCTACTATACCTTAAAGAAATGGCATGAACCTACTACTTGATTGAATCTTATATAGAGTTTCGGGACTCGGAGGCTTAATAAATTCATGTCGTAATTCCCCTACAACATATAATGCAGCTTTAAAATACCTACTAAATGTTTCCCCGGAGCGTTGGAAGTTAAATCGAATGACCCGATTATGAACACTATGTCCGAGTGTATACAATAACATAGCAATTTGTTCCTCAATCAGAACATAAAATGTATCTACCAACAACCTTCATGTCCGCATTTAGTCACATAACTTGAAGAAAGGCTCTTTTGCGCCTTGTTCCTAGGTTACAGAGTCTTTTATGCTCGGTATTCGGAACTCGCTCGATTTGAGCAGGTTTGGAATACACCGCAAATACAATATCTAAGGAGTTTCAAATACTTTGCTCATATACTTTGTATTTACTTTACATCCAACCAAATACAAAAAAAATTCAAAACCACTGCATTTACTTTATAGTACTCTCTAAATACAGGCAACCAAATAGCTCCTTACACTCAAAATGAACTACTTCACTTTACATTACATTTATTATACTTTACTTTGCATCATTTTGTATTCCAACCAAACCCCGAAATTTGTAAAATTCCTGCATTTGGAATACTTTACACCATAAAGTAATCCAACCAAACAACCCCTAAAATTATACTTTCTCTTCTGATTTGGACTCGCATCATCCTCAGATTGATTCGAACTTGACAACTCTTAATTTTTATTAAAAATCTTGTTTCTTTTATTTATAGCATAAATGCTTCTTCTTTAGATGTGGATGCAGCCAAATTACCCATTTGAGAGTTTGAAACTTCTTAATTAATAACTAAATTCTTGACCAGACGTAGCAGTTATATATGCAAGATAATCTTTATTCAATGTATGAATTAAAATTCTTTGTTGCTTTTTTTTTATTATATTGAGAACTTTGATCAAGAATTTCAATGTTAGCAATTAACAACTGACTTTGAAAGAGCTGAGAGATGACCTTGTTATCTTTTTTCAATTATTTTAATCTTGTTCTTTAAAAATTGATTCTATGTCATTGGTTTTATAATGGAGAGCCAAGAAAATAAACCACTCCTTTTTTGCTTTCTAAATATATAGAATATGCTTAAGATGATTCTCCTCCATTGTGACTTTGAGGACAAAGATATGTTTACCGCTTTGATTTGCCACTTTCTCCTTGCTTCTCTATTGTTGTGACCATATGCAGCATAATAGTTGTCTGGTCATCAACCACATCTCATATATCTCATAAAAATCATATATCTTGATCAATTAAATATGAGTTGAAAGACATACAAACGATGTAGTTTGTGTTTTTTAACTTCGGAATACCAATGTGCAACATTTTTGAATTATTCGATGCCATTGTTAATACCAATATGAGTTGAAAGACATACAAACGATGTAGTTTGTGTTTTTTAACTTCGGAATACCAATGTGCAACATTTTTGAATTGTTGGATGCCATCGTTAATACCAATATGAGTTGAAAGACATACAAACGATGTAGTTGGTGTTTTTTAACTTCAGAATACGAATGTGCAACATTTTTGAATTGTTCGATGCCATCGTTAATACCAATGTGCAACATGTTGAATTCTTCGATGCCATGGTTAAATCTGCAATTACGAACTAATCAACAAGCTTGAACATACGCAAATAATTGAATTCAGAAAAACTGAAATTGTAGATGAAAGCCAATGTAAATCGCCATGCATAGGGATCAAAGCTGATATACCATGTTGAGAATTCGATACTTTGAGTTGCCCAGGATTAAAACAGTCCAAATCGGAGCAGACAATGAAATAAATACTACAAAGGGAACATCTATATCGCTGTTTTACATAGAAAATCCCATGATAATGTATACAATAACAATAACTTAAGAGTGTTCATCGAAGTAAATAAAATCAGTAAAATAATACTATTCATAGCTAATGATAAGGAGAAAAGCAGTTCATATTTTAAGACATGGAAAACAGTATAGCAAAATTGAAAACTGGAAAATAAAAAATTTGTAGGCTATGCAAGACTTAACATAGGAGGAAGAAGTTAAGTGAAATAATTCTTATTTTTTTGCTTTACAACAACAATAACAACATCAAGCCTTTATCTCACTACGTGAGGTTGGCTACATGAATTTTTTTTTCTTTATTGTCTTGTTAAGAGTCAAATTCTCATTTAAATCTAATAAAAAAAAGTATTTTCTAACCAAGCCTTTTTTAGGTTTATCAATACCTTTCTTAACATAGGCTAAATCTGATTCATCTACTCTCCTAATCGGGTCATCGGAAGATCGACATTTTATATGACCAAACTATCTAAGGCAACTCTCTCTGATCTTATCTGCCACTGGAGCTACTCCAACTTTTTCACGTATATACTCGTTTCGCATTCTGTCTGTAAGAGTGAAAGCCAATCATCCACTTGAGCATCCTCATCTCTGCAACACAAGTTAATTTTATGTTTCTCTTTTAATGACTAACATTTTGCACCATAAAGCATTGCAGGCCTCACCAACATCTTATAGAACTTTCTCTTAAGTTTGTGGGGTACTTTTCTATCACACAACAGGCCCGATGCATTCCTCGACTTCAACCATCCAACTTTAATTGTACTAATAATATCTCAAGCTATTTCACCATCACTTTGAACAATAGACCTAAGAGATGTAAAACATCTACTCCTATTGATGACTTGATCACCCAAAGTCACAATCCCTCCACTATATCTATTACTATTAAAATTAAACTCCATGCATTCGATTTTAGATCTACTCAAGCAGAAACCTTTAGTCTCTAAGGTTGATCTCCATAATTCAAGTTTACTTTCAACTCCCTCTCTAGTGTTATTAACAAGAAGAATATCATTAGCAAAAAGCATACACTAGTAAGAACATCCATCACCAAAGCAAAAAGATATGGGCTTAAAGTTGATGCTTGATGTAATCGAACTGAAATAGGAAAATACTTTGTCAAACCACATTATGTTTGAACACAAGTAACAACTCCTGCATACATATCCTTAATGATATGAATGCACCAACTATTTTTATCATTAGGGGCTTTTCTTTTTGATTCTTTGATATTTTCTTGTACATTTTGATTCTACCACCAACTATTTTTATCATTAAGGGCTTTTCTTTTTGATACTACAAGCACATCCTTTGCAACATTCTTAATATCGCTAGCTACTTTTTCCTTTATAACATTAGCTTTCTCGTGTATCGATAAAATTTTAAGATCTTGAATCTTATTCTCAAAAATATTTTTGTTAGTGTTTTTAAAATGAATCTATCTAATCCTAGAATAACGTTTTACTTTATTTTTTATATTCCGCTCTTTCATCTTAAAGTCCAAAATTAATAAACAATGCTGGGTATATAAACTTTCACTCGAAATAAGTTCACAATCTTTGTAATTTAAATGAAATATTTTCCTTATATGAAAAGAAAAATGATCAATCTGAGTTTTATTATATCCATTCTTATAAGTGATGAGATGCTCCGCTTTTTTCTTAAATAAGGTATTAGCAATTATAAAATCATAAGTTATAGTAAAATCTAAGATGGTCCTACCACTTTCATTAGTCGCTTCAAATTTATAGCTACCATGAATACTTTAAAATATATCTTATATATTTTTACCAACTTGTCTATTTAAATCTCCTCCAATAAAAACTTTTTCTTTATGAGGTATATTTTGTATTAATTATTTTAAGTTATTTCAAAATTTTAATTTTGAATATATATTCAAACATACTTAAGGAACATTGCCATTGTCAAGTCCAAAGTCCTAAATGAGAAAAGTGGAGGATTGCGTTAGATAGTCGACAGTTCATTTAAAAAAGCTTATCGAATAATCATGCCATGAATCCTTTAATACATTGTGTTAATGCTAGGGCGTTCCTTGGAAGCGACGCGCTATATAACTTGAATACAATGAGAAGTGTGTAAGGGACGCTGCATCGGCGCCCGGATGCAGTGTTAAATAGGCAAGGGTTCCCACATTATGATGGATGTGAGCAAAGAAGCTAGTCCATGAAATTAAAATTAGGTTATGATCATAGAATATAGGTTCCCTTATAAGTAAATTAATGGAATTAATTGATATTATGATTCATAGGAAGATAAATATTCAATGCATTCAGAAAATTAAATGGCTAGGAGAGAAGGCTAAAAAGATTGATAGTTTAAACTTTGGTATTCTGGTAAGAGTCATACTAGAAATGGTGTAGGCGTGATTATAGATAAAAGTTTGAAAGATAATGCTGTAAAAATTGATGGAATTGGAGATAAAATTATAGCTTTGAAGATTATTATTGATGATAAGATTATTAATATTATAAGTGCGTATGTTCCTTAAGTAGGTTTAGACATGTGCTCAAAATTAAAATTTTGAAATGACTTAAAAGAATTATACAAAAGATTCCTCTTGAAGAAAGAGTTTTTATTGGGGGAGCTTTAAATTGACATGTTGGTAGAGAGGTAGATGATTTTAAAAACATTCATGGTGGCTATGGGTTTGGAGCAATTAATGAAGGTGGTAAGATTATATTAAATTTTTCTCTAGCTTTTGCTTTTGTTATTGCTAATACCTTATTTAATAAAATAAATGAGCATCTCATTACATATAAGAATGGATATAATAAAACTCAGGTTGATTATTTTCTTGCAAAAAAAAAATTGTTTAGATTGCAGAGATTGTAAAGTTATTCCACGTGAAAGTCTATATACCCAACACCGCGTATTAGTTCTAAACATTAAGATGAAGGGGCGGAGTTTGAAAAATATAGTATATCGTTGTTCTAGGATTGAATGGTGGCATTTAAAGAACTCTAATAAAAATATCTTTGAGAGTAAAATTCATGATCTTAAGATTTTATCAGTGCATGAGGAAACTAATATTATGCGGGAAATAGTAGCTTGTAATATTAAGAATGTTGCAAAGGATGTGCTTGGAGTATCAAAACAAAAAATTTCTAATAGTAAAAATAGATTGTGGTGGAATCAAAATGTGCAAGAAAAGATAAAAAATAAGAAACTTTATTATAAAAATTGGTTTAGACGTAAGAAGTCTAATAATTGGGAAAGCTATAAAGTTGCCCGTAAGGAGTCTAAGAAAGCATTCTGCGATGCAAAAATTTTAGCTTTTAATGATTTATATAATAGATTATATACTAAAGAGGGTGAAAGATATATGTATAAGCTAGCCAAACAAAGAGATAGGAGTGGTAATGATTTAGTTCAAGTGAAGTGCATTAAGGATGAAGATTAAAAGATACATTTTTAGAAAAGGATATTTAACAAAGGTGGATCAAAAAGTACTTTTTGATATGATATTTATTGATTTAGAGAAATCATATGATAAAGTTCCCAGAGAAGTGCTATGTAGAGTTCTAAAAAAGAAAGGGATTAATAATTCTTATATTTAAGTGATTAGGGATATGTATGCTAGAGCTGTTATTTGTGTTCAAACACAAGGTGGTTTGACCAAGTATTTTCCAATTTCAGTTGGATTACATCAAAGATCAGCCTTAAGCCTATATTTTTTTGCTTTAGTCATGGATGTTCTTATTAGAGATTTGTAAGAGGATGTTCCCTGGTGTATGCTTTTTGCTGATGATATTCTTCTCGTTGATAAGTCTAAAGAGGGAGTTGAAGGTAAACTTGAATTATGAGGTCAACCTTAGAGTCTAAAGGTTTTCGTTTGAGTAGATCTAAAACTGAATACATAGAGTGTAATTTTAGTAGTAATAGATCTAGAGGGGGGTTTATGACTTTGAGTGATCATGTCATTAATAAGAGTACACATTTTAGATATCTTGAGTCTATTGTTCAGAGTAATGGTGAAATATATGGGGATATTATTAGTAGAATTTAAGTTGGATGGATGAAGTGGAGGAATGCATCGGGCTTATTGTGTGATAGAAAGTACCACTCAAACTTAAGGGAAAATTCTATAAGATGGTGTTTAGACCTGCAATGCTTTATAGTGCAGAATGTTGGGCATTAAAAGAGAAGCATAATATTAAGTTAAGTGTTGCAGAGATGAGGATGCTTAGGTGGATGAGTGGCTTTACTCTTAAAGACATGATATGAAATGAGCATATACGTGAAAAGGTTGGAGTAGCTCCAGTGGCAGATAAGATTAGGGAGAGTCGCCTTAGATGATTTGGTCACATAAAACGGCGGCCTTCCAATGGCTCGGTTAGTAGAGTAGATATATTAGATTTAACCTATGTTAAGAAAGGTAGAGGTAGACTTAAAAAGTCTTGGTTAGAAAATATTAGAAATGACTTTTCTTTATTAGATCTAAATAAGAATTTGACTCTTAATCGGACACAATGGAGAAAAAGGATTCATGTAGCCGATCCCACGTAGTGGGATAAAGGCTTGTTGTTGTTGTAGTAGTATTCAAACATACTTAAAGAGCATAAACACTTATAATATTAATAATCTTAGCATCACTAGTAATATTTAAAGCTATAATTCTATCTTCATTTCTATTAATTTCTATAACATTATCCTTCAAACTATTATCTATAATCACTCATACACAATTTTTAGTACAATTCCTACCTGATTACCATATTTTCAATTCTAAACTATCAATCTCCATAGCCTTCTCTTCAAACCATTTAGTTTCCTGAAAATATATAATATTTATCTTCCTTTGAATCATAATATCTATTATTTCTTTTAATTTGCCTATAAGGAAACCTATATTCTAAGTTCCTATCGTAATTTATAGTTTTATGGACTAGTTTCTTTGCCCCTATCGATCCATGATGTGGGAACCCTTGTTTATTTAACACTGCTTCCAGATGTCAGTGCAGCGGCCCTTTCATACTTCTTGATTCAGGTCATACAACGCGTCGCTACTACATAACACCTTAGCATTAACACAATGTATTAAAGAATTCATGTTAAGATTATTCGATAAGTTTTTTGCTGGCTATCGATTACCTAGCATAACACTCCACTCTTCTCATCCAGGGCTTAGGATCTGGCAACATTAGTGTTCTTATTTTGCTCTGCTCTTATTTAATGATAAGTTGACTCTATAACTTATGTTATAGATAAATTTTAGCTTATAATAAAAGAACATTGTAATTAAAAAAAATTTGATCCAACATACATAATTAAACAAGAACAACAACATCAAGCCTTTATCACACTACATGGGGTCAACTAAATGAATCATTTTTCTCTATTATGTCCTATTAAGAGTCAAATTCTTATTTATATCTAATAAATAAAGGTCATTTCTAATTCTTTTTAACCAATTCTTTTTAGGTCTACCTCTACCTTTTTTTAACATAGACAAAATCTCATACATCTACTCTCTTAATCGGGTCATCGGAAGACCGACGTTTTATGTGGCCAAACCATCTAATGCGATTCTATAATTTTATCTTCCATTGGAGCTGCTTTAACATTTTCACGTATATACTTGTTTTGCATTCTATCTCAAGTGTAAAGCCATTTATTCACCCAAGCATCCTCATATCTACAACACTTATCTTAATTTTATACTTCTCTTCTAATTGCCAACATTCAACATCATAATGTATTGCAGGTCTTACCACCGTTTTATAGAAAATTTCCTTAACTTTGAGGGGTGCTTTTTTATCACACAACTGGACTAATGCAATCCTCCACTTCAATGATACAACTTGAATTCTACTAATAATATCCCTATTTATTTCACCATCACTTTGAACAATAGGCCCGAGATATCTAAAACGTGTACTCTTTTTAATAACTTAATTGCCCAAAATCACAATGCCCCCAGTAGATCTATTACAACTAAAATAACACTCCATATATTCTGTTTTAGATCTACTCAAATGAAAACCTTTAGACTCTAAGGTTGACCTTCATAATTCAAGTTTTCATTCAACTCCCTCTCTAGTGTTATCAACAAGAAGAATATCATCAGCAAAAAGCATACACTAGGCACATCCATCCTCTTGCAAATGGCTAGTAAGAACATCCATGATTCGAGCAAAAAGATATGGGCTTAAAGCTGATCCCTGATGTAATCCAACTAAAATAGGAAAATACTTGGTCAAATCACCTTGTGTTTGAATGTAACATTGTTGTTGCTAGGTCTCAAGCCCTGAATGAGTAAAGTGGAGGATTGTGTAGGAAGTCAAAAGGCAATGTAAAACTTGTCGAACAATCATGAGATGAATATATATACAACAACAACAACATCAAGCCTTTATCCCACTACGTGGGGTCGGCTACATGAATCCTTTTTCTCCCAAGTCCTGGATGAGAAAAGTGGAGGGTTGCGTTAGGTAGTCGACAGTCAGCGTAAAACTTGTCGAATAATAATGACATGAGATGAATATATATAATCAAATAAAAAGAAATCCATATCAAAATAAACCAAATAATATAGAACACTCTTGGAAGATTTTAAGAATCATGTGTGTTAAGAAGCGATATTAATTTTGAACATTTCAGGTTCCACAAATATCTTCAAAATCTCTTAAAAATGAGGATTTATTTTGACTCTTAAATTGAGTGGAAAATATTTCATCACTTTTTAAAACATGATTTCCATGATCAAGTAGCTGAAGGAGCCCTTAGTTTGACCAGTGTGCTATCTCAACGAGCTGTCATGTGGATGAAATTATGTCCATACAGAAATTTGCCTAGCTTCAGCTGCACTTAGGTATTTTGTAGGCTTATGTTTGCCTTAAAGAAGCATGACCTGCACGCTCGACTTGCATGCTAATAAGATAAAATCATAGATTGTGCATCCAATTTGGCCAACATGTGCCTAATTCCTTTTCTTAGGTCACTTAGGTTACGTTGAGTAAAAGAGGTTGCAGTGGCTTTGGCACGGAGTCATTATGTCTTGGCTTTAACTATTTGGTATGGGCCTCTTATTAGGAGACATGAGTCTTCTCATCCGGGACAGTCTATAATGGTTCAGCATTGTATTAATGATGTGATTTTTGTTTTAGAATTTGGTTCATTTTGCTAGCAGAGGACCCTTCCAGATAGTCTAAGTGACAGAGGTATGAGGCTTGGCAAATTGTAACTCAGAGTTACGAAGCATGGCTGATTGTTTTTCAAAGGCATCAAGCTTGACTGATAGTAGCTTAGATGTATGACATCTTCAATACTGGGACTGTCGCATAGCATGGCTAGCTCATTTAATGCTGGCAACCATTGATTTGCACTGGAGTAGAGGCACTTAAGCATATATGATTTAATTTGTTTATCTGGAGGCATGAAGCCTTCGTTTTAGCATGTGACCCCTTTAGTTCTTTTTGTCCATGGGGCGCATCAGCGTCTTAACATGCTTTCCAGGCCTATTGTAGATTCCTTAATATTTTCTCTTGGGGTGCATAGTTGAAGTAACTCACTTTTTGATGCATTGTATAAACTAATAATGATATTGCTACTACTTACTATTCAGGGGGGAAATATATGTATGTGATTCAAACATGGATGGGTTTAAAATCTTGTTGAAGAGCATGCAGTTCTATTTAATTGATTTCTTTTTAACTTGTCGACAGTTTGCTATAACTACCACTAATATCAGAATCTTAAGCAGGTGCTATACAGGTGGGTCCTTCAGAGCTGTTTTCTCCTGAGAGGCCAGTTATGGTCCCCATCAAGAGGGTTTTTCTTAACACTACTTCATTTTCCCGAGCTTTATTGTCACCACAGGCTATACGGTCCTCATCGGTTAATAGAAGAAGATCAGTACAATCATATGTGAAGGCCTCAGAGGGCTCATCTGCTGTAGCATCTCATGGTGGTTACTAAACAATCTAGTTTGTTCTTTTCTAAATTGCTTGACGTGAAAACAATGCTGAATACGCTGAGTTTTTCAGCTACTAAATCTTAATTAAGTATAACTGAATTATAAGCTATGCCTGCAGAAGACTTTTATCTTCTGTTATACTTGGGATCTCCTAGAAATCAGGACTACGAACCTTAGCTAGGAATTGTTTCTCTTTATACAATTTTGGAAGAGAATGAAATGATTTTAAAGTGAAGTCATATATTTATATCTTACCATGCAATGAAATGGCAAGCTAATGTAATTAATCGGTTTATTTTCTTTGGTTTACTGAATATTAAAATGGTTTGATATGCCACAAATAATTAATCTCAAACTTTTATGTGAAGAATAGTCGCATCTATTTACACCAAATTTTTTTTTTATATTTTAAATCAATTTTATTATAAACTCACTCATATCGCATATACAAGTCTCAAACCAACGATTTTATGGTTGGAGTTTAAGCTTAAAACTAATATATTAAGATGAGCTACTAAAAATATGATAATACATCTCTTTATTTTTTTTTCATAAATGAAATTATCATTCTTTATATACTATTTTTAATCCGGGATGATTTCTTATGTTATCTCTTTAAGCTATTTTTGCATCTTGATATATATATATATGATGTCGTCCTGTCCAATAGATTTATATATATATATATTTTAATTAATTTTTTTAATAACTTTGTAAAATAACAGAATATCTTGTTTTATGCATGATTAATAGTTTTTTAAACATCATTAATAGTTTGTATTATTGTTTTTGGTATACTTAGAGATATGCAATTCTTTATATATCCAGTTATGTGTTTTATGATTAAAAAAGTACATTTTAATTTAAGAAGACTTCATGTTATAAAATAAATAAATAAATTTAATAATATAAGGCATATTATAAACTTCAAACTATCTGCACTTAATGCACGTATATTTTTACTAGTTAACTGTTATGCCTTGGAAGTAAAAATAGCGATAAAATGATAGAAAATCTACAAGAATACTTAGAATAGTGTCTGATTTTGGATTATAACTCAATACAAAAGCAAGATATAGTTGATCTACTATTCAAGAGGTAGTTTAGCTCTCCCAAACAACCCAGACCACGCTAGGAAACCCTCAAAGAAAAACTACAGCAAAACCAAATCAAGACAATGAATATAATCGACATAACTAGCCCTAAATAACCTCTCACTAATTCCCCCCAAAATAGCCCTCTTTAATTATTTCCCTCTCCTATTTGAATTCAATTAGGAAATATTTCCCTAAATAATTCCCTCATTCCTCTTCCTAACATAATAGATTATTTCTTTGTTGGGTCCCACAAGGGGGGCCGAAATCCTCTGTCCCGATTTTTACTGAACCCGCCGTATCAATACTCCCCCCCCCGCCCCCACCACTCTCAAATTCGCACCTTGTCCACAAGATTAAAGGTTGGGAGCTGTCTCCTGATCGTTTCATATGGCTCCCATGTTGCATCATGCTTTGGCAGATCTTTCCACTTGATTAGCACCTCCTGTGCCCCTATCTTGTCTCCGCCCACACTTGCTACTTATAGAGGGTTCCAAAATGACCTCTATGTCCTCTGTCAAAGACGGAGGTAGTGAAGATGTTGTGTGCTCTCCTATCTCCTTTCTCAAATGTGAGACATGAAAGACTGGATGCAAGGCTGATGAGGGTGGTAGCCTCAATCGATAGGCCACAGCTCCGATGCGCTCGAAGACCTCACAAGGCCCAAAATATCATGGGGACAATTACTTATTCCTCCTCCTGGCTAGTGTATTCTATCCGTAGGGCCTCAATTTTAGGTAAACCATATCTCCTAGATAGAAGTTCATTCTCTCTTATACTCATCAGCTTTCTTTTTCATGATCTGCTGAGCTCTTAACAAATGTTCATTGAGCTCAGATAATACCCTTTTCCTCTCCTCTAAGTACTGTTTTATGCTGGAGATTGATCTAGTGCTCTGTTCATAATGAATCAGATGAGATGGATCTCTCACATAGGGAATCCTGAAGGGGTGGTCTGTGCTGCTGAATGGTACAAGGTGATGTACCAATATTTGGCCCAAGCTATCCACCTTGCCCAACTCCTTGGCATATTCGATACAAAGCATCTCAAATAGGCCTCTACACTTCTGTCCAGCCATATGTCTGGGGGTGGTCGGCTGTACTTTTCTTCAGGACTGTCCCTTATAAATGAAACAACTTTTTCCAGAAATGGCTAAAGAACACTTTGTCTCTATCCGATACAATGAATTTTGGAAATTCATGCAAGTGCACCTCTCCTATGAAAATTGTAGCCACAGAGACCGTTGTGTAAGGGTGCTTCAGAGGGATGAATTGTGCATATTTGCTTAGACGATCCATTACTACTAATATCATCGAAAATCCTCCGATCGTAGAAAACCCTCAATGAAATCCATCGTCACCTCCTCCCACACCCTCTCAGGCAGAGTTAGAGGCTGTAGTAACCCCGTTGGCGTCATGGCTATGTACTTGTGCCTTTGGCACACATCACATCTGGCCACCCAGTCTTCTATATCGCGGCGCATCCCAACCCAGTGTAATTCTGCTGACAACCGACTATAGGTTTTCTAAGCTCCTGAATGTCCCCCAACTGCATTGTCATGAAACTCCTATAATAGCTTGGGAATGTATCCCAATCCTGTTGGTAAAATGAATCTTCCCTGATGTAGCAGTTGGACTCCTTTTAGTGTATAACCGGGATGACTATCTGGGTTCTGCGGCAAATCGGCTCTGATCTTCCTCAGTCCTTCATCCTATTCACTCTCCTATTTCAAGGCTTCCTAATCTGAGATCATGGGAACTGACAATGCTGCTAACTGAGACTCCTCGACTCTCTTAAACAAGGCGTTTGTTGCTTTGTTCTCTAAGCCCGATCAGTGCTAAATCTCAATATCATACCCATATAACTTGGATAGCCATCTCTGATGCTCCTCCATGACCATTCATTGTTTCAATAGATACTTCAGGCTCCTCTGATCAGTTTTGACTATGAAATATTTCTCTAACAAATAGGGCCGTCACTTCTACATAGCCAAGACAATCGCCATTAGCTACTGCTCGTACACAGATTTGAGCCTTGCCCTGGCTGTGAGCACCTAGCTGAAATATGCAATAGGTTGCTGATCCTACATGAGCACTGCCCCCAGTCCATATCCGAATGAATTCGTCTCCACCACAAATGGCTTGCTGAAGTTTGGGAGTGCTAACACTAGTACACTGGTCATCGCTTTCTTCAATTGCTCGAAAGCCTATGTCGCTGCCTCTCCCTATTTGAAACTATCATTCTTCAGTTGCTCCATCAATGGCCATGCTATCGTGCAATACCCTTACACAAACTTTCGGTAGTACTCGATGAGGCCTAAGAATCCTCTCAGTTTCCTCAGGTTCTTAGGTGAAGACTAATCTAGTATAGCCTCAATCTTGGATTAGTCTGCTGCTACCCCTGTTTTGCTCACCACATGTATCAGGTACTCCACCTATGGTTGTGCGAACGAGCATTTCTTCAAGTTGGCGTACAGCTGATGCTTAGGTATCCTATATGCTCTTCCTCTGTGTGTCATAAAAAAACTACTAATACAAACTTTCTGGGGTAGGGTTGAAAAACCCGATTCATTAGGGATTGAAAAGTGGCTGGAGCATTGGTAAGGCCGAAATACATCACCAAAAACTCGTAGTGACCCTCATAAGTCCTGAAAGCAGTCATTTGCACATTTCTTGGCTTCATTCTGACCTGTTGGTACCCTGACTTCATATCAATCTTTTAGAAGATGATTGCCCCAAATAGTTCATCCAACAACTCATCAATCATAGAGATAGGAAACTTGTCCAACACAGTTTCCAAGTTTAGGGCTTTATAATCCATGCAAAACCTCCAACTGTCTTCTTTCTTTTTCACCAGTAAAAATGGGCTAGAAAAGGGGCTCACACTAGGTCTAATAATTTCTGCCTCTAACATTTCCTTGATGAGCCTTTCTATCTCATTCTTCTGAATCTGTGAGTAGTGGTACGGTAGGACACTGATAAGAGAATCTCCCTCATTCAAGGTAATAATATGCTCGTTCTCCCGGGGTTTGGTAAATCGCTAGGCTACTGAAATCCTCAAAAAACTGATGCAAAAGCTGATGTGCACACTCAGGGACCTGATCTGCCCCTGAATCTCAGATCCCCTCTAAGTTCTGTAGCTCGATCAAGTAATCCAGCCCTACTCCCTTTATCGCCTTGACTATGGTTTTGAGTGAAAGCATAGTTTTGTAGAGGGTGGCATCCTCCTGCAGCACCATCTTCTTCCCCTCCACCTGAATCTCCATAGTCAATGACTTCCAGTGCACCTTGGTCTCGCCAATCATATGTAACCACTTCATCTCTAGACACAAGTGCTTCCCAATTCTAAGGGAAGAAAATCCTTCACTATCTGTATGCCTTCCAGTGTCAACGCCAACCTTCTACAAATCCCCCTACTCCTCTCTATCTTTCCTGTTCCCATTATGACTTCAAAGCTCCTTGTATTCACCAGCTTCAATCTCAACTGGTCCATGACCTGGTTGAAGATGAAGTTATGAGTAACCCCACTATCCACCAAGATCATCACGGGCTACTAACCGATCTGCCCCCTCACCTTCATGGTGTGATTTGAAGTGAATCCTACTACAGAATTTAGGGACACTTCCGCCACATCAAGGTGTAGGTGCTCCTATTCTTCTTCTGCTTCCTCCAACAAATCCTTACTGTCAGTCTCCTCCTCACAAACCATAAGGGGTTGGAGTCTGTGGTACTTGACTAATGACCTGGTGCATATTTCTCATCATAGCGATAGCACAGGCCCTTCACTCTTTTCCTGGATCTCTGCTTCATGAGGCGCTTGAAGTTGGCCTCGGGTTGAACTCCCCCACTCTTCTCCCTCGGTGCCTCCGCTGAAATGATATTGTCTGGGTCCTTGGTGCCAAGGTCGTAGAGGTATTCCTGCAAGCCCCTCCCATGGTGTTTCCCTGACTGGTCTTCTCCCTATGATATTTTTCTTCTACCCTTTAAGTTAGCTCCATTGTCTCTCTCAGTCCTCTAGGCCTCAATGCCCTGAGTTCCGCTCTTATGTTCGCCTTAAGACCCTTCTTGAAATTCCCTTCTAGTCCTTCTTCAGAAATTCCCATCAGCCTATCCGATAACAACTCAAATTTCTCCTGATACTTTATGACTGTCCCCTCCTAAATAAGACACAAAACTGTTTGTGGAGGTCTCCTTCCCTAATGGCTCAGAAATGTTCCAACAATCACTCTTTAACCATGAATAGATCAGATACCTAGTCTCTCTCCACTTAAACCACGCCAGGGCTTTCCCCTCCAAATATAGATCCGCCGCCATGAGTTTTTCCTCTTTAGTTAGCCCATTGATAGCAAAGTAGCGCTCCACCCGAGCGTCTTCCCCTTCAAATATCAGCATTTTTAACTTACTTGATCTTGCATCCATACCCCACCGATTTCTCCCTCCGTTAGTTCCTCCCTTGTAATGATGGTGTGATTCCTTCCTTCCTCCCTTGGTGGATTTGAACCCCATGGTTTGGCCCACCCATTTCTTCCTCCGGTCCACCTCGCCTCTTGCCTGGGTGGTCTCCAAAAGGGTTTGGCTTCCCCTTTTCTTGCTTCCCTTTCTTTGGGATATCCCATTGAAAGCTCCCGTGGTGGTCCTTGAGAGAAAACACTCTCCACTTCATCATCATCCTCCTGAACTTCCTTCCCCTTTAGATCAGCCCTAGGAATAGTTGACAAAGCTTTATCTCGATCAACTTCTTCATCATGTCTTCCATGTTCTCAAAGCAGTTCTCCATGGATGAAAGCATTCCTTCCGCAGTTGTAAACTTCTCCATTCCGGAATATTTCTCCTCCATTCCAAAATTTTTCTTCTCCATCCTGACCCTGATTTGTTCCATCTCGTCTTCCAATGCATCCATCTTCTTGGCTGCCATTTACCTCGCTCTGATACCAATTTGTTATGCCTTGGAAGCAAAAACAGTGATAGAACGATAGAAAATTTGCAGGAATACTTAGAATAGTGGCTGATTTTGGATTATAACTCAATACAAAAGTAAGATGCAATTGATTTATGATTCGAGAAGTACATTGGATCTCCCAAACGTCCTAGACGCCGGTAGGAAGCCATCAAAGAAAAACTACAGCAAAACCAAACGGAAACATAATGAAAATAAACAACATAACAAGCCCTAAATAACCTCTCCCTAATTCCCCTCAAAACAGCCCTCATTCCTTGATTATTTCCCTCTCCTATATGAATTCAATTTGGAAATCTTTCCCTAAATTATTCGCTTCTATTCGTCTTCCTAACATAATAGATTATTTCTTTGCTAGGCCCCATGAGGGGGGCTGAAATCCTCTGTCCTGGATTATGTTGGATCAGCCCTTGTTGGGCCGGTTGGCTGGTTCCGATTTCTGCTGGACCCACTGTATCATTAACACAAAAAACTGGTCTGACATATAACTCAAAAGGCTTTTTTTTGAAAAAAGTGCCAAGCTCAATTGACGAAAGAGCTTGATATAAGAGCAGTAAAAGCTATAAACTAAAAGCTTGTTTAGTGTAGATTCTAAGGTTCTTTATAAGTCATAATAACACTTGCCATAATCTACATGCTTTCATAACATAACAAAAGCGTTGCCTTGCAAGAATTACAAGAAGTTTATTCTTTATTGTAGCACATCTTTGTTCTTAGATCGCTCCTTTTGAATCATTTTGCTGATTGTAAATATTTATGTATCGATTTGGAGTTTTGAAACAGACGGATATCTGTACTTGCTTGTTTTTAAGTTCTTTGGACATGAAATGCTAGCTGAAAGCTTGTTCAGAAGCATTGTACTTTCCATGTTATGAAATTAGAGTGTACGAGATTTTTTATCGAATATACAGTCTCTTACTTGTCATATATTATGATAAATGGTAAATTACATCATTTGAAGTTAAGATGTGATGTCAACAATCGTGACATTTCTTTTCAGCATGTTAAGTTTGGTCTTGTGGGTCATTTCTTAAATTTTATCGCATTCTGTGAAATAATTTTTTCTATTCAGCATCACTTAAAATCTTAAGATATTTTTTGGTTTCTTCAGGAAATACTTCACAAGGGGCACCGAAGAACATGCATAATAAGTATTCAACATTTCCTACTGGGTTTGAGGTCCAATTTCATTTCCTTCACATTTATAAAAATTTGTTATATATACTTCCAGTCATGTTATAATGTTGAACTTGTTTTCATTTGCAAAGCTTGAAATTTATCTTGGAAAAATCATTGATGAAGAAATAATTTCTCTTCAAGTTGTTTGTTAATGACCCAAAATGATGAAGAAGGAAGCAACTTTCAAGGTGTTCATTTGAGCTTGTGTGTGTGGGAATTATAAAGATCTCTATCTTATCAATCACAATTTAAGATGCAAAGCAAGAGTCATGAGGAACCACAAAAAATTTGCACTGGAGTTTTGTTTGCATAATTTGACGGAAGAGGTGATCGGATAAGCTCTGATTGATGTGATACTTTTAAGCTAACTTTCAAAGGTCAAATTGACTCTTAGAACTCTTGAAATAGTCGAATTTGGGCCCAAAGGATCTAGAATTGGCCCTACCAAATTGCCTTGACCATGCACCCACCAACATGGCAAATCTAGGAGATTGTCTCCACTACATCCATTCCTTGTTGAGCCAACAACCTACCCATTGAATTGTCCCCAACAAGAAGCACATTCATTTGTTGCTATTGTTGTGCTACCAAATGGTTATTGGTAATTTTGAGAAAAATAAATATTATTTGAATTTTTGGACCTTCTATGCTCCAACTATTCTCTAGCCATTTTTGTACGACCTAAAATTTGGACCAACCTAACTATTGGGCATGAGGTTCAGGAGAGATATAACTTGGCCAAACATTGAGAAGAGTACATTAGCCTAGCTTGACTAGATTAATTTGATAGAATGTGGTTGGCTAACTAGATCACCTAACTCCAACTATTGGCTCAAGGAAAGGGCGCTTGGCATCGAGAGGTCATCCATAAGGTGGACTCTTGACCTGATATGGTTGACCAGAGGGAAACCAGAGGGAAGATCCTTTGGTTGATTGCATTTGAGACAATGCACATCACACATCAAAAAGAATAACCAAACAAAAATCTATTAAGTACACATAAAAATATAAAATGATCTAAAATAATAAAATTTGATACATCAATTCTTATGGCTGACAAATTAAACAATTATATTGAGATCTTTAAAGACATTGGTTCAATAGTGGAGCTTGTGTCTAGACCTTCCTTATTAGCAAGATAGACTAACAATCACTCAGGAGCCACTTGATCCGTCAACTTTACTTGAGAAGACTCCGATTGAGCCTATCAACTTGCTCCCATCCCCTCCTAGTGTAGATTTTTTTGCTAAATGTGTAATTCAATGGGGTGAGACATTTTCTGTGGAAAATTAATCCTAACACACTTAAACATAACAAGCTCAAGATGAATGTAAATATATAATAGGTTAAGTCTCCAATATTTGTCTCCTGAACACATTTTGATCCTCAAAGGTTGTCCATGAAAGCTTGATGTGTAATTTATACCATTACCGTCATGAAGGCTCTATTGTGATGAAGAATAGCCATGAAGGCCCTACTATCATGAAGACCTGTCATGAAGGATCTAATATCACGACCTACAATGAAGTCCTTGCTAGTAAATAAGACCAGCATTGCTATGAAGGCCCTAGTAAATCTAATAAAGAAAGATCATTCTAATACTTTTTAACCGAATCTTTTTAAATCTACCTCTACCTTTTTTAACATAGACAAGATCTAATACATCTACTCTCGTAACCGGGTCATCAGAAGGTCAACATTTTATGTAACCAAACCATCTAATAAGACTTTCTCTAATCTTATCTCCACGGGAGCTACTCTAACATTTTCACGTATATACCCATTTTTGTATTTTGTCTCAAGATAATTCTATTGATCCATCCGAGCGTCCTCATCTCTATAACACTTATCTAAATTTTATACTTCTCTTTTAATTGCCAATAGTCTGCGCCAACTTATAAAAAATTTCCTTAACTTTGAGGGGTACGTTTTTATTACACAATATGCTCGATGCATTCCTCCACTTCAACTATCCAACTTGAATATTATAATAATATCCCTATCTATTTCACCATCACTTTGGACAATAGATCGGAGATATCTAAACCGTGTACTCTTTTTAATGACTTGATCGCCCAAAATCACAATGTCCCCACTAGATATGTTACAACTAAAATTATACTCCATGTATTCAGTTTTAGATCTGCTCAAACGAAATTCCTTAGACTCGAAGGATGACCTCCATAATTCAAGTTTTCTTTCAACTCCCTCTCTTGTTTTATCAATAAGAAGAATATCATCAGCAAAAGCATACACCAACGCACATCCTCTTAAAAATGGCTTGTAAGAACATCCATGATCCAAGCAAAATGATAGGGCTTAGAATTGATCTCTGATGTAATCCAACTGAAATAGGAAAATACTTGGTCAAACCAACTTGTGTTTGAACGCAACACTGCCTTTGCCAGGTCCTAAGCCCTGGATGAGAAAAGTGGATGGTTGCATAAGTAGTCAAAAGACAGTATAAAATTTGTCGAACAAATATGACATTATTATAATCAAACAAAAAGAAATACATATCAATATAAACCAAATAATATAGAACACGTTCGGAAGATTTGAAGAATCATGTGTGTTAAGAAGCGACATTAATTTTAAACATTTCAGGTTCCAGAAATACCTTCAAAATCTCTTAAAAATGCGGATTTATTTTCACTCTTAAATTGGGTGGAAAAAATTTCATCACTTTTTAAATCATGATCCATGAATCAAGTAGCTGAAGGAGCCCTTAGTTTGGTCAGATTGTGCTATCTCAACGAGCTATCAAGTGGATGAAATTATGCCCATATAGAAATTTGCCATGCTTCAGCTGCATTTAGGCGTTTTGTAGGCTTATGTTTGCCTTAAACAAGCATGACCTGCATGCTCGACTAGCATGCTAATATGATAAAATCATGGATTGTGCATCGAAGTTGGCCAACATGTGCCTAATTCCTTTTGTTAGGCCACTTAGGTTACGTTGAGTAAAAGAGGTTGCAGTGGCTTTTGGCACTGAGTCATTATGTCTTGGCTTTAAATATTTGGTATGGGCCTCTTATTAGAAGACATGAGCTTTCTCATCTGGGGCAGTTTATAATTGATCAACTGTGTACCAATGTCAATGATGTGATTTTTGTTTTAGATTTTGGTTCATTTTACTAGCAGAGGAATTGCCCTTCCAGATAGCCCATCAACTTGCTCCCATCTCCTCCTAGCGTAAATTTTTTTTTGTTGAATGTGTAATTTAATGGGGTGGGACATTATTAGTGGAAAATTAATCCTAACACACATAAACATAACGAGAACAAGGATAAGCTCAAGATGATTGTAAATAATTATATAATAGGTTAAGTTTCCATCTATTTGTCTCATGAACACATTTTGATGATCAAAGGTTGGCCATGAAAGCTGGATGTGTCATTAAGGCATTTTCATCATGAAGCTCTATTTTGATCTTCTAGTCTCATGGTTCCAAGGTCATCTTAGCAAGTACTTTTCATTATTAGCATAACCATGTCATATGCCTCATCATTTAAGCATATTGTTTGACATGTTAGTAAGAAAATTGTCATGTAGGACCTAAGTTTCCCCTCACCCTAGTATTGGCACGATGTGTTGTTTATCCTCTTGCTCCCAAGTTCTTGAGGCTTCACTTTGCTTTGCCTCACCAGGGTACATGGGTACCTCATAGATTATGTTGCCAATTCGGCTCTCTTTTAGTTGTATGCATGGCATCTTTATAGAAGTTATTTATCAGACCATTATGAGAAAATCACATCTCAAAAGGTGACTGCACGTGGAAATGATGAGGGTGTTAAAATATTTCAAGGGTTGTTAGAGTTGTGGTGGAAGGTTTAGGGTTGGTGAAAAACTAAGAAAAATATTTAGTAGTTTATGATTTTTTGTCAAAATTATGGTTGAAACGTTTTGCAATAGTTAGTTTTTTATTGATGGAAAAGGATGTCGACCTTCAGATCAAAGAATTGAGATGTTAGCCAACTAATACAAGCAATTTTAGATCAATTGGATATGTGGTTAGGAAGTTCTTGATTTTTTAAGTGAATTGGTTACAATAGGTGAACAACATGAGTTAGGGTTTTATATATAGCTTGATTTTTGTGATGTTTGAAATTGGTTAAGGCTTTGGGAATGTGGTGGGGATGCAAGAGAATAAAAATAATGAGAGAAAATGATTTGTTAGTTTATACTCGCATATGCGTTTCAAGTATTTAATAGGTAGTTAGCAAGTTACAAAAAGAGGACTTGCATCTAGTGGCCCCCCACAAAAGAACTCGGCCAAAGAACATCAGACCATTCGTTCAGGCCTATGGAGGAAGATTGCCTCTCTTTGAGGCACTTGAGGACCTCGCCAACAAAGCAACTTGCTGTTTGAGCACATAAGGAAGGTAACCATCACGACAACTCACTCTCATCTTGGGGTAACGCCTTCATCATGTACATTCAAGACCAGCTAGAGGGAAAAACCTACCTAGAGGGCCCTCAACTCACCCTACCATAGAGACCCTTGAGCTCGTTGTGGGCTCCGAAAATTCGGCCCCGGCCTCCGCCCGACTTTGTTTTTCTTTTCGGGGGAGTTTTAACGAAATAAGTTCCGGGGTAAATTTTGGAAGGCAGATGAGATAGTAGATAAGACACTACCCAGAGATTTCGCCCTCATTTTACGAGGACTTTATGATCTGAGTTCTGGTTTCCTATAGGCGCAAGCCCCTATAGTTAATTACCCCTCCCGGTAACGAGAGAGAACTTTCAATTAAGGCTAGTCGTCAATCAGATACGTAAAGATACGTGAGTCTGGCATATAGTAGCAGCATGAGTTTAGAAATTGGAGAGTTTGGAAGGTTTGATATTTAAAAATAGAAATTTCACCATCTTGCACTTAAAGCGGATGGTGGGGGAATGGATGATAGACCCGATCAAGATCCCATGGTTCCGTCGTCCCCGGCCATCGTGTTCATTGGTCTACTTAGTCAGAGGAGGTAGTCGACCCAACCTGACAGAAGGATCCTTGTCGGCAGCCATGGGTTGCTTCGTCCAAGGGTACCTTGTAGACCTGGGGGGACATTTGTCTAAGGGGACAAATTTGAATCCACTTTAGCTAACAGAGGGCTTTGTGCCCTATCGATCATATCCTATTGATTCATATCTCAAGGATTTGATGCCATTGGGGAGCATACGGGCTCTGGCCATAACCATAATATAATGGTGCCATTTGGCGACGACCACCTGGTTCAGAGGGCCCCGAGTCATAACCGTTTATCCTGCAGTGCCATTTGGCGGCGAAACTGCCGGTTAGAGGACTCGTACCACGTCATTGCTGGCAGGAGATTATTTGAGAATGGATCCTAGTGATATTTTCGACCAGGCATTAGCTCTTTGTGAGCTGCGGTTATTTTCAGATTTGTCCACCTCAGCAAACTGTTGCGGAGGGTCGATGGATTTTGCTTTAAGTGTTTGATGGATTTATTCCAATTTTAAATATTTTGGAGTTTGGGATTTTGAGGCTTTTTCAGAAGATTGGATTTTGTAGGGAATTTAGGATTTTGGGAGTTTTGTGGAGTTTTGGATTTTATGAAATTTGGGATTTTTGGGAGGTATTTAAAAGTATTTGTGAATGGACCCCTCCGGTTGAGTTTTGCATTCAACACGGCCATCATCGAGGTGGGTGAGCTCATTTATATTTATGAGTTGAACCTTATCGACTCTATCGGGCTATCGATAGAGGATCGGGTTTCGTAGGCTTTGCGCCTTTATTAGTGAATTTTCTTGATTATAGGCCTTGAAGGCCTAATATGAACGCATGAAACAAATATCTCGGTTGATCTCGCGACCGTATATGTATTTAATGGTTCGAGCCGTGTCGACTCCTATCTACCTGTATAGGAGGATCGGGCTCGAACTTGAATTCACTTATTAACCCGCGCAGCATCCCTTGACATCACGTGTGTACCAATAACACGCTCGCCAGGGCCCATGCAGGTTATGACTGTATTTACCCCTTTTGTGTTCCTATGTGTATACAAATTAAGGTGCACATGTGCGGGGGTACTTTTAGAATGTTTGTAAACGCCTTCTGTCTGCTTGTACAGATGTGGCAGATCTGGTGGCGTGGCGTCGTACGATCTCCCCAACTGTTGCTGGTAGGCATGTAGATATTTTCATTCATAGATTAGAATTGACTTCAGGATACTGCATTTACTGAAGTCTTTTTGCATCTACCCACGAGTGACATGTTTTACATACATCTGTACTCGTAGAGAGATTGTATGTATTGCAGATCTTCTAACGCTGCTTGTAGGATATCAATGTACTCATTGCATGAACATCCTAGCATTCACTGTATGTCGCATTTGTATGTTTGTAGGGGACTTTGTTGTTAGCAGGCAAATTGATACGTTCATTTGTGTGTGATATTTGATTATCAAAGCATCAACGTATGCGCTTGATTATTGAATGATTGTTGATTGTAAGGAGGATCTAATATCCGTTGCACATTATTCGTCATCATTCGTGGATGAACTATTGTGCATAATATATCTCTCATAGTTGCTTGTAGGCGTCGTATATATTTATGTCCCCAGGGGATTCACCATACTTGCGATATATCCACTGTTGTTATTCACAAGTATTGCATCACTTATCACTGATTGTAGGGAGATCAACGTACTTATTCGCTTGCTTATTATCGTTGACTGCAAAGGTGACCTAAAACATTTTGCATGTCGCTCGTTGTTCATAGATAGGCCACTGTAGCTTGGCAGACTTTCTACGGTTGCTTGTATATGTTTATCTTTACGACTGATACCAGCTTGCATATCAATCATCATTTCACAGATCCCTGATAACTGCATCCAGTGCATTTTGTGATAAGCTTGTTAATGTCATCTACAAGACATCGTTACATTCAATACTTGTTGTCTTTATATGAGTCGTTATACGCCTAAGGGGTCTTCTACTATCGTTTGTAAAAGTCATAATTTCAACTTGGAAGTTGATTATACTTTGCATTGAAGCTTTCATTGATGCCAGTAGGAGATGCCCGTGCATTTTACAGTCGGCTGCTATCACTTGTAAGTACAGTGTGCTTAACAGTATGGGAACTGTTGTAGGAATTTATTGCATTTACATCATGTCCACCTTCATCATTCACAAGTTTCAATAATTGATGTTTGCTTGTGATTGTTCAAATGCTGTGAATTGACAATTAGCTATTGCTTGTATGCACCGAGGTCTTTTTGTCAATTGATAGCGTCATCATTTCCATTCATATGAGGACTGTTGCTTTTGCAAGTACATGTAGGAAGTACTTATACATTTTGTAACTTGATGACGTTGCTTGTAAGTTAGTAACATCTGAAAGTTCTCCACCACGAGTTCCCTGTTGTTCTTTGCAAGTTCAAATCCTTGCTTGATGTTGCACAGTTTGAGTTCAATGTAGACTTGAATCAAATCCTCATTTGAGTTCAAATCATGTCCAAATTATGCTTGATTAATATCCCAATTAGTCTCAAGTTAATGTTCAAGTTCGAATTGGGTTCACATTCAAGTTCAATGTTCTCTCAAGTTTGAATCAACTGAATCATTTAAGTTTGCGAGTCATGATTCAAATTCGAATTCATAAGTTTGTATCGCTCATTCAATGTTCAAGTCATGTCCCAGTTCATGTCTTCTTGAGTTCAAGTCTAGTTTGGTCTGCAAGTTTAAGTCTGAATTTTGCAAGTTCCTTGTGTTCAATTATACTCCAATCCAGTCCGTTATCATTTGATTTGAGTTCTAGTTTTGGTTCATGTCCACACTTGTTTAGATTTTAGTTCATTTAAGTCTAAAAACAAGTCCCTTTTATTGTCCAAGTGTGGTCTTCTGTTCACCCGAAATTTCGGCAGCATTCCGACATCTCCCCCGTTTAGGGGAAATTATGGAAAACTGGGCCTTTCCCACCACGCTTAAGAAAGCGTGTATGGTAGGTGCCCTCTTTCGAGGACACCGCGGCCGTATAAAGTCTTCAATCCCCACCACGCTTAAGAAAGTGTGTATGGGTCTTCAAATGTACCTGAAAAGACAAGCAGTTGTTTCCCCGCAGGTATAGAGCCGCATACGGGTACTTAAAATTGATTCCACCACGCTAAGAAAAGCGTGTATAGGGCCTACCCGCCTCGTCGTAGGTGTCGCACCGGGTTTCCTTCCCACCACGCTTAAGAAAGCGTGTTTGAGTGGTTTGCCGGCTCGACACGAACGTCGAGGATAGGATTTTTAGGTGATTACCCGCCTCGTTGTAGGCGCCGCACTGGGGTCCCATCCCACCACGCTTAAGAAAGCGTGTATAGACGGTTTTCCGGTCCGCCGCAGACAACGAAGTAGGCTCTCGGAGTTTCAGGGTTTAAAAATTATACCTTGGCGAGCATCGGGGTGATGTTGGCATGTGGATTGAGGCACAAGAAAGAAGAGCTTTACATTTCTTTTTCTCTCTCTCTCTCTCTTTTTCTTTTTCTTTCTTTTCTTTTCTTTTTTTTTTCTTTTTTTTTTTGAAACTATTTTCTTCTTCTTTTTATTTTATTAATAATAATAATAATAATAATAATAATAATAAAAATAATAATTATTATTATCATTACTATTATATCTAATAGTAATCATAATAATTAACAATAATAATTACAATAATAATGATAGAAATAATTATCATTGTAATTAACTAGTAATTATAACAATAATTACTTAAAAGAGATTTTTACCTGTTAAACTAGCTCCCTTACTATTTGCTTGCAGATGTAGTTCAGATAGGATTACTACAGGCTAGAGTCGGGTGAGACCTCAAATGCTTACGACTAGAGGGCTAGGAAGGGAGTTCGGCTTTCGGGTGGAGACAATGGTTCGGCCAGGTAGGACTTCAATCGAGACTAGGGCATAGAAGGAAGAGGTTTGATCGGATGGGGAAGTGTCAGCCTGGGGTTATCGGGGTGGAGATGGGGATGGCGTCTTCGACTTTGGTCGCAAGAGCAGGGAATGGGGTATCAGGCCGAAGGGAGGCTGGATGGCTTCAGGCGTGTGTGGCTTGAGGAGTTTGGTCGGAGGCTTGCGAAGGCTCAGATAGGGCTCGGTTTGAGCAGGAGGAGTAACGACGGGATGGAGGAGCTCGGGTCTGGAGTTGGACTGGGCTCGGCTGCAGGTTCAGCGTGGAAGAGGCGAAGCTTGTGGAGTTAGCGAATGTGGAGGAGGTCGGCTTACGAGAGGAGAAGTGTCGTGCGTGTATGCGGGAAAGAAGCGAAGGAGGAAGAACCGGCCTCAAGAGCTTCCCTCTCTTTGCGTTTTAAAGAGCGGAGAAGGGTCGCGATCGAGGCAGAGTCTTCGCACGCGGGAGTAGGTGCTGACAGCGGCGCCGTTTGCAGTCTGCGGATTGGACTCAAGCGAGATTTCGGCAAGGATTTCGGTATGGGTCGCCGGTTACAGGTAATGATTTTCAAGTTTTTTTTTTGTTTGACGTGGCATAGAGGTCAACACTCGTCTTCTTAGCTACCTAAGCCCACTCACCTTCTCTCTTAAGGCGACACAAATCTTAGCAACGGTCACCCATAGTCCCAAGTCGATGCCCAATTGCCAAGCTCGCCTTGTTCGGTACATGCTCGCAGACTTGCCCATTCCCACTTGGTACCATAGAACTCTCCCGTATTGTTGAGCTTGCCCAGAGATAGCTCACCATGGCCTTGCAGTCCTTGCTCTCCCTCAACCAGCCAAGAGGTGACATGTGTCCTGGGAATTCTGTGTAGTGTTTACCTTTTTGTACGTATTCCTTTTTGTAGCCCTCAAAACTTTATAAGGGGTAAAAATGGCATTTTGAATCTCTTGCTTTATCTTAGATTTCTTGAATGATGTTTGCTAGATCGTGAGCTCTCTTTTTCGAGTTTTTATAATCCTTCTCTGGCATCTCTCTCTCTCTCTCTCTCTCTCACAAGTTCTTATGTCATCCACACATTGAGAAGCTTGCTAGTAATGTCGGGTGTCATCCATGGATAGATCTGGATTCAACAGTTAGGATTCATAATCTTTAATTGTGTTTGATTTGTAAATCAATCGAAAAGCTGGCAACACTTATGTCTTGTACGCATAAGTTTTTGCTAGAGTTCAAAAATATTTTTAATAAATCAATGGGTGTATAAATAGTACATGTTCTATAAAAAAGAAGAAAGTCATAAAAAAATGCAGAATATCCTCTTGAAAATTTGTTTAAAGGCCATAATGGTAGCCTCCACCCAAGATCTCTCTTAAGAATTAATGCCTTATCAAGTATGACATTAGGCACTTGATTGGAAAGTTTGGACTAGTAATCTGAGACCACAATGCTAATTGTATCTCGGGTGTAAGAGGTTAGAGAAAGGTATAGGTAACCCATGTAAGGCTTCTAAGAGCATATTAGATATATGAGTCTCAATTGGAAGTGATGCATATAAAGTCTCATTAACATGGATACTAAAGTTAGATGGGAGTTCAAGCTTATCATGATAACTAAGGTAGATAGGCAATAATTGAGCCAATCATGTTTAATGGGAGGCTTCCATTTTTTATTTGTTTGGGGAGAGGTTTTAGGTCATTTCCAAAATATTCGTTTTATCAATTTCTCAAGATTATTAATTCTTTTATCTTTATGTTTGAATCTATCAATAATTTTATTAGTTCTATCATTCAAGCTGACTTGTAATTTTTTGGATCTCCTCCCATCATAAGAAGAGAATACTTAGTGGTATTATCTTAAGGTTATAAGTTTATGTTGTCATGGGCAATTTTATGATTTTAAAATTTCTTTTATTTCTATTCATGCTGGAGTTTTTTTCTCCCGTGTCTATCTTCTCATCAGAACAAACTTTTTCAATGTACTTTGACCTTTTCTGCCATTTTTAATTTTGCAAAGTTTGTTCTTTAATAACCATCCTATTTTGCTAATCAAAATAATCATTCAACTATTAGAGTCAATAAAAAAATATTATTGAGTACCATCAAATGAAGAAGTTTCAAAATTTAACTTGGTGCAAGAGTTAAATTGTGATATCCAGACATGTATGATCGTAAACACACAATAAAGAAGTTTTAAAGTATGCAAATGCAAAGATGAAAATTTATAATCTTAAAAAAATGTTGATTTGAATATTGCTGACTAAAAAACTCTCAAGTGAGGAGGTATAATTAATCATTTACATCCTATGCTCTTCTTAGAGTATATAATTTTGGAAATCTTAGATCTAACTATCATTTTGGGTTTAACTTGAATAACTAGTTCAAAGACAAGAAGCCTTCTTTAGAGGATTTAGTGATGCAAATGGAGACACAATTACAATGCCAAACCATTGTAATAAAAAATATAGAAAACCAACTAGGATAATCGGCTAATTTCATAAACGATGGACCCCAAGGTACCTTAGCAACATAGAAGTAAACCCTAGGGAGAGGTAAGGAGCAATATAAAGCAATTAAGTTAAGGAGTGAATGGAGGTTGAAGATATAACTAGTGAGGAAGATCAAGTTAAACAGCTAGAAATAGAGTTCAACCCACATTTTGAGCAACCTAAACAGGATTTAGAGATTGAAATGCCCATTAAGAAGGTTGTAGAAAGACCACCATCATCTTTTCCACAGATTATAAAAACAAAAAATGGATAAACAATTTTCTAGATTTCTAGAAGTCTTCAAAAAGTTAACAATAAATATCTCATTTGCAGAAGCTCTAAAACAAATACCAAGTTATGTTAAATTCGTGAAAAATTTTTAAGCGAAAAAAAAATTGGGACATTTTGAAATTGTAGTGCTTACTGAGGAATGCAGTGTAATTATTCAACAAAAGCTTCCTCAAAATTTAAAGGATCCTAGTAGTTTTACCATTCATTGCACAATTGAGGAGAGATTCTATTGTAAAGATTATTTGACTTAGGTGCTAGTATCATTCTCATGTCCTTATCTATCTTTCAAAAACTTGAACTTAGGAGTGGTACAACTCACCACAATTACTCAATTAGCAGATAGATCTCTGACCTATCCAAGTGGGATGATTGAGGATGTTTTGGTTAAGATTCATATGTTTATTTTTCTTATGGATTTCATAGTGTTAGACATGGAAGAAGATAAGGAGATCCAATAATCCTTCAAAGACCTTTTTCAGCCACTGGAAGAGTAATGATTGATATGCGAAAAAGGGAACTCACTATGAGAGTGCAAAATCAAGAAGTTATATTTAATGTCTTCAAATCTATGCAATTCCCCAATGATACTACTAATAACTAGTGCTTCAAAATGGACTTGGTGGAATGATGTTTGGATGAATTGTTAGATATAGATTCTATGGAGAGAGCTTTGATTAAGGATGAGTTAGGAGCTACTAGGAGTGTGTTCAACACTAATACATTCTATTGGATGCAAATAAAATACAAAAACAAGGAGAATAATGGATCCATAACTCAGAAGAATAAGCTCAAGACAACAATTCAAATCTTATAGTGTTCAACTACTCCAGAAAGCGGTCTAAGGATTGAACCAACTCATGGTTTTTATAAGAAATAAATCCATAATAGCTTGTTTATTATTGTAAATTGGTTTATTGTTTTTTTAAGACAACTGGTCCCCTTTCTAATCACTTGTAAACTTATAAATAAACCCCCTTAGTGTAATGAAGGTTTAGGAAATGTAATTCTATTTTCTCTCTTCCCTTTTTTCTCTTCTTTCCATTTTTTTCTCTTCTTCCCTCCTCTTCTTTATCCAGGAGTTTCCACCTACTTAAAAGGCTTACATAAAGATGTTGAATTTTTTCATCATTGCCGCATTTGTTAAGAAATCAAATTCTTGAACATGGCACCTGTTGGCTTCATATTTGCGCAGCTTTCCTTCTCTGTAAATACCCCTTGATAAGGCCTATGTGTGTGCGAGCTTAGGATAAAATTCTCCTTTGATATCATTTCCTCAAGGGCGACCTCTTATAGATTGCCATGGCCGCCTTGCGAAAATGCAACACTGTTTTTGCTGACTTCTGCTCGCTGCAATCCTCATGAGTGCCGGTGAAGTATGCTGACCTCATCCACTTTGTTTACTGTTTCGCAAATAGTAACTTGTCTGTGCAAATGTTGAGTGAGGAGGAGGGAGTTAATTTGTTCAGCAAAGAGGAACTCACATAAATGTGGTCATGCAGTATACTCATGAATATTGAAGGAGCACTTGAGGGCATTTCTCGAGGAAGAGCTGGGTTTTACCAAGATGAGCTTTCTGTGGTAGGTGTGGCAGTCCACCTATGCTACAGCTTGCAGCCACCAATGACTTGTGCTGAAGTTGACAAGTCTCATGAGGGCCTATGATGCAATTCTATGCTGCATCAAGGAGGAGCTATCAACCAAACTCTCTATCAAGGATAAGGCTTAGGAACTGTAGAGTATGCTTGTCAAATAAGAAGAGGCTTTGAAGGTGGACTAGATGGAGGAAAGGTTGCTAAAGGTAACAATGCTGAGAGCGAAGGAGCTTGCTCTAGCTGAACTTGCCAAGGCGCCTGTTGATTTCAAGGCGATCGAGGAGCAGTATGCCTTCTTCAAGTGACAAGAGTATGAGGATTTCCCATGCCAAAGATACGAAGGGATGGAGTACTGCCTCAAGAATCTTGTGTTCATGGGCGAGCTTGACTGGAGGTTTCGAGATCCCAAGGTCTCCTTCGAGGAGGCTTTTAAGAGCGAGGAGAGTGATGATGCGAGTGCAACTGGTGATTGCGTCGCATTTACCCATCTTTCGTAATTTTTTCTCTTTTTATTTTTTTTTTCTATTGTTTTGGCTCTAAGGGCGAATGTACATGTAATTGTTCACTATAATAAGATAGAAAATTTTCCTCTTATTCATCATTTATATATATATATATATATATATATATATATATATATATATATGTTCATCTGCTATCTCATAATTTCCTTAAGTGTTGAACTCAACTATTCTTTTATGGGTGATAGAATTGTGCTTGGGCACTTGTTCATGTATAAATGTAAGAGGTTTTTTCTCTAAGTTTTTAACCTGCTTATTTCTTTGCTATAGTTAAATAATGAGCTTAGTGGCTAATAGAATAATTTTACTAGTTTTCCTAGGGCCTTTAACCAAGGAAAAATCAATCAAAATTTTGAAAAAGACAAGTAATTTGGCAGCCAATTGTGTAATAAGCCACCTTGATTGTTAATGAGAAACTTTTAAACAAGTTTTAAATGGAATGAAACAATAATCAATGCATACCTCACAAACCTGAACTCAGCACTGGAATGATTAAAAGTCTTCATTTAGAGTGAATGTACCTGAAGTTGGTGTGAATTTCATTATACTTGAACTCAATGACGTAGTGAGTGAGCTTGGCATAAGAGTAAAAGTACCAGGGGAGTTTGCTTGTTGATGTACATACACAAACACATACACGAGAGTAATATGGAGACTTCTAGTAAAATTTCCTATGTCTTGGACTCGATAGAAGTTGTGGATTGTTCTATATGGTTTATTTGCTTGATGATAAATATATAAGCAAATTGAACGTAGATTTTTTTCCATTTATTGTATAGAGCGAGCTTGTTAATGGTTGGCTTTAGTGTATGAGCTTGGTGCGAAGTCACCTTAGGTGGGCTATGTATTATGCCAGGCATTTAGTCTTCGTGAGGGTAACCACCTAGACTCGTCGACTATAGGAGACTCACATGTTACTCATTACGGATCTTGTCGCAAAAGGGGCGAGTCGGTATATAATGTTGTTTGCTAATTAATTGGACTCGCGTCACATGTAGTTGGCCTCACTTTATGTTAGACTTTCCAAATATTATATGGGACTTGCACGCTACTCATTGCAGATTTTATCATGAAGGGTGGAGTCGTGGGCCTATAGAGCTTGGTAGAATGATATGAGAATTTCATTAGTTATTGATGATATGTACTTGTGATTAATGGGAAGAGCTAGTTATTTTTGGTTGGTCGTAAGTTTTAAGAAATTTATTTAATGGTTCGATGGGTTGTCCTATTTTTTGTCTCTTTCCATTATTTTCTTTTTCATTCTCTCCTCTTTTTTGTGAGCTAGCTCGTGGAGTTGATTGCGGGATTTAAGCATGACTTGCAAAAGTGACTCGACAGGGAATAAGGAGGCGATATCACTTGAGTGCAGACTTTCCTTCTCCCTAGCGGCTTTAGCTTGGCTATAGGTCTTTATGCCTGGGGGCCTTGACTCTCCTATAGGGTGTAGTTTGAGTCGCTCTATAGCTTTGACCTGGATGAGAATTTGGCTGGCTCTTATCTCAGTCATCCTATGTTATTGCAAGACCGAGTGACTAAGGTTATGGAGTTTCATGCCAACTATTAGACACTCGCTTGGAACTATGGTCGAGTTGCCCAATGGCTCGGCGAGTATGAGCTCATCTCGAGGATGCTATTGCTTAAGTTATGTGAGTTCCCCGAGTGTTAGAGTAGGGGAACTATGTTGAATGGGCTAGTTCTATTTATTTTTGTCTTAGGGACACATGGGTTCCTCGTGCATGGCCTGTTTATGAGGGTGAGTTCCTCGAGCCTTATCTTAATTTGTTGTGGATTCTAAGTTATTGACTTGCTTATAGTAGATCCCCTCATTCAGAAACTGGAAAAGAATGGAAAAGGAGAATAGAGTTTTTACTGTATTTGAGAGAATTTTGGATAAAAAGTATTAGTATGAGAACTCCCCTATGGGTAGAATATCTTAAAGTCATCGCATTCCATGTCCTTAATATATCCTTCCCCGAGTGTTTATAATTGATAGGCTCCTGAGCCAACTTGCCTCCTAATGATGTAGGTGCCTTCCCATGTTGATCCCAGTTTGCTAAGGACTGACTGGCGCACAACAATGTCTACCTTCATGAGGACAAGGTTGCCTAGTTGGAAGGTCTTCTTTTTGACATGCAAGTTGTCACATTTGACCATTCTCTTCTTTAATTCTTCGTATTTGAGGACTGCTTGTGCTCTAAGTTCTCCCAAGAGGTTGGCGGTTTTCTCCTGCATGATTTCTTTAAGTGCTATCTCCTTCTCAATTTCCGTAACACACCTTAGGATTAGTGAAGTTGCTGATCTTTTGAATAACTCTCCCCAATTATTAAGTTGTTGGTCGCCTTTATTTTAAATTGTCCATGGTTGTTGACTTCAGTGTTTATTGCTCGGGCCTTCAAATGCTCTTTAGATGTAATGTATCCAACTTGTTGTGTGGTCAGCCTCCATTTGCAAGATTTTCTCTTCCTTATTTGTGGGTCATGTATTCCTCAGTGTTGAACGTCCATCAGGGTTACCTACTTGGAGAGGAGGTCGATGAGTTGATTCTGCTCCCTAGGCATATGAGTTATTTTGAAGACTCTAATTTGCTGATTTTCACCTTCACTATTTTAGCAGCATTTTATCCCTCACTTCCTCCTTGCCATTTATCTGATTTACCATTAATTGTGAGTTAGAATGCACAACTAGCCAAGTTGCTCCCAGCTATGCGGCAAGTCACAGGACAACGAGTAATGCCTCGTACTCTACTTAGTTATTTGTTACTTTTAATTCTATGCTGGCAACTTATGTGATGGTGATTCTTGTTGGTCTCCTCAGAATCATGCCCACACCAACTTCATGGTCGCTAGAGGCTCTGACACTACTACTGAGTCATTGCTCCTTGCTTGTCTCCTTGAGTATTTCAGTCGGCCAATGCTGAGCCTTGTTGGCCACCCTTGGTGTGTAAGTGATCAAGAACTCACTTAGCTTATCGACCACTTTAGTAGCCTTCTAGAATGATTGGGCTTGGTGAACACTTCTTTGAGTGGATGATCAATAACAACTTGAATTAGATGTGCTTGGAAGTACGTTCACAGTTGCTTTGTCGAGGTCACTACTGCCCATGCGAGTTTCTTTATGATGGGAACCTTTACTCTGCTCTCTTCATGTTTTACTTACATAGTATATAAGTCATTGTTTCTTTCAATCTTCTCTTTCTAATATTGAACTGATGGTGTCCTCACCCACTCCTAGATATAATAACAAATCTTCACATGGCCTTGGACTTTGGAGTTGAGGCGGCGAGGAGAGAAGAAGTGTAGGAGAATTTCCTTGCATTTTTGAACAACTTGAAGAATGATGAGCACCTCTCGCCTAGTTTGGAGATGAAGCGGTTTAACCTAACGACTCGGGCAATGAGTTGCTATACATCCTTAGCTTTCTTTGGAAACAACATCTCTAGGATTGCCTTCATCTTGTCGAGGTTCACTTTGATCTCCTCTGGGTGAGTATGAAGCCTTAGAACTTGCTTAACCTTGCACCAATGAAACACTTTAGGGGATTAATCTCATATTATACCTCTTGAGGGTGGCAAATGTCTCCTTCAGATCTTGTATGTGTTGGTTTGCTGACTTGCTCTTCACCCATAGATCATCCACATATACCTTTATATTCCTTTTATCAGGTATCGAAAGACCCTATCCCTCTTGGTAATTGCCCTTGCTTTTTTCAAGCCAAAGTGCATGACCTTGTAGTAGTATAGTCTTTCTGCAATGATAATGGTAGTCTTCTCATAGTGTTTGGCTGTATCCTTGTTTGATGATACCTTGAAAAATCATCAAGGAAATTCATCACTTAATACCTTACTGTCGAGTTGACCATAGCATCAAATTTGGGCAATGGATAGCTATCCTTTGGGCATGCCAAATTCAGATTAATGAAATTCACACACATCCTTCACTTGCCTGTTGCCTTTTGCATCATAGTCACATTAGAGATTCAATGGGCACTGGACCTCTTTAATGAAGTGGGCCTCCACTAGCTTTTGCATTTTTTGCTTTATCGGCTCAACGAGTATGGCTGCAGTTTTTCTTATTCTTTATTTTATTGGCATGGCATCCCTCATATTTAGTTTTTGATAGATGACCTATTTGTTAATGCCTGACATCTCTACTGTTGTCCAAGTAAAAGACGTCTAGGTCATCCTTGAGAGCATGGATGAGCTCACATCCATGCTCTTCACTAAATGAGGTGCTTGTCTTGGGGTTTCTCTATGACTCACTCTCAATAATTAGGGCTTCTTCAACTGTCTCTGTGGTTTCCAATCATGGACCTCCCTCCAAGTCCAACTCCAACCCTTCTTCTATGGAAGTCCCCACATTCCCCATTGCCCTGTAGTAGCAGGTGTGTGATTAAGTGAGGTCGTGCCTCACTGTGATCTCCTTTCCTTCAATTAAGAATTTGAGATGATGGGGTAAGTTGACACCAAGACTCTAAAGGTGTTTAGCTGAGGCCTAGCAAAGATGGCATTGTAGGTCGCCAAGGTGTCCATTCTAATAAAATCAACCATGGTGGTGTACTAGTGGTTGCCTTCACCCTATGTGACTGGCAAGGAAAGTACTCCCTCTTTCTCTCTCTCCCCCTCTCTCTCTCTCTCTCTCTCTCTCTCTCTCTCTCTCTATGTTCTCCTGAGAAGCCATATAGGATACTTGCATTGAGTATGAGTTGGTAAGCAAGAAGGTTCATTTACTTAAAAACCAATTTCAAGATGATTTTGACTGAATTCCATGTCCAGTAGAATGTTGCCTATCTAATAATTGGCAACCAAGGCTATGATGATGATAATGTCATTGTGGGGGTTTCCTCTTGCTGGCTTGTCTGTTTCTCTAAATGTGATTGGAGCGATGTCTACTATGGGAGCTTGCGAGGTAGATGCCAAGTTCACCCATGATGGCAGGCATCACTCCAGTGATGTACACCGAGTGAGTTGGGATTGGTTCATTTTCATTGCTTTCCATGGAGGATTTCCCTGGGTGCCAACCAGGGTTGGCGAGCAAGAACTCCTTCAGTTTCCTTGCTTTAATAAGTTCTTCTACCAATTATTGAAGATGACGACACTCTTGTGTCGTGATCGTGATCCTTATGAAAAACACAGTTCTTGAGATGTCCCTAGTGTGCTTATTCTCCTTAGAGGCGTCGGGCGCTTAAGGAACTCCTTCTGAATGACGTCAACTAGCTTGGCTATAGACACTCTCAGTGGAGTGTAAGCCACATAAGTTGGGTGACAGTGCATGGTTTCTCCATGATATGGGTGAGCGACGCGAGGAGGCTTCTCTACTCTTAGTTCAGTTGGTCCTACAATCCTCAAGAACCTAAGAAAGAATGTGCTTTATTAAAGAACTGAAACCATTTACCTTTAGTTCAAGATTGATATATAATACAAGGCTTCATTACAAAACTATATTAATTAAAGAACATTCTCCCTCTGGCACTCATAGTTCCATGTCTCAACAGCCAACTAATGTGATGCTATTGTTAACGCATGAAGATGTCATCTTCTATTCTATGAATCCGCTATTCAAAATAATTGAATTTGAGATTGTGAGCGCTTGTTGGAAAGAACAATCTGTTGAACCTTCATGGAGAATAATGCACTCTCTTGGGAGCATCCTTGAATTAAATTGTGATGCCACATCAAGTAAATCTAGTTTGGAGGGTGGTCCTAGTTGCATCTTGATACGCCTTGGAGTCAATTTCAGCAAATGATAGCAGGAAATCCACAAAAAATAGTAGAAAACAGCAGATTTTTGAGAAAATAGTGGTTGATTTCGATTAATAACTCAACAAGAAACAAAAGATACAAGCGATTTACAATTAGAGTGGTAGATCGTCTCTCTCAATCAACTTAGACGCCGCTAGGAAGCCCTCACAGAAAAAAACTACAGCAGAAAACTCAATAGAACATAACCCTAATACAAAATAATAATTCCTATATAAGCCAATACACTTCCCTCCAATTTAGTCCTAAAAGATCTCTCTTACCTTAATTAATTTTCTCTCTTTTTTGAATTCAAATTACCTTCATTAATTCCTTCCTTAATCCCCCTCCTAACATATGGAATAATTGGTTTACTGGCCCCCATAAGGTGGGCCGAAGTTTCAGCCCCTCCACTCCTTGTAGCTGTTCTGTTCCATAGTTGTTGGGGCGGTTGCAGGACCTGTCCTGCTAGAACGGCCGTAATAATACTCCCCTCCAAAAAATGCACCTTGTCCTTAAGGTAAAAGGTTAGAAATTGTCTCCTGATTGTCTCGTATGATTCCCAAGTGGCATCATGCTCTAGCAGGTCCTTCCACTTGATTAGCTCCTCTTGTGTCCCTATCTCTTCTCTGCGTACACTTGTTATTTTTAGGGGATCCAACATAACCTCCATGTCTTCTGTCAAAGTTGGGGGTAGTGATGATGTTGCATGTTCCCCTATTGCCTTCCTCAGCTACGATACATGAAAGACTGGATGCATAGCTGAGGATGGTGGTAGCCTTAATCGATAGGCTACCGCTTCGATGCACTCCATGATCTCATAAGGCCCAAAATACCATGGGCATGTTTTTCATTTCTTCTCCTGGCTAAAGTTTTTTGTCTGTATGCCTCAATTTTAAGTAAATCATTATCTATTGGGCTCTCAACAAATGTCCCTTAAGCTCTGCCAGTACCCTATCCCTTTCCTCTAAGTACTACTCTGTACTGGACACTGGTGTAATGTTGCCCCCGTAATGAATCAAGTGGGGTGGATCTCTCCCATAGAGAATCCTGAAGGGTGTGGTTTTTGCTGCTGTGTGGTATGAGGTGTTGTACCAATATTTTGGGTCCTTGGTGCCAAGGTAGTAGAGCTTTTACTGTAAGGCCCTCCCATAGGGTTTCTCTAGCTGGCCTTCTCCCTCTGATGTTTCTCCTCCACCCTTTGTGCTAGCTCCATCATCTCTCTCAGCCCTCTAGGCCTCAGTACCCTGAGTTATGCCTATATGTCCTCCCTAAATCCCTTCATGAAATTTTTCTCCAATCCTTACTCAAAGATTCCCCTCGGTCTCCCCAACAGCAGCTCAATCTTATCTCGGTACTCCATAACTGTCCCCTCCTGAGTTAGGGCATAGAATTGCTCGTAGAGGTCTCCTTCCCGAATGACTCAGAAATGTTCCAATAAGCACTCCTTAAATTCTCCCCATGAGTAGATCGGATACCTAGCCTCTCTCTATTGGAACCAGGCTAGGTCTTTCCCTTCCAAACATAGACCCGCTGTCATAAGTTTTTCCCCTTCCGTCAACTCGTTGATCTCAAGGTAACGTTCCACTCGGTATACCCAACCCTGAGCATCCTCCCCTTTAAAGATCGGCATCTTTAGCTTCCTCGATCTCGCATCCAAACCCCAATGGTTTCTTCCACTGTTGGTTCCTCTCGCGAAGTGGTGGTGTGATTCTCTTGCTTCTTCCCTTGGCGGATTTGGACCACATGGTTCGGCCTCACCATTGCTTCCTCCGGTCCACCTCCCTTCTTGCCTGGGTGGTCTCCAAAAGGGTTCGGTCTCCCCTCTTCCTGCTTCCCTTTCTTCGTGATACCTTGATGCCCCTCCCCTCAGAATTCCTCGGGGTTCTCTTTGAGGGAAAACGCTCTCCCCTTCATCATCCTCCTCCTAAACTTTCTTCCCTTTCCAATTAGCCCTAGGAGTAGCTGGCGAAGTCTTTGACTGTATCTTGATCAATGTTTTTATAATACCTTTGATGTTTCCAAAATGGCTTTCCATGGAGGAAAACCTTCCCTCCATTCCATACATTCTTTCCTCCATCCTAGAATGTTTCTGCTGCATCTTGGCCCTAAGTTGCTCCATCTCGCTTTCAAAAGCTTCCATTTTCTTCGCTGCCATTCACAAATTTTGGCCTACAACAGCGAAAATCAACAAGGTGGAGAAAAATTTCAGCAGAAAACAGCGATGGGTACTTTAACCTTCAGCCCATGACACCGCTTTGATACCAATTTGATTTGCCTTGGAGTCAACGACAGTAGGAAATCCACAGAAAAACAGTAAAAAATAACAAATTTTAGAGGAAATAGTAGCTGATTTGGATTAATAACTCAACAAGAAACAAAAGATATAATTAGAGAGGTAGATTATCTCTCCTAATCAACCTAGATTTAGCTATGAAGCCCTCACAGAAGAAACTACAGCAGAAAACTCAATAAAACATAACCCTTTTTTTTGAGGAAATGCATAGAGCAAATTTTATTGAGAGCCCAAAAAAATCGGGACTAAGAACAAATACCCCTATCACACTCCTCCTTTAACAAAGAAACAAAGTAAGGAGGAATGTTCTTATCACCAATAGAATCCCAAATAAAAGTAGAAGAACAAGCAAAGTTAGCACAACAATGTGCTAACTTATTACATCTCCTATTCACAAATTGAAAAATAACTTGATGAAAATCTCTAAGAAAGGAAAAATCTTGATGCTCCAATAATTCTCCAAGCACGCCTTCGTTCTTCATCATCTTTTGAACATACTTAATCACATTTGAGTTATCCCCTTCAATAATAATCTCCTTAACATCAAACATCCAATCTTGAAGAGTCTCTTTTAGAGCAAGAACCGATTTCAATTCCAAAAATGAGGAATCCCAATGCATACAAGAGAAGCCAAAAGCATAGACAAACCTTCCTTTAGAATCTCTAATGACTCTACCAATATCAGCCTTATAAGAACTCTCAAGAGAAGCATCCACATTGAGCTTGATCCACTCGGGTGGAGGAGGACACCAAATTGGAGAAGACAGCTTCAGCAGCCGGTTGGCATCCCAGTGATCCGAGGAAGAAGTCAAGCAAAATGAAGCAACAGCTAAACCAACAGCAGAAGCAGCTGTAACCGAAATACTATCATCCCTTTCTCTATGTTTGAGCTTGTTCCTGCTCTTCCAAGACAAATAAACAACCGAGCAATAAAGATTACCAATAAACGGGTTACAATTTGCTAAAACAGATAACTTTTGATGGCAATCTTCCAGATTTAGCAAAACCGATATCTTATACCCCCATTTGGTAAGCAATTGAATCACCTAAGAGAGGTACGAACAACTGCTTGAAATGTGATTAACATCTTCAATTCCTTGACATCCTCTTGGACAACCATTGAGATCCTACAACCTTCTATACCGTAGGAATTCATTAGAGGGTAAAGCCTGATGAGCAAGTCTCTACCAGAAAAATTCAACAAACGGACGTAGCTTCAACTTTCTTTTCTAGCACCAATTCCGATCGTGCTCAACATGAAGCATTCTTTCCATTATCATAGCTGCAATAGACTTTCCAGAGCATTTATATAACAATTCCAATTGATCACCTTGTAAACCTGGAAGGATGGGGATTGAACTAATTAACTCAACCAAATCTACACCAAAGCAGCTTTCCAACTTGGACATGTCCCAAACGCCTTCATGAATGAAGTGTTTAAGAAGAGAAGTAACTGAATCCTGAGCAGCTACAAACGTGGGCCATCGATCAATGCTTTTATCAAAGATCCAAATGTCCTTAAAAGTATTAATACTTGCACTATCTGAGATCTTCCATCTCACAATTTCTTGAAGGAATTTGGCCCCATTAGTAATAATCTTCCAAGTAGTAGAAACACATCTCCGAGCATTTGAATTCCAAATGTCTTCACCATACTTAGCCCTCAAATTCCTATTGAGAAGAGATGTAGGTTTGGAGATAAAATTCCAAGCAAACTTGACCCTCAACGGCCCGACCCTGGTAGAGGCAGACACCAGTCCTTGTCCACCCAAATTTTTTGGACTACACAACGTCTCCCAAGCTACATAATGAAGACCTTTATTTCTATCACTTTTTTGCCAAAAGAAATCCCTACACATCTTTCAAATCATTTAGCACCCCAATAGGGACAAGAGGATGTGTAGATAAAAAAATAGGAAGTGAAAGAATAGAAGACTTGATTAGAGTAAGCTTTCCTAACAAGGAAATGAAACGGTTACCCCAAGTAGAAATTCCGCTATTAGCCATTTCCAACAGGTTTTGGAAATCCGAAAGGACAAGTCTCCTTAATGCCAACTTGATGCCAAGGTAGTTAAGTTCATTCACTACCTTAAAACCCAACATTCTAGCAAGAGCCATCGATCTCCTTCTACCAACAGCTTTCCCAAAAATAACAGCAGATTTTTGCACATTAATTTTCTGCCCCGTCCATCTTCTGTAATCTTTCAAAATCTTATTAATCTTCTTCACATGATTCCGTTTTGCTTCAGAGAAAATAATAAGATCATCAGCGTACTGAAGATGAGATATCCTCTCAGCTTGGGAGACCATCTTGATGCCGAGCCTATTTCCCCTTTGGATAAAAACATCAGAAAGTAACTGAGAACACAAAATGAAAAGGTAAGGAGACAAGGGGCAACCTTGCCTAAAACCGCTTTTACCCTCTATCCATGGAGAGCTGTTGCCATTTATTAATAACGAAAATTTCGGATCCAGAACATATTGTAACAGCAGATTAGAGAACTTTTCAGGAAAGCCATAATGATTTAAAGCTTGCTTGAAGGTGGACCAACCCATGCTATCATAAGCTTGTTCCATGTCCACTTTTATAGCCATCAATCCTTTCTTAGCTTTGGAATACCTAAACTTATGAAACAATTCTTGCGTGATCAAAATATGTTCCGATAAAGAACGACCTCTAACAAAGGCAGCTTGCTCCTCAGAAATGATCTTAGGAATAATCCCCATCAATCTATTCAATAACAGCTTGGCCACAATTTTATAAATAGAACGACAAAGGCTGATAGGTCTATAATTTGAAGGATGACAAGGAGTCTTAACCTTAGGAATTAAAACAACTAAGGTTTCTTTCCACTCCTTACACATCATACCATTATTAAGAAAAAAATGCACAGCCATCCACACATCCTCCTTAATAATATGCCAATAAAATTTAAATAAAGAATAGGAGATACCGTCCACACCAGGAGAAATGTTGGCTTCAAGTTGACGGATCACTCCTTCAAGCTCCACCTTAGTAAAATCAGCCAGCAACAACCTTTTATCGTCTTCACTTAACAAATAGGAAGGAGAAGGCCAACCTGAGAGCACACAATTCCTAGCTTTCCACTTGTCTTTATAGAAATCAAAGAACACCTCTTCAATAAGCTTCTGATCTTCCACCATGACCCCATTGGGACCCCTGATTTGATGAATCTGGTTACTATTCTGCCTAGCTGAAGCGAAAGCATGAAAATATTTTGAATTTGTGTCTCCATCCACCAGCCATTTAACCTTTGCCCGCTGCTTCCACCAAGAATCCAGTCTCCCAAGGGTAGAATTGAGTTCCAAAACTTTAGATTTCAGCAAACAAAGCTTCACCTCAGGCAGCCCTCCAACTTCGGCTTCTTCCTGTTGTAACTCAAGGACCTCCATCTTAAGTAAATCTTTCAGTTTATTGAGATTCGCAAGCTTTGATCTACTCCAAAAGTATAAAGCTTTCAACGAACGTTTGAATTTAATGTTAAGAGAGTGTACAACATCACCCCTCACTCTCTTTTCCCAAGCTCTAGAAACAATCCCAATGGAGGCTGGATAGGAAGTCCAAATTTCCTTACACTTCAAAAACCGACTTTTATTAAATCCTGTAGACACCAAATTGATTAAAATAGGGCAATGATCAGAAGCAACCCTAGCAAGATGATGAACCACAGTTGGTTGTATAACTTCCAATGCCAATGAGTTAAGGAGAACACGATCCAACCTCTCAAGAATCCTAGCACCTCCTTTTTTGTTATTGCACCAAGTGTATTTGGGTCCAACAACTCCAGTATCATGAAAATCACATTTAGACATAAACAAATTCATGTCTTGTGGACCTTGAGAGAACACAAATTTCTTCCCACCTCTCTTATCCTCTTGGGATAAGATGCAATTAAAGTCTCCTCCAACCAAAAAAGGGAGATTGCAACTTGAAAAAGCGTCAAGACTGCTCCACAAAAATCTCCTCATAGAGATATTCCTCCTACCATAAACAGTCGCAACTAACCACCTTCCTTTATTTGGGATGCAAAGTTCTCCCACAACTACTTGAGCATTAGCCTCCTTTACACAAAAAGTAAAGTCAGCCCTCCAACAAATCATCATCCCACCAGACAACCCGTCAGCAGGAAGAAGAAAGAAGTCCCAAGTGGCACCGAACATTTTACTAAACTCCAGCTTGTTGACTGAGGAAATTTTGGTTTCAATCAAACCAACAAAGAAGATATCGAAATCTTTCACCAACTCTTTCAAATAATGGGAAGCTTCCTTTTTTCTAGCTCCCCGACAATTCCAAAATGCTAAAGACGACATTTAAAGGAGTGTGTTGGGATTGCTCCCAACCCTACTACCTTTCAACATTCCTCCTTTCCTTTTATGAGAAAAGAGATTAGAATTGCCCAACGATCTCAATTCTTTTTGTAGTCTAAATTTACTTCCACCAGACTTCCCATCAGCTACACCCGGAATACTTCCCACTGCCTCCAAAGAACCATCCACCAGTTCACCTTCCTCGTTTTCCACAGCCACCAGCTTAACAGAAACGTACTCATTAACACATTCCAGAGCTTTAAATTCATTTAAATCCAAAAGATCAGAAGGAGAGATGGACTTACTGACCACATTTAAATTATTAGATTGATCCACATCTTTCAAAGGAATTCCGGACTCCACTTCCAAAAGAGCAGCATCCGTTGAGATAACTCCAGCAGCAGCAGCTTTCACTTGGACTGGAACTTCATTCGCCACTCTATCAGTATCCTGAATAGCTTTTTTAATAGGTTGGAACTTTTTCACCAAGAGAGGAGCAGCATTGGGCCGAAAACTTGTATCAACTTGCTTGCCAACAAATCCCTTCCGTCTTTTATTTTTAACATGTAACCAGGGTCCATAAGAATTTTCTGTAAAAGCTTCTACAGATAAGGGATTCTCCGCAACACAATTCACAGCTTCCTTCCCAGGATTATGTTACGTCGGTTCTCCTTGAACCGGCTCAGCAAACATATAGGAGGCGGAACAAGCCCGCCTCCTCACCAGGCGGAAATCCCCCTATGGGGCCCACTCCACTTAAGTGAAATTCAAAAGGCATAGAGGGGGGCGGCTTGGCTTGTGGGAGGGAAATTGTTTTAGGAAAGAATTTGTATTAAAGAGGATGAGAGGGATTGGGGATGTTTTAGGTTTTGTTTGATTGGAATTAGGGTTTTTTTGGATGCTTGGGCTCTAGACTCTCTTGTCTAGAGATTTGGGAGAGACGATCCTCCTCTCGAATTGAGGTTCTCTTGTATCTTGTTTTGTTCTTGTTTCCCTTTGATTTTTTATAAGAAATTGTTATCGTTTGATTGTTCTTCCACGACGATTTCTACGTTTTTCTCGCTGTTTTGATCCAATTATTGCTAGGGTTGCTTGCGAACTCAAGTAAATCCAAAGGATTACTTGCGAACTCAAGTATTTCCTATCAAATTGGTATCAGAGCAAGTCTTGGGACTGGTGGAGGGCTATTTTCGGCAAATTCCAGAAGCAGATTTTTGGCCGGAAAGGGAGAAATTTGCTGTTTTTTGACTCCAAAACTCAGATTTCGTGAATCTACAAACTCCGGATTGTGATGGTGGCCAAAAAGGTGGATGCTTTGGAAGAAAGGATCGAATGGGAGATAAATCAAATCAAGTAAACCGTGGAAGAAAGAATGTCTTCCATGGAAGGGCAAGTGGCCGATCTACGGGACATGATGAAGAAGATGTTGGAATTCCAAACCCAAACAGCGGCATCTGAGGCAAAGGGCCCTGAAGCGAAAAACACCAAATCTAAAATCTGTATGGAGGAAGAAGAGGTGGAAATCGTGGAAGGGGGAAGAGGAAGACCCCATTTGGAGCCTTTCCAGAGGGAGGAGAGAGGAGGGAGATACAAGGTTATGGAGGCGTGGAGCCAAGAGGTGCTGAGTGGGAGCACTGGGAGGGATACTATGGCCGTCGAGATGCTGATTTTGAAGACAAAAGGAGGGATTTCGAAGGGGGTTTGGGACATGGCAGGACAAGGGAAGATCGGGAAACGTGGGAGGAACCCAGCACTTGGGAGAGGGGAAACTATGGAAGGATCAAGGGAAACGGCAGCGACCAGAAGGTGAGAAAGTTGAAGATGCCCATATTCGAAGGAGAGGATGCTTATGGGTGGATTTACAAGGTGGAGCGATACTTCGTTGTTAATGGGCTGACGGAGGAGGAGAAGCTGACTGCTGCAGGCTTGTGCTTGGAAGGAAAAGCCCTTTCATGGTACCAGTGGAGAGATCAGAGGAGGGCTATCAGGACCTGCAGAGAATTCAAGGATTGCATCATAGAACGTTTCCAAACCGATCAGGGAGGAGATTTCTATGAGCAGTTCTTTGCTCTGACACAGGAGGGGTCTGTAGCTGACTACCGGGAGCGATTTGAGCACCTAGCTAGCAGGGTGGAGCGACTCTCAGATACAGTATTGGAGGAAAATTTCATGAAGGGGTTGAAGGCGGAGATCAGAGCAGGAGTGAAGGTTCTGATGCCCCGTGACTTGGGGGAGGCCATGAAGTTGGCCCAGTTGGTGGAGAATCAGAGGAATCTGGAGAGGGGAGCCAGGAGCAGCAGCACAGGGGGTACCTACAAAATGACGACCACCCATCTAGCACCTAAGGGTCCTGCAACAGGATGGAGTCGAGAGGCCACCAAAGAGAAGACAGGAGGAAGTGGAAGTGGGGGAAATTTCAAGCGGCTAACAGAGAAGGAGATGCAGGAGAAGAGGGCAAAGGGGTTGTGCTTTAGGTGCGATGAAACGTATACGCCAGGGCATCGATGCAAGGACCGAACTCTTCAGGTTCTCACCGTCTGTGATGACGAGGAAACTGAGGAGGGAGGGGAGGAGACAGAGGAGGAGATGGAGGAGAAGCTGCACTTGGATCTGGCTGAGGTGTCCCTGAACTCAGTGATAGGATTCACGACGAATCATACCATGAAGGTGAAGGGGGAGATCCAGGACAGGGAGGTAGTGGTGCTGATCGATAGTGGGGCTACCCACAATTTCATCTCCTCTCAGGTCGTCGACCAGATGGGAATGAGATTGGTGGATACGGGTTGCTACGGGGTGATGATGGGTACGGGGAAGGTGGAGAAGGGCCAGGGGATTTGTAGATGAGTGCTACTAACTATCCAGGGGATTCAGGTGAAGGAAGATTTTCTTCCACTAGAGCTTGGGAGTACAGATGTCATCTTGGGGATGAAATGGCTGCAAATCTTGGGAGACACCAAGGTGAATTGGAGAGCACTCACGATGGAGTTGGTGATAGATGGAAGGAAGGTGGTGATTAAGAGAGATGCAGGGCTATCTAAATCTAGAGTTTCTCTCAAAACTATGGTAAAGGATATACAGTTGGCAGGTGGAGGATACTTGGTGGACCTTCACAGTTTAGAGGGAGCAGGATTAGAGGAGGGAGGAGACATACCCCTCTCCATTCAGTCGTTGATTCAGCAGTTCCATGAGGTGTTTCAGCCACCCCAGGGATTGCCACCGCAGAGGGAGCAGGAGCATGCCATCGTGATAAGGGAGGGAGTGTCACCCATCAGTGTACGACCGTATTGCTACCCTCAGTTCCAGAAAGATGAAATTGAAAGGTTGATTAGAGAAATGTTGGAGGAAGAAATCATCAGACCCAGCATCAGTCCTTTCTCTAGTCCCGTTCTATTAGTGAAAAAGAAGTGGCAACTGGCATTTTTGTGTGGACTACAGAGCCCTCAACAAGGAGACTGTCCCTGACAAGTTTCCTATACCAGTCATTGACGAGCTATTAGATGAATTGAGTGGAACAGTGATCTTCAGCAAGATAGACTTAAAATCAGGATACCATCAGATCCGGATGAAGAAGGAGGATGTACCCAAGACGGCCTTTAGAACTCATGAGGGGCACTATGAGTTCCTGGTGATGCCATTTGGCCTCACCAATGCTCCTGCTACTTTTCAGGTCCTTATGAATAAGGTTTTCAAACCTTATCTCAGAAGATTTGTATTGGTGTTCTTTGACGATATATTGGTCTACAGCAGGACAGAGGAGGAGCACTGGGAGCAGTTGAAAAGGGTATTAGAGGTACTGCAGGAGCACCAGCTGAGGGCCAACTTGAAGAAATGCTGCTTCGCATAAGGCAGTGTAGAGTACTTGGGCCATGTTGTATCAAGGGAAGGGGTGGCAGCAGATCAGTCCAAAATTGAGGCAATGCTTAAGTGGCCAGTGCCAAAGAATCTGAAGGAGTTGAGGGGATTTCTAGGACTGACAGGGTACTACAGAAGGTTCGTAAAGGGGTACAATACTATAGCATGGCCACTCACCGAGCAGTTAAAGAAGGACGGGTTCCTATGGGGGGAGGTGGCTACATCAGCCTTTGAGAGCCTAAAGAAGGCCATGACTACAGTACCTGTCCTAGCCTTGCCAGATTTCACTCAAACCTTCATTATGGAGACAGATGCATCCGGATACAGACTGGGTGCAGTGCTTATGCAGAGTCGTAGGCCCATTGCCTATTTCAGCCAGGTACTGACCGCCAGAGCCAGGCTGAAGTTAGTCTATGAGAGGGAATTAATGGCCATCATTTTGGCTATCCAGAAGTAGCGGCCCTACCTACTTGGGAGGCACTTCATTGTCAGGACAGACCAGCGGAGCTTGAAGTATCTATTGGAACAGCGAATGGTGACAGAGGAGCATCAGAGGTGGCTGTCCAAGTTGCTGGGGTATGATTTTGAGATTCAGTATAGACCATGAGTGCAGAATAAGGCGGCGGATGCCTTGTCCAGATGTATGGGGGAGCTGCAAAAAGTGACTCTCTGTTCCTTTGATGCTTGATTGGGAGGCCATCAGAGAAGAAAGTGCTAAGGATGAGGATTTAGGGAAGATCAGGGCAGACTTGCTGAAGGAGGAGGGTAGCCACCCAGGTTACGCATTGGAGGGAAACAGATTGCTATATCAGGGGAGGTTTGTGATGCCCCGAACTTCGATCCACATCCCGAACTTGCTCCAAGAGTTTCATGGAAGCGCTGTAGGGGGGCATTCAGGCGTGCATAAGACATACAGAAGGCTAGCTACGGAGTTGTACTGGAAGGGGATGCACAAAGATGTAGAGGAAATGGTAGCCAGATGTGAGATCTGTCAGAGGAACAAATACATGGCTATGTCACCAGGAGGACTACTACAGCCGTTGGCCCTACCGGGACGAGTATGGGAGGAGATATCCATGGATTTCATAGATGGGCTACCCCGTTCAGAAGGCTTCACGGTGATTTGAGTAGTGGTGGACAGGCTGAGCAAGTACGCTCATTTCATTCCCCTCAGACACCCTTACACAGCAGTGACAGTGGCGTCAGTTTTCATCAGAGAGGTGGTCAGGCTGCATGGAGTACCAGAGGTGATAGTATCAGACAGAGATAAAGTGTTCCTCAGCCACTTTTGGAGGGAGTTATTCAGATTACAAGGGACAGTCTTGAAGAGGAGCACAGCTTACCACCCACAGATGGATGGCCAGACAGAAGTAGTCAATAGGAGCCTGGAGACATACCTGAGATGCTTTGTGTCAGAGACACCCAAGCTATGGGCCAAGTGGCTATTATGGGCTGAGTACTGGTACAACACGTCGTTTCATTCTGCTTCACAGATGACCCCATTCAAGGTATTGTACGGACGGGATCCCCCACACTTGGTGCATTTTGGGAGTAGCAGTACTCCCGTGTCTTCAGTAGAGGAGTACTTGGAGGAGAGGGACAGAGTGCTAGAGGAGCTGAAGAGGCATCTACTGAGAGCTCAGCAAATTATGAAGAAACAAGCGGATGGGCATAGGAAGGACCTCCAGTTTGAAGTAGGGGAGAGGGTGTTTTTGAAGCTCCGACCATATAGACAGAAGACAGTCGCCAACAGGAGGAATGAAAAGCTAGCCCCAAGGTATTTTGGTCCTTACAAAGTGCAGGAGAAGATTGGGGCAGTCACATATCGACTGAGATTACCACCATCGGCGACTATACATCCGGTTTTTCATGTATCACAGTTGAGAAAGGCTATTGGTGACTACACAGCCCACTCCGAATTACCGGCGACACTTACTGAGGACTTAGAGGTGATTTTAGAACCCTTAGAGATGATGGGGGTACGCCAGAAGGAAGATGGAGCTAAGGAGGTGTTGATTCAGTGGAAGAACCTTCCTGACTACGAGGCCACGTGGGAGCCATACGAGAGGGTGAAGTTTCAGTTTCCTGATTTTCACCTTGAGGACAAGGTGATTCTTTGGGAGGGCGGTATTGTTACGCCGGTTCTCCTTGAACCGGCTCAGCAAACATATAGGAGGTGGAACAAGCCCGCCTCCTCACCAGGCGGAAATCCCCATATGGGGCCCACTCCACTTAAGTGAAATTCAAAAGGCATAGAGGGGGGCGTCTTGGCTTGTGGGAGGGAAATTATTTTAGGAAAGAATTTGTATTAAAGAGGATGAGAGGGATTAGGGATGTTTTAGGTTTTGTTTGATTGGAATTAGGGTTTTCTTGGATGCTTGGGCTCTAGACTCTCTTGTCTAGAGATTTGGGAGAGATGATCCTCCTCTCGAATTGAGGATCTCTCGTATCTTGCTTTGTTCTTGTTTACCTTTGATTTTCTATAAGAAATTGCTATTGTTTGATTGTTCTTCCACGACGATTTCTACGTTTTTCTCACTGTTTTGATCCAATTATTGCTAGGGTTGCTTGCGAACTCAAGTAAATCCAAAGGATTACTTGCGAACTCAAGTATTTCCTATCAGATTACCTTCCTTCAAATCAGAAAAACACTTCTTCTTACATTCATCAGCTAAATGCCCAACTTTACGACAGTCAAAACAAAAAGATGATATCTTTTCATACTCTACTTTTTGAAAAAACGACCACAAGATCCCTCCACCCAAACTCCTGTGGGAAATTGCTTGTCAATGGCCATTCGAACACAAATTCTAGCATATTCTCTTTTACTCCATTGAAACATATTTCCATCAATCCATAATGGGGTTCCAATCATCAAAGCGATCCTTGCCACATTTACTTCATCCCAACAAATCAATGGAAGATGTGGCATCCTGACCCAAATTGGGGAGGTTAATCCTTTCAACGAAGAAGAAGAAAATTCTAGAGTCCACCTTTCCATACCTACAATATGCCCATTTACATACCAAGGACCTCCTTCCAAAACCTTCTCTACATCCTCCACATTACTGAAAGAGCAGAGTACCCATCCTAATCCAAGGATGGTTAACTGAAACTTTCCAAAATGCACCCATTGGCGACGCAACTCAGCTGCAATCAGATGATTAGGGACTTCTTTACCAAAGACTTTAATCACCACAGAAAACTGGAGTTTATCAGAATTTGATTTCACCTTATCTTCATTTAACTTGATCGCCTTCTTGTCATCCGAAAGACAAGAATCATCCAACGAAAAGTTAACTTTGATATGCGGTCTTCTAACCCAACGATTTTGAGCAGGCCTAATTTCCTGGACTGTTTGCGTCTCTTGATTTTGAGAAATGATACCTTCTTTAGCATTAACACTAGCAGCCGAAGGTAATGAATTACCAAAACTGGATTTTTCCATTTCAACAGATTGAGGTTTAGCCACATTGCTGTTAAACCTATTTACAAACAAATTCATGCCCGACGAGGAAGACGCCTCGAAATCGTTTAGACCTCTAGCAGGTGAAACCCCATCAGGAGATTTGAGCGGTTTGCAATTCACATTATCAACAAGACCTTTACCCTTGCCAGCAACAGGAGGAGATACAGGCTTCGCCAACAAAACAGGTTCGGAAATCTTCAGAGTACCTGCCTTCGGAGATTTTCCAAGACTACCAGGTTTCCCCAGCGAGCCGAACTTGGAAGAGGAGAATCGGCGATCATCGGAGGACGCCGCCGCCTCACCCGCCATACGTGCAAGACTCGCCAAAATGGCGGAACGGTTCAAAAATTTGAAAAAAAAGTCTAACTTCTTTTGCTAGCCTCCCGAGAACTTCTCTCACTAACTTTGAATCACCGCACCCTTCAATAAAACATAACCCTAATACAAAATAATAATCCCTATATATGCCCCTACTCTTACCTCCAATTTAGCCCTAAAAGATCTCTCTTTCCTTAATTAATTCACTCTCTTTTGAAATCAAATTCCCTTCATTAATTCCTTGCTTAATCCTCCTCCTAACATATGGAATAATAGGTTTACTAGGCCCCATAAAGGGGGCTGAAATTTCATCCCTTCCACCCCCCGTAACTTGTCCGCCCCTTGGCTGTTGGGCTTGTTGCAGGACCGATTCTACTAGACTGGCCATAACACATCCCTGAGGGAACAATTACTTAGCCCTTCTTGTTGTGGTTGAAGTTAGGAATTCCATTTCTCTAATAATGGATACATTGAAGTACTCATTGCCTATTATCGTGCATCATTATGGGAGGGTTGATCGCTAATTGTTTAGATTCAAATAGCTGACCAGTAGTTGACGACCATCTTCAATAAAATTGTCTTTCTCCACATCAACAAAAATTATGTTTCACAATGTTATACTCGTGAGAGTTCTCTTGACCCACTTCTTCCGGTGAGGCAACATCATCATGTTAGATCTGTGCATGCCAACAAAAAATTTATGAAATAGCCAATTTAGAAGTAATTCAAATAGTTCGACTTGCATCATTTTTTGAAGAATTTAATATGCAGAAAAATTATTCCAATTGGATGCTTGTCTAACAAAAATTCTTCTGTCTGACATCTTGGCTGACACCAAAATAGCTTAAGAAGATAATTGCATTTAATCTCTAAAAACAATTTGAAACTCAAGTAATAAATGCTAAAAATAACATACATTGGACATGTGGTACGTGCATTTCAAGTTGACGTTCCAAAGACATAAAAACTCAACCATTTAACAAGGCATTCAACAAAGGCAATTTTTTAGAGCAGACACTACACTAATATATTGCTAAATGCTCTGACTTTGTACAACGTTTTATTTTATTGATTTTTTTGATTAAAACAAAAAATTCCCTGATAACTCTTCTTTAAAGTTGGTCCATAAATTTTAAAAGAAAAGGACATCTACACAAAATTTCATAATGAACACAATAAACACTAAATAGAGTACACTTAAGCATTAACCTCATGCCAAAAGCAAATACACCACCTAAATAATTTTTTGTGATGGATATCATTTGCACATCAATAGCTTGGCACTAATTGATACCAGCTCAATGATGGTGTAGCTCCAACATACACCCCAGTTGTGATTCGATGGTTGCTGTGATGGCATGACGTTTGATCCTCTTGTTGTGTACTTCAAACTCAACTTAGATATCATGTGCTTTAGCCTGCTCCAATGATTGCCATATGCCATCAAAGCACAACTTCGCACCTTCTTCTTAGTAATGTTATTACTTGCATCACTACATACATGCCTGTTTGTCGCTTGCATGTTTGTATGCAGCTTTTTCATTTTCATTTTAATTTCTACGTGCAACTTTGTTTCCCGATCTTTAGCCGACATCATCACCTGCATTACAAAATGAAACTTTGCTACCCACTTAGCCATTCATGTTGTTTGTACAACTTCATCCAACTTCATTGCCCACTCCTCTCTCAGCATAGTTGCTTTCACCTTTTCATGCCTAGCACCCGCCCTTTAGTTGGATTGGTCTTCTGTACCGCTTCATGCTGCTTCTTTTTCTGTTTCTCGATTTATAAGAATTTCTTACAACCCACAACAAAGTGCATTTTAATGTCTAATGCTCCTGCTGCTTGGCATTCTTTCATTTTCTTCTCACTGCTACATACAAAGGGAGTTTGCGGATATAAGGTATCTGTACCCATTTTAGGTCTGCTTTTTATATTAAAATTTAAATTTTGATATATTGATGAAAAAAATGGAGATGTATGTTAGGATATTTTGTCTTGATTATTGATTAAAATTGGATTGCTTTTAGATAATAAGTTTAAGATCAACAAGGCAATTCCTTGATGGCGATGCATAATTTTCATTGTCATCTGTGCATGCATTTTCAAATGCTGTTTGTATAGGCGGCACTTCATTTGGCATCATTAGGGTTAAGCACCGTGAATATTATTACTCTGATTTCTGGCATTTATGTTGTGACTTTTAAAAGCTTACTATGGTGTTTCCTAGAGTTATCGTTTCCTTTAAATAATATCTGACATTTTTCTATAATTGCAGGCACTAGTGTTGGACTTATGTGATGAAACAAATATTGCTGAGTTAAAAGTGAAGGTAAATTTCATGTCTGTTAATTTTCAAAATTTAGTTTTGCCAATTTGTGTAGAATTCATTTTAGCACTTGTTAGATTAGGAAATTTGTTATGAACAAGAGCAGGAATCACCCAAATAGTGGCTAAAATTGAGAATTTCAGCAATAACACAACAGTTTTTAAAGAATATCTCTTAACAAAACAATAGGAAAACTTGATAATTGAAGAAAAGTGGAAGGAAATGAGCAAGATACAATGGATCTTCAATTCGAGAGGAAGATCCGGCTCTCCAATTCTCTAACCAACGGTTAAAGCCAAAAACCTAAAAAGAAATTCAGAAAAAACACCAATAATTGCATAATCCCTAGCCCTAATCTCTTCCCTCCTATTAGAGAATACAAAATAAGGGCCAAAAGACTAAACCATCCTCTGATTAATTTTCCCTCCTAAACTGCCCCCTCATTTGAATTGGCCATTAATTCGTGGGCCCCACAAGGGGGTTGGCTCCCCCCTTCTTCCACCTGAAATATACCAGGCGCCGGCCCTCTTAGGCCGGCTGAACCTATCCAATATGGACCAATATATCAATAATCCTCTCCCAAAGAACCACCTTATCCTCAAGGTGGAAGGACGGAAACTACTGTTTCATCCGCTTATAAGGTTCCCAAGTAGCATCTTACTCAGGTTCGTCTTTCCACTTGATCAACACTTCTTTACTTCCTCCCTTGTAACACCCCATAATATCCCTTAACAGTACTAAGAGTATTACTAACATAAAGATAATAATTTCATCATTTGATCATACGATACTTTTGAACATTTAAAAATCTTTATAAAACATCCAACAGTTATCATTCATCTCATCAAACGGAAACATCTAATAATTTAAAATTTCAACAAAGATATAGTTATAGAGCCACTAAGGAAAATCAAATAAATCTAAAGTAATACACCATTGAACTGCTTACTAATCTCAAGTGTAGACTTCACAAACAAGATAAATACTAGCATAAAATAAAAAATAACTAGTAATTTAATCTGTAACTATATTTTCCTTTCTCTTTTCTGTAACAACAACCAATAAGAAAATACTGGTGAGCTATGAGGCTAAAAAAACTTTGCAATTTAATTAACATTTAAAATATAATACTCGTAATAAATGAAAACATTGAAATAATCATTGATTAAACTTACCCTTGTAAAATATCATAAATCATAATTAACATTTAACTTTACGTTTGCTGTAATTTACACTGAATACCAATTTTAATTTCTAAAAGATTTGGCTACAGTTTCATAACCTTATTCAATGGAGCCAAGGTAAATCTGGCATTATCGCCATTGAATTATATAAATATTCCTTTTACCTCTTTAGGGGTCCCTTTTTTTCCATTGATATGCATGCGACCCCGGACGATTCCGGCAGTTCCCTAGGTCGTTAGATTTCTATGTTATTTAAACCTTAAAATTTTAAATATTAGTTATCAGTAGAAAATATTTTAGTCCTTAGAGAGCCTAACGAAGTTCAGGCTAAAAAAAAAACGGCATGCCAATCGCCAATAAACTAAGAAAATCAGGCAACCCTAAAGGCACATAATCACAAATAAAATACATCAAGATAATCAAACCAATTAATAAATGTCCATAGGCCAACTGCCCTTAATTACAAACCAGGGTCTGCAGAAAATTAAAGTGGCCTGGCACCACTGCCAACAACCTGGATTTCTAATCCTAGAACAGACGCAAGTGACTTTGTGTGGGATACTCTTGGTCTTCAGCTTCTTGATCTTCTCTTCCTTGGACTCCTGGATCTCCTCCTCTTCGAGCTCCTTGGATTTGTTGTAACTAGATACCCAGGGTGGATAAGAAAACTCTCCCCTAAAGGGGAGGTTATTCTCTCCCCCTTGGGTAGTGAAGTGATTCAAATTTGGACTCTTAAATAGAGAAGAACTATCCTCACAATGGGTGTCCTTTCCTTTTTGGGAATCCAACCTTTGGATCCATATATCCCCACTCAAAGGTGCACTTTCACAACTCAATATCAATATTACAATCAATTACATTAATATAAAACAGTAAATTCTAGACTCTCCTGCAAGGTTATCCTAATAAAAATTATCTCAAGCAATTTAAAATATCACAAGCAGTTTATATGAAAATAAAAAAAAACTCATCACCGCCACACTTGGCCATGCTCTTAATTATTTTGAAGGCTAAGCGGTTCTGAAGCACCTGTAGCGGTTATATGATGATTTATTATTAGCCCTCATTCATTTAGGGGGGCTGAGCAATTTTTGAAAAGCCTGCATAAAATAATATTAGTATTTAAATCATGATTATTGCCCCCCTTTTATTAGCGCTGCATGAGCATGGCCACCTGCAGAAAATATCGTTAATATCAAAATCGATCCAAACCTATGGGTAATCTATCGTGCAATCATGTCAATTCCCAGAGTGCAGTAAAAGTAAACAAACACACCAACAATGTTTCAATCACAGCATGCAGTAAAATCTCGAAAAACTCGACACACAGCAGTAAAGTAAACACCGGCCTATCCTAGGCTAGAAGTGGTGCCCTAGCAAACCATCTAAATGTGTGTAAAAGGCTGTGTAGCTGAGATAGATCCTAAGCTGGGTAGTTAGTTGAAATTATCTAGTGTCCAAGTTTGTTGAAGGTCCCCAAGAGAGGTTTAGGTTTGAGTTTAAATATTAATGTGTTAAGGATCAAATTAGGTATGTTTTAAGGGTTCAATAATTACTACATTTGTTTTACACCAAGGCCGTGAAGTTTATTTCACCTTCCTTGGGGCTAAGTCAATAGTCTCGTAGGCCTGGGTTACCCAGTAGCAATCATGGGTTGATTAAGTTGATTTAGTTGGGTAGAGGTTAAAGAAGGGTGATGTTAATTGATTTATTATCAGGTTAGGGTGTTAACTAAAAGTTTAGGATGATGTTTTCTGAATTTTAAGTCGAGTCAGTGGTTTGTTAGGAGGTCCGGGGTCACCCTATCCACTAGGTCAAAGGGGTCCAAAACCGACTTTTTGATTAAAAGGGGTTTGTGAATACTTATTATTTTTATAAAATAATAGACCTTAACCCGATCAGTTAGACCGTAAGCATGCCCAATTTGGATTCTTCTATCCAAAGTTATGAATTTTCTAAGTTTTGATCTTATTTTGACCTAAGTTTGACCGGATTGTTGACTTTTTGATTTAAGTTGATTTCTGGAATCCTAATATTTTTAATAAATACTAGACCCTAATGTGAGTTAAATGCCTTTGAGTTTACCCTATTTGAAATTTTCTATAATTAGTTATGAATTTTTAAAGTTTGGGTCATTTAATGAATTATCGAAATTATTTAATTAAAGGTTGTTTTAGGGATTTTGATCCAAATCAGTTCCAAACTGCTTGGAATCACCCCCAAGGGTCAGGAATGACCTAAAGAACTGTTCCCAAGTGTTTGGGAAAAATTTGAAATTTTTAATAATTTTAAATTATTTAATTTAATTAAAAGGTGATTTTTAATTAAAATTAAATTAAGATTCAGATTGAAGTCCAATTGAAGTGGTTTTAATTTTTTTGGATTAAGGACTGAATTCTGGAGAGTTTGATATATTATGGGTAATTTTCTGATTTAAAATGAATTTATTAGAATTTTCTGAAATTATCGGGTCCTAATTAAGAGGCAAATTAGGGTTTGTTTATTAAGGGGTTTAATGGGTCCGAAAAATTCCTAAAAAATTCCAGGGAGTTTATCATGTCACTAAGTTTATATGGTTCAAGTTTCAAGTCAGTCAGAGGTAAATCCTAGCTCGTAGAATTTCTCTAAATCCGCTAGACGGGTCCTTAATTATTGTCCTTAAGGTGTCACTACGTTAGATAAGTCTTGAATCAATATTTGAAATTAACCTTTTGGGCAACGTAAAGAAAATGCAATTCAAACATAAACACATCATATCTTTAGATGTAGGAGAACTTAAACTAAGTGTTTATGCATCCTGCACATGCAAGAAGTGCAAAACATTAAGTAAAACAGGTATAATGAAGTGATTAGTGAATGATTGAGACCCAATCACCTACTAATCCTTCCCCACATGAATGCTATTCATAGGATTAGTCTATGTTTAAAATTTTACAAGTAGATCTCTCAAAATTAGAGAATTTAAGTATTTATATAATTTTAAAACAACTTTAAAATATATAAATATAAAATATATGTTTATGTATGTTTAAAAATAAGATAATTTGAAAATAATTCAATGTATAGGAATGAGAGATCTACTGACCCACCTCAGCAAGAATTTCAAAATAACTTTTAATTTTAAAATAATTAGTTAAATTAATTATTTAAATAATATTTAAATAATTAAGTAATTAAATAATACAGGGATAAGTCAGAAAAGCCAGAATTAACTTCTGAAAATAATTTTAAATTAAAATTCATATTTTTCTGAAAAATTCAAGGTATTCTACACAAAAATTCGATTTAAAATAAATTAGTTATGAATTTTTGAAGTTTAAAGGTGTTTGAAAGTAATTTTAAAATAATTTAAATTAATTAATATTTAAAAATAATTATTAAATTAAATTAAATTAAATATAAAAAATGTTTTTTTTCTTTTAAAATAAATAAAATTAATAATTAATAATAAAGATAAAATAATTTTAAAATAATAATAATAATGATAAAAGGTTTAAAATAATAGTAATAATAATAATAATAAGAAAATAATTTTTAAAATAAAAGTGATAATAATAATGATAATAATAAAAAAAAGAATGAAAATAATGTTAATAATAATAATATAATAATAATAATAATAATTACAATAATAATAATAATAATAATAATAATAATAATAATAATAATAACATTAATGAATAATAGTAATAGTAAAAGTAGCAATAATAATACTAATGAATAATAATAATAATAATAACAATTTAAGCTATAATTTGCTAATTTTTCAAATTAAATATTAAATATTATTATATTACCTCATATTTTATTAAAGAAAATTATTATTAATGTTATAATTATTTATTAATTAAATATAAGCATTAATTAATAATTAATATAGCCTAATACATGATTAAAATTATAAAACAATTATATTTTTAAATTAAGGGTATTATTTTTCTGAAAAAAATGATATATAATATTAATATTTTTAATTTAAAAAAAATTAAAATAATTTTAACAAAATCTGATTTTAAAATACATTAAAAACTAATTTAAATTATTTAAAAAAAAGAATCGGCGGTGATCAGGTGATGTGGCGGCTCGGGATTTGGCGACTCAAACCGCGGACAATCATTGGTGGGGGCGCAATCATCGCGCCGCCATCCAATGATTGCGGCAGTGATTACCGCAATCATGAGCTGCGGGCGTCCTCCACTAATCCATGTCGGATTACGATCCGGACCGTTGGATCTCCGCGGTTTCGAAACGAGCGGCTGAGATCACGCCGAATGAAAGGAATAACAGTGTGATCGGATCCGGTGTTTAACAGAACCGCGGAGCGGCGAGATCAAAGCTGTTGATCCGATGATCGACGGCTAAGAAAATGCGCAGTTCATACACAGTTTAACCGAAACCCTAGAATGGTTTTTTGCTCCGTTCTCGCAAATGGCTCAATGGATTACCATGAAATTTTAAACCTAGGCTCTAAACATGAACATAAATCATGGGGTTTCGTTCGTTTGGCTCAAAACGCACTTATTAAAACGCTATTTGGGTCTAAGTGTTTGACCTAATCTATGGATTTTAGGGATTATACCTTAGGATTTTCGGGATTTTAATGAATATTCTGAGCTTGTAGGTTGTCCACATATCTTCTCCTCTCGAAATCGCGGTCTGGAACACACCAAATCAAGCTATGTAGAGGTTTGAACGAACAAAGCTTGATCTCACCGGAGCTTCGTCACCGGCGAGCCTTGGCCGTCAGGATTCGAATGGGGGAAGGTAGAGGAGGTCCTAGGGAGCTCACACATGATAGCTCTCGGGTTAGGAGTCTCTTGGAAGGAATAGAATGCAAGATCCTCTCCAAAGAACCCTAGGATTCCTATTTATATGCCTTAGACCTATCATGAACGGTCTAGATCGACTTTGGGTTGAATTAGGAGGGAAATAGGCTGATTTAGCCGTGGGTTTGAATTAGAACTCATTAGGAATGCATTCAAGGCATTAAAAGGGTTTAATTTGACCTAAATAGGTCATTTTGACCCATTAAGAGCTAGGGTTGACCAAATCAATGCTTGACTTGGTCAAACCAGTCAACTAGGCCCACAGGATGTGAGACTTGAGCCAAAGATATCCTTGAGATGATTTAAATCCACAGGAAAGGAATTTGGTCAATTTGGGTCAACCTGGGTTGACCTGGTCAACCAGGTTGACCCAGGGCATGGGTCTGGGTCCCACAAGTGGGGTTTGACCCACTAAATCCAAAGAAGGTGAGAATTGAGCTCATGAGGTCTTGAAATAGGGTTTGAAAACAAATATGAAGGGTTTGGGTCAATCTGGGTCTATTCTGGTTGACCTGGTCAACTAGGTTGACCCAAGACCTGGGTCGGGGCTCAGCAGACTTGGCTTGATTCCCTGAATCCATTGGGAAGGGTCCTGGGGTCTAGCCTGGTCAAATTTGACCAGGTCAACTCTTTGACATAGGTCTGGGAAAAATTAGGGTCAACACTTGTCAAGTTTCCTATTCCGGTGATAGATGAGCTGTGTGGAGTAGTAGTATTTACAAAGATGGATTTGAAGTCGGGGTACCATCAAATTTGGATGAGAAAGGAGAATGTCTCGAAGATTACGTTCAGGACATATGAAGGACACTACGAGTTCTTAGTGATGCCATTTGGCCTCACCAATGCTCATGTTACTTTCCAATCCCTCATGAACAGGGTGTTCTGACCATACCTCCTGAAGCTCGTACTGATTTTCTTTAATGACATACTAGTGTACAGCAGGTTGGTGGAGGAGCATTTGGAGCACTTGAGGGTGGTTCTAGAAGTGTTACATGAGCATCAGCTAGGGGCCAATCTGAAGAAGTATTGTTTTGCATAGGCCAGTGTAGAATACCAGGGCACGTTATATCTTAGGAGGGTGTGGCTATAGATTAGGCCAAGATTTAGACAATACAAAAATGGCCTCTACTTAAGAATCTGAGAGAGTTGAGGAGCTTCTTAGGGTTGACTACGTATTACAGGAGATTTGTGAGGGGATACAACACCATAGCCTAGCTATTGACAAAGCAGGTGAAGAAGGATAGTTTCCTTTGTGGAGAGGCAACAACTCAAGCCTTTGAGAGATTGAAGAAGGCCATGACCACAGTATCGGTCTTTGCCCTGCCAGGTTTCAATTAGATTTTTGTGGTAGAGACCGATGCATCAGGGTATGGATTGGGGGCAATGCTCATGAAGAATCACAAGTCCATCGCTTACTTCAACCAGGTGTGGACAGCCAAAGCTAGGTTGAAGTCCGTCTATGAGAGAGAGCTGATGGCCATTGTGTTAGCTATTCAGAAGTGGCAAGCTTACTTGTTGGGCCGGCATTTCATTGTCAGGATGGACCAGAGGAGCTTGAAGCACTTGTTGGAGTAGAGGATGGTGACTGAGGAGTATTATAGATGGTGTCAAAGATGTTAGGCTATGACTTTGAGATCCATTATAGGTTAGGATTGGAGAACAAGGCGGCTAATGCCTTGTCTAGATGTATGGGGGAGCTCCAGGAGTTAGCTATGTTGATATCGTTGATGCTGGACTTGGGGCGATTAAAGAGGAGAGTATGCTTGATGATGAGCTGGGAAGGATTAGAGCAGATCTGCTTAGGGCGAGAATAGTCACTCTGGCTATTCTCTAGAGGGGGAGAGACTACTGTACCAGGGCTAGTTTGTGATGCCTCTAACCTCCATCCATATCCCATAGCTGTTATAGGAGTTCCATGGGAGCACGGTTGGGGTCATGCTGGTGTGCAGAAGACATACATGAGAATGATAGAAGAGCTGCGTTGGAAGGGGATGCACAAGAATGTGGAAGAGATGGTGGCTAGATGTGATGTATGCCAACGGAACAAGTACATGGCCAGGGCTTTTAGGGCATTACTTTAACCCCTAGCTTTACCAGACAGGGTGTGGGAGGAGGTCACCATGGACTTTATACATTGATTACCCCGATCTGAGAGGTTTATAGTTATTTTTGTTGTGGTTGACATATTGAGCAAGTATGCTTATTTCATTCCCCTACGACACCCTTACATGCTGGTGATAGTATCAGTGACATTCATTAGAGAGGTTGTTAGACTACATTGGATATCGGAGTTTATAGTATCTGACAGAGATAATGCATTCCTCAGTCATTTTTTGATAGAGTTGTTCAGGTTGTAGGGGACAGTGCTGAAGAAGAGCACCGCCTACCACCTCCAAACAGACGGAAAGACAGAAGTGGTGAACAGGAGCTTGGAAACATACCTATGATGTTTTGCTTCCGAGACACCTAGGTCATGATGGTTAGCATGGGTAAAATACTGGTACAACACCGCGTATCATTCAACTTCTCAAATGACCCCTTTTTAAAGTGTTGTATGGAAGAGAACCACCTCACTTGGTACACTTTGGGCAGAGTAGCATGTCAGTTTATTTAGTAGAGCAATACTTGGAGAAGAGGGACAGGGTGTTGGATGAGTTGAGAAAGCACTTGTTGAGGGATCAATAGATTATGAAGAAGCAGGCAGATGAGCGTAGGAAGAACATCCAGTTTGAGAGAGGAGATAGGGTATACTTGAAGCTACGTTCCTACTGACAAAGGATGGTAGCTTACGAAAGGAATGAAAAGTTGGCCTCGAGGTACTTTGACTCTTATGAGATAGTCAAGAGGATTGGAGCAGTGACTTATTGATTAAGGTTACCCCCAACCGCTACCATACACTCTATGTTACACCTATTACAGTTGAGAAGAGCTATTGGGGATCATGCAGCTAGTTCAGAGTTACCAAGGACACTGACGATGGATCTGGAGGTAATGTTGGAACCATTAGAGTTGAAAGGGGTATGACAGGGAGAGTGTGGGCTCAAGAAAGTGCTGATAAAGTGGAAGAGCCTACCTGACTATGATGCCACATGGGAGTCATATGAGAGAGTGAAGTATCAGTTTCCTTCCTTCCATCTTGAGGACAAGGTGGATCTTTGGGAGGGGAGTATTGTTAAACTAGTCCAGCTGGTCTATCTTGGACCGGCCTTGGTTTACTAGAGGCGGAGCAGAGGTTCCGCCCCAGCCATTATCTCCCCCTTTTGGGGTGGGGTCCAATAGCCACATTAACGAGAAATTAAATAGAGTTAAGGAGGGAAAATTTTAAATTGAGAGGTTGTTTTAAAATTGGGGAGAATTTTTGTATGTTTTAGTAGGTTTGTCTGCTTGTTTATCGAATACTTTACTGAATTTTGTTTTCCGAAGAAGAAAGAGGGGCTCTAGTGGGCGGCTAGGGTTTGGGAGAGCCTCATCTTCCTCTCAAATCAAAGATCCATTGTATCATGCTTATTTTCTTCTTCCTACCATCAATTAAATTGTTCTTTTGTGAGTTTCTACCTAAATCTTGTCTCTTTTTACTGCTGGGGTTTGCTTAAATTCAAATTCAGGCAAGCGAGTTCACTTTCTATTGGAATATTTCCTATAAAGTTGCCATAGCTACTATTAATGTAATCTCAACATCATGATTTTTGTAAAAATTTCCAATGAAAACAATGTCTTAATTCATAATGTTGATGATACAATTGTTACTAAAAATTTGGAAGATCAAATAAATGACCACAGAAAAAAAAATTTCTTGCAAAAGAAGTTGAATAAAAAAATGTAGGAAACATTCGATACTTTCTTGGAATGGATGATGCTAGATCAAAATGAATTTCAATCTCCCAAAGAAAATGTCCAATATATCCTAAACTGACGTGGAATTTTGGAATGTCTATCAACCTACACAGCAATAAAGTACATACACCAAAATATGGAAGAGCTGAAGAAGGGTTGCTACTGAAGAAGGGTTGCTAGTTTATAGAAGATATTTGAGTTGTTGGAAAACTTATATATGTTTGACGTGCTAGTCTAGATATTGGGTTTCTGTTAGTGTGGTAAACCAGTTTATGAATTATTCAAAGGGATGAACACATGGAGCCCATTCATAGAATTTTGAATTATTTAAAATTGACTTTAGGATAAGGGTGATTTTCTTAAAGAGCCTCAAATCATGAGGTGAGAATCTATTGTGAAGTAGATTGTGTTGTCTTTACTATTGATAGGAGGTCCATATCCAAGTATTGCTTCTTTGTGTGGGGCAATCTGGTTACATGGAGAAGCAAGAAATATTTTGTAGTACCTAGGAGCACTGCATTTGAAATTTCATGAAATGACACACATTATGTATGGAGGAATTTAGATCCAAAGATTTCTTCAGTAACTTAGGATCAGAACTGAAGGGACATTAAATTGTCTTTGTGACAGTCAATCTACCATATGCATTTTAAAAAATTTTATCCATAATGATTGGACCAAATATATTGAAATTGATTGCTATTTTACTAATGTTAAAATTAATATTAATGTTATCAAATTAGTTTATACTCCAACTAAAATTGAAGTTGTTCATATATTAACTAAAGCTCCCCCATGAGGACCTTTGTTACAAGTCTGGATTGAAAAAAATATATTTAGTCCTGCTTGAGGGGAAGTGCAGAGAATTGGTCAAAGATTAGTAAATCACGCACATTAGGATGGAATAAGGCCCACAAATCATTGTTGTTGCACATTGGGAAGGATGATGCCTACATATTGCTCCCATATATTGCTGTTTATGTACATTAAGAAATAACAATACCTCGAATTGCTACTACTGCTGATTAGGAAGGGATGAAGACCACAAATTACTACTGCTATAAATAAAGAACGGATAAGCCCATATATTTCTGCATAATTTGGAAGCACTAATATTTGAAACGAGTCTGGAATTGGTGTTTTTTGCCTACATGATTTACTACCTTTATTTCCCTCCCCATTCCTTCATAATATTCAAATTTTGAATTATTGTAAACATGTGTTATGCCTTTTCTTTCTTGATCCCTCCAAATTTTGGAGGATCAGTGCGTGAGTGTATATAATTATTGCGATTTAATTATATAAAAAATTATTTCTCTTATATTTTCTTCAATACCAAAATGCTTTTTTCTACAATTATTTTACATCCCTTCAATATTTAAAATTTTATTAAAACATTTCTTAGCCAAATTATCGGAATATCCCTTATTATTTTCTAGATTTTAATAGGTATTGCATAGAGAACATAAAGCCTTACCTTTACACATCTTCTTCAGCTCCAATTTCATTTTCTTGGATCAATATATAATGTCATTATATTGTTCATTACATTTTTAAGATAAACATTTTAAAGATAATTTTGATCGTTAAAATGCTCTTGTAATAATTTCTCAAAGCAGAGTCTTCATTTTTCTTTGATATTTCATATTAACCAAACCTATTATCTTTATTTTAAAAGCATTTGATTCCATCAAAGTTTGTCGATCTCTTATTTGTTATCTTAGCTAATCTATATATCACATTTTTTTCCTAGTACGATATAAGTCATTAGACATTGTAATATTTTCTTTGCTCTCTATTCTTGATTGGACATCTAGTATTGCCTCAATAGTATTCAATTTTACCACCGTTCGAGAGTACATTTTTTTTTGTTGTGATTTTTTGTACCTACTCACTCCACTATCAGGTCTCTTTTTTAGTAATAATCTATTTCTAGATTCTTCTAAAGCTTTTATGAAAATATTTCATAGAACTATATATTTTACCTCAAATCAAATTTGGCTCATTTAAAAATTCAAATTTACTCTCTTACCAACTTCGATCAAATATATATGAATAATCTTCCTTAATGATGGTCCAGACTGTGCATCACCATTATGGGGTAAAACGTTATTCAATTTGTGTGAATTTTTATGTTTATCAAACTTTTAACTAGGCCAATCAATTTGATTTCTAAAAAATTACTTCAAATGTTAGTTATTTTACATCTTTAAGTAAAGGATGTCTGTTCTTTCTTATGCTTAGTATATAACTATATAATGCAAAATATGATGGACATTTTTTATTGCTATTTTTTATATTGTAGAAGATAATATACAGTGTTGGTTTTCATTTTAAAACTTAATGATTAAAATGTAATCTGCTGGAAAATAACATTTTCCTTGTTTTTGGATCAAAGCGTCTCTCTCTCTCTCTCTCTCTATCTATCTATCTATCTATCTCTATTAATGAGTTAAATGTAATCTGCTGGAAAATAACATTTTCTTTTTGGTGCTTGAGCGTTGACTAGATACAAATCCTTCGATTATGATGCACGTGGTGAATACTTATTTTTTACTTGAAGCTATATTGACGTGCGTTTAAATTTTTAATTTTGTAAGTTCTTTTCTTATTGTTTTTCTTTTATAATTTCGTTAAATGTTTTACTTTTTTGATTGGATTCATTGAAATCCTATAAAATCTGGATTCTAGTTGCGGTTTGATTTTGGATCATCATTTCATTATCATTGATCTTGCCTTTATTTTTCAAAATTTTTATTTGGACTGATTAATTTATCACTTGGGCTGTTTTTGTGTGTTTTTTGTCTTAAATTATCACTTATTAAAGTATCAATTTTGGACTTGTTTAATCATCACTTAGGCCATTTTTTGAGTGTTTTCTGGCTTTCGCAAAAAGGAGATGCATTTTTTGTCCAAATCAAAATTGTGGACTGCAATTTTGACATTTTAGGCATGATTATCTGCATCAGGAACACAGACCATAAGATGTCTTATATTTGATTTAGTTTGATATCTCCAGGTTACATCATTGTCAACAAGGAGTAAGTCGTAATAATTAGGTTAATGAATAAAATAATAACGTTATGTTATTTAAACAAAATTGAGTAAGTATGATCGTAGAAATTAATAGCGTGACTATTTAGGGATTCATTATAACATTCCTCTATGGAAAGGAGTTATAATCTTATGTAATTTTCAGAATGGAATATACTTTTAAAGATTTTTGTGAAAGATAAAAAATGTGTGATTCTTAGGTAATTTTCGAAATTGGGCATGCTTAATCATAGTAGTTACTGGTTAAATTTTTTTAAGTGTTTTTTTGTATCTGAATTATTTTAATATATTAAATTTATTGTTAATTACTGTTATCTATTTATGTTGTCTGTTTGTGTCATCTCTTAATGATTTAGTAAAATAAAAAATTAAAAAATAAAATTAAAAAAAGAAACTTAAGTGAAAATTTTTGCTAAAAATATTTTGATTACAATCTTTGCTAAGACATAAATTTAGGAAGAGTTACAAAATCCCAGACATATCTATTTTTGGTATATCACTAAAATGGGTGAGATTGCTGGCCTTCAAGAATCTTAACTCAGCACATGTTTTGATGGTCTCATATATACTTTAGTTTAAATATTAATGTATTATTTTCTGGACTAAAATATTTGCTGATTGAATTAGAATAGAAAATGTCAAAATTATGAGTGTAATTAAGAAATAATTAAACAGAAGTTTAATTAGATAAATCTTAGAGGAAGGAGCAAAATGGTAAATGTATTTTCGTATTCATGTATACGGAAATTAAATTTCTATATTCCATTATTTGTATTTATTTAATTCAAAAAGACAAGTAATTAATTTAGGTTATATTATAATTCAATTAATAGTTAATTAATTTTATATAAATTTAAAAATATATATTCTGCTTAAATTAAAAAAAGTCTAATTATATATAAATAATTTAAAACTATTAAATAAATAATTTAAATTTTATTATATTTAAATTAAAAAATAATAATATATAATTAAATTTATAGAAATTTATACTATGTTTACATTTTAAAAAATATGTATTTTTTGTTTTAATGAATCCAAGAGTTTGAAAAAAAAAATTCTATAACATTGTTGATAGAGATGGTAGCATGCCAAAGGGCAACAAGTGACACATTTTTAAATATTATTTAGTTTTTAATTTAAATATAATAATATTTAAATTGATTATTTAATAGCTTTAAATTATATATATATATATATATATTGATTTTTTTTTAAAATTTACTTAAAATACCTACAACAACAACATCAAGCCTTTATCCCACTATGTGGGGTCGACAACATAAATCTTTTTTCTTCATTATTTTCTGTTAAAAGTTAAATTCTTATTTAAATCTAATAAAGGTTAGGTCATTTCTAATATTTTCTCACAAAGTCTTTTTAGGTCTACCTCTATCTTTCTTAACATAAGCTAAATCTAATACATCTACTGTCTTAATCGTGTCATTGGAAGGCTGTTGTTTTATGTAACCAAAGCATCTATGGTGACTCTTTATAATCTTATCTTTCATTGGAGCTACTCTAACCTTTTCACATATATGCTTGTTGTGTATCATGTCTCTAAAAGTAAAGTCACTCATCAACCTGAGTAGCCTCATCTCTGCAATGCTTAACTTAATATTATGCATCTATTTTAATGGCCAACATTCTACACCATAAAGCATTGTTGTTAAGGGTGTCAATATTTGACACGACTAGAAAATTCGACTCGATCCCGACTCAAAAATTTCGAGTTAGGGTCAACCTGTTTATCAAAAGGGTCGGGTTCGACAAACCAACCTATTTCGAAAATTGGGTCGGGTTTGGTTGACCCGGAAACCCGAGAATGACGGAAATCGACCCGGCCAGAAATCATATTTTGGAAATCCCATAGGCCGCAGGCTAGCTTCGCACGGAGCGCACTGCTCCACCGACCCGGCCATGTCGTCCCGCTGCTAGCTCTCAGTTCGCCGTTGGCCTCACCGCCCGCCTCTCCGCATTGCCCCGCCGTCCTGCCGTGCCTGTTCGCTAATCCATAGAGTCCGCTCATCCTGCTCATTTGCCAGTTTGCCATGTGCCTCTCTGCATGGCCCAGCCATCTTGCAGCCCCGCCGCTGTCCTGCACTTCTGTATTTTTGCCAGTCCAAGAAGCTGCTGAGTGCTGACGTGGACGGTCGTCGATGAGCTGATTATGACATAAACTTTCCAACAAGTAGTCCTTAAACTCCCTCCAGGTCCGTATGGGCCACCTCATATCTCTTCTTTGGTACCATGCCAACGCTTTCCTCTCCAAGCACAACTAGGCTGTCGTTAGTCTCTCCTTCGTCAACCTAATGACGGAAAAGTATCTTTCCACCCTATCCATCCATATGCATCATCTCCCTCCAAAACAGGCATATTTAGCTTCCATACCCTCGGATCTTCTCTGTTCACCCTATTTCCTTCATAATCTCCCATTACTCAATGGGGTGGTCCCTCTAAGTTTCCCGATAATCCCTTCTACGCTCGTACCCAAACCCTTCGTCAAAATCCACTCTTTTCAAATTCAGCACCCCTCCGGTCATAATCAGACCCTCTCCTTTCATATTCAACGCTCATACACAATCCCCTCACGCCTCTCCCTATACCCTCTACCCTTCTACTCCCTAGAAATAGGATCTAGTGGAGGCATTCTCTCTTCTCCCTCCAAAATCTCCACCTCCTGTTATTCTCATCTCTTTATCGAATTATGGTTTCCCCCACTCCCTTGGCCAGCGGCTACTTCCCTCACCTCTAACGATGCCGTTTTGGTTTGGATCTCGAGCATCTTCCTCATCATCTCCTTCATAATGGCAATCTTCCCATCGATCTTCTCATGGATGGTTGAAACTTGAATTTTGAAATAAGAAATTTTTTCTTCTAAAATAGATTTCAATTATTTGATCCCCCTCCAACACTTCTACTTTTCTTCCTGCTATAGGTATCCAGATCTTGGCCCTGATCTCAATTTAATACATTGTGGAAGCCGAAATAGCAAGTAAAAGAGAAGAAAAATGTATGAACACCAAGATAGGGCTGATTTTTGGATTATCTCTTCAATAAGAAATCAAAATACAATTGATATACTATTCGAGAGGTAGATCAGCTCTCCCACGAACCCTAGATGCCGCTAGGAATTTACAACAACACTAGGAAAATAACACTCAGCAATAACATAAACTAAACCCTAGACAACTTCCCCTTAAATATCCCTAGAACATAATAACATAAATAAAACCTTCCTAATCGGCATAAACATAATTTAAGAAACCATCCTAAATAATTTGGCCCTTCCTAATTAGTCTAAACATAATTTAAGAAACCTTCCTAATGAATTAGCACATACAAACCTTCCTAATTCTTTCCCTTACATAGTGAATATTAATTTTCTTGGGCCTCACAAGGGGGGCCGAAACCCCTCCTTGCTGCTGCTCTAGTTCCTGCCCAATGGTTTTGCTGGGTTCGATCGATCTGGGCTGGCCGGTTGACTATCGCCCTCCTCTAGTGTAATAGTTACATTAATCAATAACCCTATTTGCATACTTCTCATGGGGTGTTACAACCTCCTTCATTGAATCAAAATCTACACTTGAGACCTCTATAAATATCCAAGCTTTCGTCACCATTTTTTAAATACAGGAGTTAGGTTATTTATATTCATTCTATTTTGTCCATCTTAAGGTCTCCAAAAGCTATGGGCCTAAAAAATTAGATGCTACTAACACCCACTAAACATAGTATCATTGAGGGTTCATGGAGCACTTTGAGTGCTTCAATTAGTCTAATTTTTGTTAATATTGAATTAATATTGAAATTATTTTATAAATATTGTTATAAATTATGATGTACCAATATTTTATAATAATGATGTGCATTATACATGCACTTATCCAGCACACGTCTGACATGTGTTTGACATGCTATCTTTGCATCTAATTGAAAAAAAAAAAAAACTAGTGATCACAGGTATTTGATAAATATGTTATGAATAATAAATTTTAACTTTAAAAGTACTAAAATAATAGCTTAAGTTAAGCCTTATATTATCTTTTATCCTCTATTTCAAAATATATTACTTGGATATCTTAACAACTATTTAATACTAATTTATTTTCCATTTTGAACTTATTTTCTTATATTTTTTATGATATTCAATTTTATTTTTTCAACAAAATAATTTATTTTTCGTGGCTTCAAGTTAATAATCTATAATATTATGTGGCTATTTTTCTTCAATTGATTTTAAGGTGCTTAATAAATTTTAATGTATTACTTATTTTATGAGCAATTAAAATAATTTTATTATTATATGTATTCATCTCATATTTATTTACATTTTTAATTTATATATGATTTTTTTTTAAAATTTTGATTAAATGCTATAACGTCATGTCCAATGAAGGTTATGTTCTATATTTTTAGTAACAGTCTAACAGATGTATCCGGCATCCATATAGCATCGTGTCAATGTCTATATGTGCATATCAATGCAGCAGAGGTTATAAATAAGTAGAGAACATAACAATGCCATGCAAGATTAAGAAAACTACCTCAATAGTGAAAACATACAAGATTGTAAAAATTTTATTTATTTATTTTGTTTGCATGCTTCTTGGTTTGCTGCAATAAATTTGTTTCTTCCTTTATTTAGTTTATTTACTTTTATTACCTAGGAAAACTATCTTGGAGTAAGACTAATGATGATGACTTAGGAAGACTTGACTTTTTTTGGGTCTCTTGGTAGTGCGTTGATTGGCCAGCATGACTGCGTATGTTTAGTGAACGTTGCTAGCATATCTTCCAAAATCATAACGTGTGCATCTCTTTACTGTTACTTTTGCATAATGACAATCGTTTTATCTTGTACTTTCATCTGTTCTTGGATGCCTTGAATCTGAGAATAATTATTCTTTTGTGGTTGTTCTTTCTGGCTTTGATCTCATGCTATAAATGTTATGAATGACTTTTAGACTTGGAACGTAGTCTTGTATGCTTAAAAGGTTTAACTGTAACACATAGAATGATGTAACAGGTTGGTGAATTTGAAATGCACCTAAAGAGGGATATTGGATCCACAAATAAATCAGTATCTACTGCACTTCCAATTTTCTCTCCTTCCACCGCACCTCCCATCCCAAGTATGCCAATGTCCGACTCAAATCCTGCTCCTCAGTCTGCTGCACTTCCACCAAAACCCTCTTCAGTACCAAGCAGTCCTTTTGCGTATGTCTCATCTGTAAGGGAATCAAAACTTGCTGCTTTGGAAGCATCGGGTTCAAGTGGATATGCTCTAGTGTCATCTCCAACGGTGCATTTTTAACCTAATGATCATTTGATCCAAAAAGTTGAAGCTGTCACCTTCTTTAATTGGGGATTCCGCTTCTACCATGTAGGTTGGCTCTTTTCGGAGTGGTAGAATAGTGAAAGGGAAGAAACAGCCTCCAAGTTGTAAAGAGGTAACTTGACAATATCAGAGTTCTTTAAGATAAACTGCTTTTTTCCAAAACATGCATTACTAAAATATTTAATAGTAACTATTATCATTTACAAGCATGTTAAGTACCATTTTTCTATTTCTAATGAACAAGTACATTCAGGGTGCTGTAATCAAAGAAGGGCAGGTCATCGGCTACTTGGATCAGTTTGGCAATGAGCTTCCAATAAAGGTATGCTTCTTTATTGTTTTTATGTTGATATTTTGCTAATAAAAAATTGTTTACTTCTATTCACATAACATGCTTGCTTGATATTTTGTATGCAGTCAGATGTTGCTGGAGAAGTCTTAAAGATCCTGTTCAAGGATGGAGGTGATATTCATAAATTCAACAAAAACATGTTAGACATAACAATTATTTCTCTTAGTATGTGAATATATTTGGTCATTGGTCTTCCTGTTGAAGATCGCTGAGAAAATAAGCAATTTTCACACCACCAGCTTTTTCTCCCATGAAAGGTTTGATGAACGGCTACATTTTCTTATCTTAAAGATATCATTGCTTGGAATTTTGATTTTTGGTCTTTGTTTTCTGCCATGTACACTAAAAGTGTACTTGTCCGATGCCTGAGCCTTTTGGAGACAATTTAAGAATGTATGACAATTCACTTAAGATTTTACTTCCAGTAAAAAACTGTCAAACTTGCAAATATTTTTTAAAAAATTACCGTAAACGTGCAAGTTCACACCTAATCCACCCTAATAATTCCACTGCAAGATGCTTGAGTTTCATGCCATTGCCTTTATTATGTTTAGTAATCTAGGTGATTGTCACCGGTTAGCAATTATATTCTGCAGTTTATCACTATTGATATTTAATGTGCTCACTTGTATTTCTTTAACTTTAAGGTTTACTTTACTAACAGAACCAGTTGGTTATGGAGATCCAATCGTTGCTGTTCTTCCTTCTTTCCATGGGATCAAGTGAGTTGCGTCCCTCAGCTGCAATGCTTTTGTACTTGAAGCTGTTAGATTCAGATGGGTGCTCGTTTGCTTTTTTTTGTTCCACACAGCTCAGCGTACTCGTGACTTTGATTCATGATTTGCAAATCACAAGAAAATTATTGAACTGCTGATTTGAAAAATAAATTGTATCCATCTTCTATGCCATGAAAAATTACCGTTTATTCTCGTGTTTTAGCCAGAGTATTGTATCTTTGAGGTACTGAAGTCAGGACAATGGCATGATATTGTTCATTGGTTTATTTGGTTATCTTTATAATTTGATTTCAGTGACAGGTACCTTTTTCCCCTTTTTTGCTTCTTTGCCTAGCAAAATAATTCAGATATAAAGATCACTTTCGTTAATCGTCTGGATGGCTGGATCTATCTTGTTAGGATTAGTGTTAATTTATTTTTCCTTTTTTTTTTTTTTTGGAAGAAATGCGACTATACCAATTTGTCCTGGTTTGCATGAGATTACTGAGCTATTGTATTTTGAATGATGGTGTTAGGAATGAATGTATGGAGCAGATTTAAGTATCTATTTCCTACTCATATCAAAACTGTCTTTTATGAAAACCAATATACCATCTAATGGATGTAAAGTTTTATTTTGGCTGGAGTTCTAATTTTCTACCTTTTTAAATCATAATTTTATAAAACTTATTTATGGTGTCTTCTTCTCCTATTGCCAATATTTCTCAATGGAAAAAAATTTACAATTTTGCACCCAAATAGCATGTGCTTCTGAAACTAGTAAAAATGTTAAATCAAACCGCATACGGATTGGCTAGCTTCTCAGGATTTAGATCCTCCGTTAATCATGATAAATGGATATGAAGTGACAATTTTAGACATCCATAATTTTTCTATAGCTTTTATAATAAATATTTACAAAAGATTTCGTCTTATGAGTCTTCTCATGTTGTATGAAAGAAAATCTAATGAAAGTTTCGAAGCAATATGTTTTTTTGCATTATGCCTTATCTTTCTGCTCCGAGACAACCAAAAACCAAATAAGATAGAACTTGTCTAATTTGTAAAAATTATATTATTTCTTTTTTTACAATGATATCATGATTGCAGGCTTTTGCAGCTGTATTTTGCTTTGTGGGCTGTAATTTTTCATTATACGAATGAATGATGCCGGGCTATGCCCTTAATTCCCCCCATCCAAAAAAAAAAAAAAAAAAAAAATTTGATTGCAGGCTTTGCTATTTAGTAATAAGTGAAATAACAGTGATTTGTTGTTCTTAAATGAATTGATCATTTTCGTAAAGTGGAGAGAGAGAGAGAGAGAGAGAGAGAGAGAAGTTCTGTGATTTTATTGCTCGAAAGTTTGAAGGTTTAGATGTATAAGTTGTTTTGTTTTTAGGCTTGTGCTCTAGCCTTTTATTTATAAGTGGGAGTAGGGACAAGACTCAAGGTTCTGAAAATCGGACTGGCCAATGAACCGGTTGAAGGATGTGTTAACGGTTTAGTGGTTCGACCGGTTTGAACCGGCATTGAACCGGATGACTTAATAAATACTAATTTTATTTAAATTTAATATCATTGATGTGATGCAAACAAATAAAACATATGACAATAGATAATTATGAAATGTATAATATAGTGCAATATATTTTATTTTTGAAAATTAAAGATAAAGTAATGAGTAACATATCTCTTCATAATTTCTCCTCTAAATTTTCTTTGAAATCTTTATTTCCTTTTCTCTAGTAAATGTTCTATAAATGAAATGAAAAGAAAATTAACACCCAGAAAGAGATATGCAATACAAATAGCATAATGTAAAATACAATATGCAAAAAATGCATGTACACTATAAAATTTATAAAGATAATAAAACCACACATTCATGTTATAAAGATAAATATTTAAAACAAACAGAAATCCATATATATTCAATCACTTCAGCTTTATCATTAAAAAACTCAAAAAGCCTAAGTGAATCTTTTAGATTTGTTTCATTCAATAATGCATCCCCAAATCCTTCTCCAATGAAACCTTCCACCTCAAATGCATTAGCATCCTCACATCCAAGCACTTCGTCATCACAACCTACATATTTCAAGTGATATTTATAAGCAAATTATGAATGTAAAATAAATTACATTCAATTCTAAGCATACCTTAAGATGGTCTAGTAGAAGCTACATTTGATTCTTGAATAGGAGGAAATGTATCATCTTGGTAAATGTCTATCTCCAAATCCTCCAAATTAAGTTCTGTAGTCGACTCTTCATCATGCACCCAGAAGTCTACCTTTTCAATTCTTGTAAAATATAAATGATCATAATTCCACATTTTAAGCTACAGTCTCCAAAATTAAAATAAAACTTGAAAATTGATAAATATAATATGTGATATTAATGAAAGAAATATTGCAATATACATTAATGTAATACATATTCCTCAAAATTAGGTTATATCGTATATACATAAGATCATTAAGTCTTTAATGTTCTTAGTGATTTTGTCTTTTACTATGAATCTTTTAAAATACACTCTAGTTTCTTTCACAACCAGAAGAAGATGATGTTTGGCTCAGAATTCAAACAGCTAATTTTTATAAGTTTGGCACACTAGAGCCAAACATCTTCCACCATTCATCTAAAATTCAAATAATAATAATAATTTTAAGCAGCATTTTACAAAGTCCATATTAAAATGTTAGCTTAAGTTCTTACCAGGCTACATTTTCTTTACCATTTTCAGAGCAAGTGAGCTTCCAAAACTCTCCAAATTATCATGATACCACCTCACCTCATTCATTGTCACTGATGGTTTGGCACGTATGTTTTTATTTCCAATCAATCTTACTAAACCTTGCATAACTTCATGTTTATTACAATAATTTTTTCTATCATATTGAAAATGAGGATTAAGTAAGTAAGCTGCTGAGTGTATCTCTTATCTTGATTGAGTATCCCATCTGCTCTTTATTATACTTGTGTTGGGCTTATACATTCTTTTCACATTTCTAAATATTACCTTTATGGCATTTCTAGCTCTATACATGCCATCATAGAGGTATCATAGGGAGGGCTTTTCATAAGCATCAACAACTCTAAGCAATCTTATAAGAGGCCTGTGTTGATGTTATCTACCTCATGAACTAATCTAGTGATTTTGATGATAACAAATATATACTTGGATGTTCTAATTTGTGTGCTAAGTATTTAAGGTGTAATGATTTAATGAATGTACATGATAATTATTTAAATGGGGTGTACATTGCATAACTCATGTTCAATCAAAATTTGCGTTAAAAGAACTCAAGATGGACTAAGATGGATAGCTTGAAGGTTTTTATATTATCGTAGGAGTATTTTAGAAGTCCATTGATATTTACTTATATGATTTGATTTTCTTACAATCTAAATGTCTATTAAAATAAATTATATATTATTAATTAAGGATAATAAGATTGATTTAGAAATTTATAAGTTTTTTTTATTAAGGTGCTGTTTGGTTGTCGGAAAAGAAAATGCAGTGTAAAGTAAATGCAATGTAAAGTAAATGTAGTGAATTCTAAATACTTAGAGATTGTTTGGTTGTGTGTAAAGTAAACGCAGGAAAACTGTTTCCCTTGTTTGGTTAGGTATATCCAGAGTAAAGTAAAGCAGTATATTTGTAATAATTTTTTTGGCATTATAACTAGTGTATTTATAAAAATAGTTTATTTATAATAATTAGTATTATTTAATTTTATAAAATAAAACTAGTGTATTTATTTATTACACTATCTTATTATAAATTTTTTTGAGATTATAAGATATAATATTCTACTGTGTATTAATTTAGCCGACAGTGGTGGCCGGCGATGACGGAGGTGGTGGTCGATAGTGGCGATCAAAGGTGGTGGTCGACGGTGGTGGCCATAGGTGGTTGCCGATGGTGGTGGAGGTGGTGGTCGACGGTGGTGGCCGGCGGAGGCGGTCAAAGGTGGTGGCCGACAGTGGCGGTCAAAGGTGGTGGTCGACGGTGGTGGCCAGAGGTGGTGGCCGGCGGAGGCGGTCAAAGGTGGTGGCCGACAATGGCGGTCAAAGGTGGTGGTCGACGGTGGTGGCCAAAGGTGGTTGCCGGCGGTGGCGGAGGTGGTGGCCAGAGGTGGTGGCCAGATGTGGCGGTTAAAGGTGGTGGTCGACGGTGGCTAGAGGTGGTGGTCGATGGTGGCTAGAGGTGGTTGTCGGTGGTGGCGGAGGTGGTAGCCGGCGGTGGCCAGAGGTGGTTGCCGGTGGTGGCAAAGGTGGTGGCCGGCGGTGACCGACGGTGGCGGTCAAAGGTGGTGGTCGACGGTGGCCAGAGGTGGTTGCCAGTGGTGGCGGAGGTGGTGGCCGGTAGTGGTGGCCGGCGGTGGCGGTTAAAGGTGGTGGTCGACGGTGGCCAGAGGTGGTTGTCGGTGGTGGCGAAGGTGGTGGCCGATGGTGGTGGCCGACAGTGGTGGCCGACAGTGGTGGTCAAAGGTGGTGGTCGACGGTGGCCAGAGGTGGTTGCCGGTGGTGGCGATCAAAGGTGATGGTCGACAGTGGCCAGAGGTGGAGGTGGTGGCCGGCGGTGGTGGTCGACGGTGGTCAGAGGTGGTTGCCGGTGGTGGCGAAGGTGGTGGCCGACAAAGGGTTGCAATGCCCTTGAGTTTGCAATGTATTTAGAAGTCGCCCAAATCGGAGGAATTCTAAATGCACCAAAAATGAACTAGAACAGAATACACTGCATTTGTTTTACTTTACGTTGAATTTACTTTTCATCCAATCAAACACCAAAATTTTCAAAACCTTGCATTTTGGATTACTTTACCCTCTAAATGGAGCAAACCAAACAGCCCCTAAATAAATTTTATATGCTTCATAGATTATGTAAATTTTATCAAATACGAAAAGATACTTAATTAGGAAAATTAAAAGTAATAAACTTATATGGTAAAAACTTTATTAGGCATTCATTTTGAGTTGAACCTTTTTCACATAATTTTACTGATATATAATTTAGTTTATCTAAATTACATCATATTGGTATATGAATATTTAATGTATCTTTAAATATATTAATATATGCATAAGTTTCTATTTTGTTGTATATGATATTATTTTGATAGAATTTGTATTTCATTAGATTCTTTGGATTCTGTAGATAAAAATTGATAGGTTATATGACCCACTTTGGAGATAAATTAAATTTATATTAATTTTATAAATATTATCCAATTTTTATATTATAAGTTAGGTAGACATTTTTGCCTTATTTTGGATATATATGAAGAATTTTTAACTTCTTAATGTGAATAGCCATTTTATAGCCATTTAAAACTTATATTTATTTAATATAAATAAATTCTTTATTAAATATTATATTATTAGTTAATAAAATAATATTAGATTGTTAGTTTTATTCAAAATTGGCTTTACTTATTATTTCTCTTTAAATATCCCTCTTTCTCTTCTTGTGAGGGTGGTTCAAAACATAAAACTCTAGAATTTTCTCCATTTTTTTTCTTCCTTACATATTAAATCTTGAGAGGAAAAACTTCGATATTCATTCCAATAGCTCTTTTTATTTTCAAGATCAAATTCTTGGTTGGAAAGCTTCAACGCACTAAATTGTGTAACATCTCTTAGAGTTCTTAAGTTTTTTTTTCTTTTTCTAAATATTCACTTACTGCTCTTTTAGTTTTCACTATATATTTTTCTTGAAAATATTTATTATTTGGCGAAATACTTGTTGAGAATCTTATATTAAGTTTTCTATGTTAAATTTCTTAAATCCATAAAGATAGCAAGCAAGTATTTTTATTTTCTTTTATTTGGCAAAGATTTTCATTTCAAGTCTAATTCATTTTTAAAAGTATTTTATGATTTGAAGAGTTAGAGTTTAAATGAGCAAAAAAAATTTATTTAAAATATTATTCATATTTATATCAAGATATATATCTATCTAAAAGTGAGCAAATTTTACATTCTATTTGCAATAGTGAGGTGATCAAATTAAATTATAAAAAATACCTCAAATATTTTGGTTATTTTATTGCAAGATAATTTGAACTTATAGTATTTACATCAAATTATATTTTTCTTTTTTTTAATCTAAGTAATTTGGCTTAGTGAAATTTAAATTATAACTAAATTGAGTTGCACTTGCCCGTATAGGAAATTACTTAGGTTCTAAATCACTTCTTTGGTTTAAAGAAGTGAGGTTTTGCAAGACAAACCTAAGATTAGTGGATTCTAGCTTGAGAGTTCGCTAGCGTGAATGTAGACCGGATTGAAATCTGGGCTGAACCATGTAAAAATTTTATGCAAGTTATTTTCTTTTCTTGCTTTTATTTTCTTTATCATTTTCTTTGAAAAATTGTGTTCTTATTTATTCTTTTCCATTTAGCATCAAAATTATTTCAATTACTTTTTTTAATAAAAATTTTTGAAATTGCAATTCACCCCCCATCTTGGGGTGCTATAGTCATTCCATAATTAGAATAAGAACCTTAGCTCTTTCTATTTTAGCTTAAAATCTTAGAGTAGATCTACTTATAAACTATGATACAAGGTTTTCTAATGTTTACTTCCCAAAGGACAATCCATTCATCGATCACCATTATTAGATAATGTCACTTTTGATTATTGAAAAAATAGAATTAGTATATTTTTAGGAGGACAATGCTTGTAATACTTTGCATTGTGCACATCTTTTTGATGATTATATGAAAATTTTTATGTTAAATTTAGTAAAAGAAATTTAGAATAAATTAATTATAACTTATGAAGGTACTAGTGAGATTAGAGATGCTCAATAAATAGACTTGTTCATGGAATATAAATTATTGCATATGTCTCCTTCTAAGTCAATTTTTGATGTATATACTATATTTATGAAAATAATTAACACAACACATTCTCTTGGAAGAACATATAAGAATCAAGACTTAGTCTATAAGATTCTTAGATGCCTTCTCAAAGAATGGGGTGCTAAATTAACTATAATTAGTGAGGCTAAAGATTTATCTACTTATCTACTTGATTAACTTTTGGGTTCTTTGATAACACATGAATGAATTATAGCTCAAAGGTTTAAACCAAGCATCACATACTTGGTATGATAGGTTAAGTAACTTTTTAATTGAACAACATTTTAGAAATAGTAAGGTAAATACAACTCTTTTTATCAAAAGTAATATAGATGATTTGATTATTATACAGATTTATATTGATGATATATTATTTGGAAGTACAAATAAAAGCTTATGCCATAAGTTTTCCTTATAATGTCAAAGGAATTTAAAATGAGTATATTGGGAGAACTCACCTTTTTCTTAGGACTTCAAGTAAAATAACTAGAGTTTGGCACATGTATAGTCAAACCAAGTATATAAATGAATTTTTAAAAAAGTTTGAAATGAAGAGGTTTAAATTTAATAAAACCCTTATCAGACCATCAACTAGACTTGATTTAGATGAATCAAGAAAACCAATATATCAAAAGCTTTATAGGAGTATGATAGGTTCACTTTTGTATCTTACTGTTAGTAGACCTGATATTATGTTAGCTGTATCTTTGTGTACAAGATTTCAAGCTAATCCTAAGGAATCACACTTAGCAGTAATTAAGAGAATATTTATTATTTTATAGGAACTCCTAGGTTAGGCTTATGGCATCCCAAAATTTTATTATCATTAAATTTTAGTTACATATTATGAAGCAGATTATGTTGGTTATTAAGTTGATAGAAAAAGTACATCTAGAAACTGTATCATTACTTATTTCTTGGTCTTCTAGAAAATAAAATTATGTAGCTTTGTCCACTACTAAAGTTGAGTGCATAGCTACAGGTAGCTGTGTTTCTCAAGTTCTATGGCTAAAGTAATAATTGAAAGATTTTGGAATTAAGATTAAAAATATTCCTATTAAATGTAATAACACAAGTGCTATTAGTTTAACAAAAAATCCTATATAACACTTATGAACTAAACACATAGAGATTATGCTTCATTTTATTAAAGATCATTTTAATAAGGGTGATGTGGATATAGATTTTGTAAACACAAATTCTCAAATTATAGATATTTTTACAAAACCATTAGATGAAAAGAGATTTTGCATGTTAAGATGTATGCTTGAGATGTTAGACCATAATATTTAAACTTTTTATATATTTTTATTATTTTAGTGATGTTGTCAAAATAGGGGAAGAATTATATATTAGTCATAATTCTTTTTACATACATATATTTAGGGGAGGAATTATTTTTTAGCAAATTAATATTCAAAAATATTTTTTAATTATTATATATGTATTTCTTTTAATTCTTAAAAGTAAAAATAAAAGGTCAATTTTCACCTTTCTTATAACTATTCCCAACATAAGTTTATCATTATCAAAAAAGGGAAAATTATTGATATTATCTATCTCATGAACTAATCTAGTGATTTTGATGATAACAAATATATGATTGGATTTTTAATTTATGTGTTAAGTATTTTAGATGTAATAATTTGATGAATGTGCATGATAATTACTTATATGGGATGTATATTACATAACTCAAGTTCAATCAAAATTTGAGCTGAAAGAACTCAAGATAGACCAAGATGGATAGCTTGAAGATTTTTATATTATCATAGGAGTATTTAGAAGTCCATTGATATTTACTTGTATTAATTGATTTGCTCATAATCTAAATATCTATTAAAATGATTTACATATTATTAATCAAGAATAATATGATTAATTTAGAAATCTATATGATTTCTTTATTAAATAAATTTTATATGCTCCATAGATTATATAAATTTTATCAAATATGAAATGATACTTAGTTAGGGAAATTAATAGTAATAAACTTATATGGTAAATACTTTATTAGGTATTCATTTTATGTTGAACTTGTTTCACATAATTTTACTGATATATAATTAAGTTTAGCTAAATTTCATTATTTTATTATATGAATATTTAATATATCATTAAATTCATTAATATATGCATAAGTTCTTATTTTGCTATATATGATATTATTTTGATAGAAAAATAGAGTAATTTTGTTTCATTAGATTCTTTGGATTCTATAAATATAAATTGATAGATTACATGACCTACTTTTGAGCTGAATAAAATTTATAATAATTTTCTGAATATTATCCAATTTTTATTTTATATGCTGGGTAGCCATTTTTTACTTCTCCATGTGACTGGCCATTTTATAGCCGTTTGAAACTTATATTTATTTAATATAAATGATTTTTTTATCAAATATTGTATTATTAGTTAATAAAATAATTTTAGATTATTAGTTTTATTCTAAATTGGCTTTACTTACTCTTTTCCTTTAAAACCCTCTCTTTCTCTTATTGTGAGGCTATTCAAAACATAAAAATCCAGCATTTCTCTATTCTTTTTTTCCTTTCTTACATGCTAAATCTTGAGAGGAGAAACTTTGATTTTCATTCTAAGTGCTCTTTTTATTTGCAAGATCAAATTCTTGATTGGAAGCTTCAACGCACTAAATCCTACATCATCTCTTGGAGTTGTTGAGTTTTTTTTTAATATTTACTTGTTATTCTTTTAGTTTTCACCATATATTTATCTTGAAAATATTTATTATTTGGTGAAAGACTATTTGAGAATTTTATATTAAGTTTTCAATGTTAAATCTCTTAAATCTATAAAGATAGCAAGCAAGTATTTATATTTTCTTTTATTTGACATAAATTTTCATTTCAAATGTAATTCATTTTTAAAAGTATTATATGATTTGAGGAGTTATAGTTTAAATCAACAAGAAAAAGATTTTCATTTAAAATATTATTTATATTTATATCAAGATACAAATCTATCTTAAAGTGAGCAAATTTTATATACCATTTGTAAGAAGTGAGGTTATTGAATTAAATTATAAAAATCACCTCAAATATTTTGGTTATTTTATTACAAGATAATTTGAGCTTATATTATTTACATCAAATTGTATTTTTCTTTTTCTTAATCTAAGCCATTTAGCATATTAAAATTAAAATTGTAATTAGATTGGGTTGTATACTAGTATGCATAGGAGAGTACTTAGGTTGTAAACAATTTTTTTGTTTTAAAAAGTGAGGTTTGCAAGGAAAATTTGGGATTAGTGGATTCTAGCCCAAGTGTTAGCTAGCGTGGACAAAGACCGGATTTGAATTCGGCCCGAACCACATAAAAATATTATGCATGTTATTTTCTTTTCTTGCATTTATTTTTCTTTATCATTTTTATAAAAAAAATATGTGTTTGTTATTCTTTGCCAAATACCATCAAAATTAATTTAATAACTTTATTTTAATAAAAACTTTTGAAATCTCAATTCACCCCCCTCTTGGGGTGCCATAGTCATCGAATAGTCTAGTTATTTTTGATATCGCAAGACAATCATTCCAAAACTGTGCTTCCATAATAACAACGGCCGCCTCCTTTCCTTCTACTAATTTAGATAGCTTTGAGTTTGAGTACACCTTACTTGTTATTAAAGCTTGCAAATCATGTTTATGATTGTAGACATTTCTCAGTGTGATAAATGTAGTGGCAAATCTAATTATACTGGGCCTTACAATTTCATTCCAACCCGATCTTTTCTTAACTATTTTAGAATGAAAACATGATTGTGGATGAAAATTGTCACCTAGAGGCTTTCCTCGCCATTTCCATAATGTAAGGCATACTACCTATGTAGTTAAGGATAAGATTCATGCAATGTGCTGCACATGGAGACCAATAAATATTCCTATATTTTTCATTCAATAGTTTCCAGCCTTTTTATAATTAACAGCATTGTCTGTTACTAACTACACAATATTTTCATGCCCAATCCATTCAACAACTTCACTAAATAATGAACAAAGTGTTAATGCATCTTTGGTTATATCCAAGGCATCAACAAACTTCAAGAAAGAAATTCTTCATGGATAATAAATAAGAAAATTTATTAATGTTTTGTTCCTTCCATCTATCCACTTATCAGCATCAGTGTACACCGTGTCTCTTTCCATGTTTTTCTATAGGAATCTACCATAAGTCTACACTCATCATTGCAATCTCATAGTAGGTTAACTCAAAGTTTATGATATGATGACAACTTGTAACTGGTCCTATAGCAATGATGGCATCAGTAGCCTTCTATGCAAAAGATGAGTTCAAAGCATTGAATGGTATACAACTATCATAAAATCATCTAGTTATGTCTAAATCAACATGATGCATGGCATCCTTAGTGCCATAACACTTCTCAATGATGGTTGAGATCTAGGCTTTGTTCTTGGAGAAAAAAGTTAGCAATCTCATATATCATCTTTTTTAACTTTTCAGTGCCTCTATGATGTACATCTAAGCTTTGAGATTTAGGCAGTAAAGATTAGCCTTTCTCTTATTCTTGGATCACTTACAAATATAGCTATACTTTCTTTTAAATATTCTTGTGTTGGTTGTTTCCTCTTTTTTATTTCCTTAAGGTTCTCCTACATTTGATATTGAATGTCATGTGGGACTTTTTTACATGCGTCAATGTTTTTTTTGAACCCAGCTAGGTGTTGTTTAATCCTATTAATCCCTCCACCCTTACAAACAATCCCACAATAAAGACACCTACACTATTTCTTTCCATCAGATGTTTTGGACTCACTAAAGTGATTCCAAGAAATATCTAATTTCTCTCGCACGCTATGAGGAAAAGATGAAGGCTTGCTGCTTGGTGGATCCATTCTAAAAGAAAATTATAATCAATTAGTATAATACTTGAATCTCAATATATTTAAATATTTTGTACTCTTTTTTGCAAATTAAATTGCACCTAAAATAACATAAAACACATTGAAATTCTAATGGAAGAACCCCATAATTATTTGATATCTTCCAAGAGACCCCACTTCTCTTCCAACCCCCACAACAATATTAGTGTAACAATTATTATAAGACAAAAATTAAATCCCACAAAAAACATACTCAAAACTGGCAAAGTAACCTTTTTTAAGGAAACTGCTTCATTCACTGATGCCTTCTTATTTCATGAAAATTTACTCTCATAAATCAATTTTAACAAAAATAACAACCTTTGGATAAATAATCCCGAACAAAATAAAATGATAAGTTGATTACTGTCCAAAAGGACAAATTCTGAGGAGAAGAGAAGACAATCATACGAGCATATGCAAAGAAAGACTACAGGTAGAAAAATCATACAACAACAAAACCATGAGTATGATTTTAGTTAGAAAATAAGGACTGAGGTACAAGAACAACTAAAGCTTCCAATTATTAAGAACAAAAGCTCATGTCCTAGAAGATCATAAGCATATGGAAACAACTAGGCACAAAGAAGAAGACAAATAGAAGAATCTTTGTAATCCTTCACATCCTAAAACTCAAACTTAAATGCCAAAACTTATAATCTTTACAAGAACATAATCAGTGATCCTAAAAGTAATCAGTAAGAGCATTAATCCATTAACATAGTAAAGGAATTGATTTAAACTTCCTTCATAAAAATTTAAACAAAGAAACAAAAAAATAAGTCTAGAAAAATTAGGCTTACAAAAACTTACATACTAAGATTTGAAGGAAATATTGGAAGGGAATGTGATGCTGATGTAGAACAATGTCTTCCTTTACCCGCTCGTCTAGTGTAGTTTACAAAAGATCATATGTCGAGCAGCCTCAAAGGAAAGGAAAGTTCTTCTATACATGAACACAGAGAGGTAAACAGGAGTGAAGCAGTTTACAGGACAAGGAATAGAATCGTAGTATTAGGTTTTTACTTTCTTACTACGCTATTACTCCTTAAATACCACTTGATCAAAATAATATGACTAGTATTACGTTTGAACTAAACTGAATGTTTCTTTATAATTGGCACAGGTTCACCAGTTTCACTGTCTAACTGGTTCAACTTTGGTTTTGTGTTATGTCGATTTCAGGAAGTGTTCGAACCGGCCGACCTGCCGGTTGCCTGTTCAACTGGTTGAACCGACATGTCCGATCCAGTTTTAAAAATGTTGGACAAGACTATATAAAAAAATGTATTAAAAAGTAAATACATGAATGAAATAATATAATGTAATAAAATCTTGCAACAAAAATGAGACATACTAATTAAATCTTAATAATTAAATGAAATATATTTGAACTTTTCACTTATAAGAAGCACCCACATATAGCCACTAATTGATCAGGTTTGATCTTATTGACCCATGAGATCAACATCGTTTAAATCGTTGGGTTGCCTTGAGCTTAGCATGATTAATTTGGGGTATATATTATGGGATAGAAAAACTATATTTTTATCACTATCAAGGGGGTGCCAAATAATTTAATGATAACAAAAGATCTTGAAATTATCATGATAATAAAATTAAATCTCATTTATATTTAATTTATTCTCCAATAATCAACATTTAACAAAAATATCAATATTAATGATAATTTTTTATCCTAAGTTTTATTGTCCAATAGGTGTTCAAAAATGATGCAATGATTTGAGTTTTAGGAAGAAGTGGTCTTTTTAGTTGAATGTTCTTGAAACCATTTAACACAAGGACAATCAAAGGAGAATTAGATTTTGTGTTTAGAGAGGGGGGGGGGGGGGATAATTTGTAGATTCAGAAGAGTAATTTCTCCAAAAGAAAATAATCTTTGTAGATTATTATCGACACGAGGTTGCTTCTTAATTAATACAAATTTTTTGATTGAATAAAATTAGTGTTTTAACCAAGTTACTTGAAGAATTCATATGCATGATAATCTTTATTAATCATGAGTCAAAACTTTATACTAACTATGTTCATCATATTGAAACTTGGATTAAAAATAATGATCTTATTAAGGGATGTTTTTCTACCTTGCTTTTAATGATGTTCTACCATTTCTTAAGTATTGGATCCATGCCACATTATTTCTAGTGTAGAAAGCAAAGAAAATTCTCATGCCTTCATTAATTCCTAAATCTAATGCATCTATAAAAGAGACTGCTTATCCATATTAATTTTAAGCATAAATATAATCTTATCAGCTTTAATTTGCTACACTTTCCCAGCTTCACCATTATTTATAGTAATCACCAACATCTTGAATAATCAAATTTAACTTAATGTTATCCTTTCAAGTGATATAATTAGTGTTGTTTGACTTTGTACTAGTAAGGTATAATGTGGTAGAAGTCTTTAATGTCATGATTATATCCACAATCATAAGAAAACTTACAATCTTGACCACAATTGAAGTGAAAATTGACTTTATATGCCCAATAATTCTGAAAATTAGAAAAATATTTTATTTTTGGGGGAAATGTGCATGAAAATTTACTTTAGACCAAGTTACCACTCTATTGTATTCATCAACTACATATTGAAGCTAGTATTAAGAAAAAAGGATTAAAATTAGTAAAAAAATTGAACCTGAATTTGATTGTGATTCACTTAATTTGAATGTAGGCTAATGAAGATCACTGGAATTGGAATCTTATTTGTGATGTTGGATTTTATGATAGGAGTATTCATGGGACTTGAAAATTAGTGAGGATTGGATCATGAAGCTAGGGGCCACAAATGAAAATAATATTATGATGGGAGTTTCACTGATAGGATTGGTAGTATGTGCAGGAGGAATATTTAATGATAAGAGCTTACTTGGGAAAGAAATAATAAGATCTACAATGCAGAGATGCTCATTCTCAATTGTAATATGAGATATCACATGTGAAGAAAGGTTTGATCAAAGTTTGAACCTTATTTGAATTACATTCAAATAAGGTTTGAGCACGCTTTGATCAAACTTAGATCTAACCTTAGCTGAATTGATTTGAAACTTGTTTAGACTTGGTTTGAAAAATGTTCAAACTTAAACTAGTTTGAAACAAATTATCTTATGGGATATTTTAATAAGTAGTATGCATATACAAAAGAGTTATAATTTTGTTTGAAATTAACTTTAGGCATGTTTTCCCAACAAATGAAATAATTCACATATTTCAATATTGAATCTTATGAGACATATAAAGTCAAATTTTGCCAATTGAAATATCGGAACAAATAAAGTCAAAGCTAAAGTTATAGATAAAAGATAAAACATATGACCAAAATAAAACTAAAGTTAAATTAGATGTAATAATAACTTTTTAAGATTCAAATTATTTAGGATCACAATAACACAAAGAATAAAATAAACAATTGGCCAAGTTTAAAAGAAAATAAAATAAAGGGAAACTATATAATGAAGCAATTAGCATAAGTATATTCGGTAAGCTTATCCCATTCTGAAACCTAATTGGTCTAAAAAAAAATCATTCAATGACTTACATATGCAATTAATTCTCATTCAATCAATATATGATAATTCAACTAAACATAATGGGAATTAAAAATGATCACCTACTAAGAAGAATCCTATATATGTGAAGTATGAACTAAAGTTAGTTCAATTAAATTAAGTAAACTAAATTGAACCATCCTTAAAGGGCCTCCAAACGTTTTAATGATAATTGTGCTGTTTTAATTTCTTCAAACAATTATTACTTTAAAGGGATTTTTGGTTCTAGTTCATTTGACTATAGTAAAGCCCATGCCAACACATTTAGTATATTTTGACTCAAATTATGTCATAATTTTGAAAAGTACTGTTTAATGGATTTTACACTCATAGTTGATGAACCCTAGGTCATTAGAAGTATAAAAAATCTTTCAAACTAATGGATGAGATTATTGAGCTAAATTTGACCACCGTATGGGCATATTTGGGATCCTTTCAACTGATGGATGAGATTATTGAGCCAAATAGTCAAGTTTACACTAAATGTTAAATAAACCCAATTTAAGTGATATGAAAGTTATTATGATGCTTTTAACATAATAAAAGTTTGAACAACAAAATTTTACACATTTTTTTGTCCCTGCTTTGAACAACTTTTGTTGGCCCTTTCAAAGGTGACCCTATGACAGTTTTGTCAATGAAGCATCCCTTATTTGCTTACCCTAAGAAAGACCATATTTGGTCAAGGTGTCTAATTGTTCATGAAGAAGGCATACACTTCTCAAAGGGATTTGACCTAAATTATTGACCAAAATAACCTAGAGGTTTGAGATTAATGTTAGATGAGGATGTTAGGGAAGAAATAATGTATTAGTTCAACCAAGTTTAACCACATCTAAATGGTAAATTAGTCTAAATGGAACAACATGGCCTATTGGAACCTAGGTTAGGACACATCATTCCTAAGGGTTTTAACCTAATCCTTAGGTCAAATTTGGTCAAATCTTCAAAAGTTAATCTAGTTAAGGATATTATGAACATAAATACAAAGTGGCTTAACCGATCTAACCACCTAAATAGGCCATTTTAGGTAAATAGGTAAAATTATCCAAATAGGACCCAATATATCAAACCTAAGTGTATGTTATCCAAAACACCAAAACCTGAGGTTTTAAGCTTTTATTTGATAGAAAAGTAGGGTTAGATGAATTAACAATATGCTTTAATAATGGTGAAACTGCAAACCCTATTTAACAACTTTTAAAATCATAGATTAAGTGGATTAGCACAAGTACTCTTAGCCAATCAAATTCTTCTATTTGTTAATCCATGGTACTTTATTATTATCCTTCCTTAGAATCTCTCAAATCTATGGTATCTAATTAGGACAACTGGTATTGGAAGAGAACTCAAAGCCACAGAAGATGCTAGACTAGGCTTGACCATAGATCTATATAAGATCCCAATCTTTCCCATAGTGGGAGAAGCATCCTAAAATCTCTCTTAAGCTCATAATAATTGTATCCACCCAAGAACATGCATTTGTGGCCATTGGAAAGTTTAGAACATATTTGACCCAACCATTGATTTTAGTCTTTTAGTAATCTAATGATATAGTCAATCTTAGCTAATTACAGAGAGGGTTTTTCCCTTTACCTAAAAAAAAATTTTAGATTAATTTTGATGAGTTTGGTAATTCATCTAGGTATGAAAACCTAACTCTAGATAACTATAATTAAGTTTGGTTCAAGGATAGGTGAGCTAAGTGCTCTGAGAGGAAGCTTTTGGTCTCCACTTGCTCCTTATCCAAAAGCTTTCCATACGGTGCTCTATGTAAGCAAGAAATTATTTGAGTAGGGCTCAAGTCAATTGAAATGACCCCAATCCACTCATGTTCTCCTTAGTTTCCATGAGTGAAATAGATAAATTTATTGTCATTCACTAATTTTAAGTAAGTGTAACAGATCTAATAGAGCCTATATGCCACTCAAATTAAATACTATTTAATCATAACTAATTTGGATTTACTATTAAATTATTTAAGATTTTTTCATGACTAATCTTGATGTTTAAATAACCACCCTTCTACTTGGAATGGAGCCAACAGGTTCAAAAGCCTCCAGATTCTCCACCTGGTCAGGAACTTCAATTTCCCCATATTCAATCTCATAAGTCAAAGCATCAAATTTGTTTGCACAACAATATCCTTCTCTATCACCAACCAATTCTACTTTTGTAGAGCCTACATCTTTGACCAGCAACTTTTGTCCTACATTAATCTTCTCCAATCCAACATTCGTGCACTGATCGGTTTCCTTCACACTATCTCCTTTGACATCAATCTGAAAGTTCGATAGGGATGTTAAGCCCTTATGAACTAGTCCCGAGGCTAACCAAGATGGGGGGGGGGGGGTGAATTAGATATTTAAAACAAAAGAAAAATCTTATAGCGAAAATGAATTAAAATAATAATAAAAAGATTTATCACAGATTTCACCCAAGCAGATAATCGCAGTAAAATAAAGTGCGAAAAATAATCAGAAAGAACACACCAAATTTATAGTGGTTCGGTCCAACCTGACCTACGTCCACTCCTCGGAGGCACCCTCCAAGTATTGTACTAACACAAAGTGACTCTCCTATAGCCCCCACAGTTAGGCGGAGAAGCCCTTACAAAATCACTTCCACCTTCCCCGGTGCGGCGGAGTAGCCTGGTCCTTTGACACCAAAGAGATCTTCTTCTTCCCAAAACTTCTCACGAGATGACCCTTGAATCCAATGGTACTTAGGTGCAAGCTTGCCGGAGAAATCGTGTGAACCCCCTTACTCTCCCTCGAGAATCCCCCTTCCTAGGCTCTTCTCCCTATCAAACTCCACCCTTTCCTCTCTCCCTTTCAAGCTCTCTCTTCAAGTTTTCTCTAGAAGAAACAAAGCCTCAATGGCTGCCAAAGACACCTATCAAGTGCCTTGAGAAAGCTTAAATAAAGAGCTCCAAAAACTCTTCCAAATCAGTTTTGGCAGCAAAGATCGTTTAGGACGATCGCAGGATCGTCCAGGGTTATGTGCTCCAAAAGACGGCTTCAAAAAACCCTAAAAACTCAATTTTTCCGCTCAAAATCGTCCAGGACAATCGAAGGATCGTCCAGGACGATATGCAGAATTTGACCTGATAGTCCCGTACAATCACCTGGACGATCACCTGTACGATATGATCAAATTTGCACAGATCGTCCAAGATGATTAGAATATCAAATTAAGAAGATTTGATTGACTAATTACAGGAATAAATTAGGCAACATTGTTATTGATCATCCAGTATGATATGGATCATCCTGGATGATTAGACCACAAATAGAAACTTACAATCTTGCCTGAATTATTATGGCGGCAAGGGTTTTGAGACCGTAATGGATCTTCCAGGATGATATAAATATCGTTCAGTACAATTTATTCAAAAGTTGAACTTCTGATTTTGACTAGATCTTACTCCCCCTGAGTATGTGTGTACATGGTCACAAATAAGCATACACCCTTGTAGGACTTGGCTCAAGAAATAAAAAAGTACATCAAATGAGAATTATAAGTATCACACATCATAACCTATTCTACCCGTTCTTGAGCCTTAATTCTTTGTTGGATGGTACATGATGTTTCCTGAAATGTTAGTATACACACAAATAAATATACATTCCAAATATTAGGTGATGTGTGCCATAATGTTTGTTATCATCAAAATAAGAACTCGTGAGCCCGAGTCTTAATAATCTCCCCCTTTTTTATGATGGCAAATATTACTGGTTGAATTTACAAACAAAAAGTATTTTCTCCTAATCTCCCCCTTACTAAGAAAAAACTTTTTAAAATTGGGAGAAATCTTTTTTTTATTTATTTAAAAAAAACTACACAAATACAACAAATATAAACAAACTTCACAAATACAACAGTACGTTCTCCCCCTTTGACATTATAAAAAAGAGGATGAGCATAGAAAAATAAAATAGAAAAAATAGACTAAAAGATCAAAAACGGTCCCTGATCTGGTGAAATTTTTTGAAGAATAAAGAATTTTCTTGTAATGAGAAGTCACCTCTTGATTTTATCCAAAAGCTTAGTAAGACATGAATTGACTACTGATAACCTAGAAAGGTTAGAGATTTAGAAATTGTTAATCCAAGCTCAAGTTTTAAAAGGCTAAAAAACTTTTTAAGCCAATATCTAAATCAAGGAATAAATTAGATAAGGAAACAAAAATCTTTCAAAACTCCTTTCATGAAAATATATCTAATAGATGATTAATGCAAAGTAATGAATCAAAAATTTTGATTTTCAAGCTCAAGTAACAAATTTATCAAAAAGACATGGGTTTTCTAAACTTTAGAGATTTACAAAAAGGAAAGCTAACTTTTTGTGGGCTCATTTTGTGCCTCTTTTTATTTTGGCGCTCTTTGCGCATCTTTTGATTTTTGAAACACTTTGTGTATCCATTTATTTTTGGCGATATTACGCATCTTTTGATTTTTTGATACACTTTGTGTATCCTTCCATTTTGGGCGACATTGTGCATTTTTTGATTTTTGTAATTTGCCTCCTTTCTAAATCTTTAAAATCAGCAAATCTTATTCTTTTGATAAAGACGAACAACCTGAATAAGATAATCTTGAAGTTGGTTTAAAAATTTGCAAAATATTCTAATGAGATAAACAAAATGTTGGGAGATAAAAAAGTTTCAATTTCAAAAACTAATTTATAATTTGAAACAGATTTTGAATCAAAAGTGAAATAGCCTAACATAAAGAAATAAGATGGAGAGACAAAATCATGAGTTTCCTTCCTTTGCTTGATTTTAGAGAAATCAACCACAACTTACATAGAATTTTTAGAAAAATAGGAGGTAAATTTTCTATTTTTAAAAAATATGATCTTTGAAATATAATTTTAATTTTTTAAAGTGCAAATAAAACAAAAAGTGATATATGTATACTGATTAGAGAAACAACTAAAACAACAAAGAAACTAATTTTTTAAAAAATATAAAAGAAAAACAAAAATAATAATAAAACATAAAAAATACAACGAATAAAAATCACAAACAACAAAAGTAAAAACACAAAAACAAACACAAGCAAAACATTAATTCATATCATCTCGCTCCTGATCTGATGATTTAGAAGCTAGGTTTGCCCAAGAGATTTTTTGATTTGCATTATTTGCCCTTATTACAATTTGCTTAGCTTTACCCTTTTCCTTTTCAAGAAGGATTTTTAAGTTCGGGCACTGATTTTTCATATGTCCAGGTTTCCTACATCTAAAGCAAATAACATCAGAAAAAATCTTAACATTTTTACCTTTTTTACCTTTATTTCACTTTTGTTGATGTTGATGCTTGTGCTTTGAGTCGCTTTCCTCAATGTGTTTAGCTTTCAGTACTATAGTTTCACCTGCATCCAAAAGCTTCTGACCCAAACCTTGCTCATAGGCAATGAGTGAGCTAATCAAATTATTAATAAAATATTCGTTTAACTTTTTTGATTCACAAATAGCAACAACTTTGGCATCAAACTTATCAAGCAGGCAACATAGAATTTTATTGATCTTTTCAAAGTTTGAAAATTCTTTACCTAAAGCATGTAATGATGTCACAATTTGAGTAAACCTAGTATATATGTCTAAGATCGTCTCATAAGATTTCATGCTAAAAAGTTCATAATCATGCATTAAAATATTTAGCCTCGATTGCTTGATTTCACAAGTACCTTCATATATAGTGCATAATTTATCCCAAATTTCCTTGCCAGTAGTGCATACAGATATTAACATATAATCATCAGAATTCAAAGCATAGAAAAAACAATTCAAACATTTAGCATTAAATTGAGCATTGATCTGTTCTATTCTACTCCATTCAGAAAAAGAAAAATTAATTTTAATTCCATCTATAATACGTGATGGTATAGAATAACCAGTTGAATCATATGCCACATGCGATAATCAATAAATTTCAAGAAAGTAGACATACGAATTTTCCAAAAATTAAAAGTAATATTTTCAAATAAAGGTGATCGGGTGATTGAATATCCTTCCTTAATATTATAATTTCTAAAATTAGCCATTGATCAAAATTCAAAAGTTTTCTAAAACTTGATTTTATGAATCCCGCTCTGATACCACTTGAAAGTTTGATAGGGATGTTAAGCCCTTATGAACTAGTCCCTAGGCTAACCAAGAGGGGGGGGGGGGGTGAATTGGATATTTAAAACAAAAGAAAAATCTTTTTATATCTTGTAGTGAAAACGAATTAAAACAACAATAAAAAGATTTATCACAGATTTCACCTAAGCAGATAATCGTAGTAAAATAAAGTGCGGAAAATAATCAGAAAGAACACACCAGATTTATAGTGGTTCGGTCCAACCTTACCTACGTCCACTCCTCGGAGGCACCCTCCAAGTATTGCACTAACACAAAGTGACTCTCCTTTAGCCCCCACAGCTTGGCGGAGAAGCCCTTACAAAATCACTTCCACCATCCCCGGTGCGGCAGAGTAGCCGGGTCCTTTGACACCAAAGAGAACTTCTTCTTTCGAAAACTTCTCACGAGACGACCCTTGAATCCGATAGTACTTAGGTGCAAGCTTGCCGGAGCAACTGTGTGAACCCCCTCACACTCCCTCGAGAATTCGCCTTCCCAGGCTCTTCTCCCTCTCAAACTCCACCCTTTCCTCTCTCCCTTTCAAGCTCTCTCTTCAAGTTTTCTCTAGAAGAAACAAAGCCTCAATGGCTGCCAAAGACACCTATCAAGTGCCTTGAGAAAGCTTAAATAAAGAGCTCCAAAAACCCTTCCAAATCAGTTCTAGCGGCAAAGATCGTCCAGGATGATCGCAAGATCGTCCAGGCCGATGTGCTCCAAAAGACGGCTTCAAAAAACCCTAAAAACTCAATTCTACTGCCCAAAATCGTCCAGGACGATCGAAGGATCATCCAAGACGATGTGCAGAATTGACCTGATAGTCCCGTACGATCACCTGTACGATATATTCAATTTTGCACAGATCGTCCAAGATGATTAGAATATCAAATTAAGAAGATTTGATTGACTAATTACAGGAATAATTTAGGCAACATTGTCATTGATCATCCAGTACGATATGTATCATCCTGGATGATTAGACCATAAATAGAAACTTACAATCTTGCCTGAATTATTATGGTGGCAAGGGTTTTGAGACCGTAATGGATCATTCAGGATGATATAAATATCATCCAGTACGATTTGTTCAAAAGTTGAACTTCTAGTTTTGACTAGATCTTACTCCCCCTGAGTATGTGTGTACATGGTCACAAATAAGCATACACCCTTACAGGACTTGGTTCAAGAAATAAAAAAGTACATCAAATGAGAATTACAAGAATCACACATCATAACCTGTTCTACCCATTCTTGAGCCTTAATTCTTTGTTGGATGGTACATGTTATTGCCTGAAATGTTAGTATACACACAAATAAATATACATTCTAAGTATTAGGAGATGTGAGCCATAATGTTTGTTATCATCAAAACAAGAACTCGTGAGCCCGAGTCATAACACAATCACCTTGAGATTCTCATCAATCACACTTCTTCCATTCCAACCTCCACCAGCATACCTTCCACTTCTAAACATTCCATTCTTAAACTTAACATGAATCCAAGGCCCATATTCATCATTAAGAAAAGAAGATTTATTTACAGCAGATGCCACGACACCACCTACTAGACCATCCTTCTCCATAGCCTGAGCATTCTGAGAAAGAACCCCACCATCAGGAATGTCTTTGTAGTATTGTTGGTAGTGCATTTAGTCTTCAAATGGCTAATTTTATCGCAATGATAACAAAGGGATGAAATCTTTTCATACTCGACTTTTTGAAAGGATCTACAGTGGATTCCTTCAATCCATACACCCTTAGGTAGCTGTTTGTCTAACTCAATTCGAACACAAACTCGGGCATACTCTCTCATACCCCATTTAAATGAATTTCCATCAATATACAAAGGTAATCCAATCATAGATGCAATTCTTGAAATATTTTGTTCATCCCAACGATGAAACGGTAGGTAAGGCACACGAATCCATACTGGTGTAGTGAGGCCTTTAAGTGATTCAGGGGAGAACAAAGGGGACCATTTGTCCATGCCAATGATGTGACCTCCAATAAACCAAGGACCACCACCTAAGACTTCCTCCAATGCTTCTGGATTCTTAAATGAGCAAAGAATCCAGTTCAACCCCAATGTTGTTAAGTGGAAATTACCATACTTATTCCATTGCCTCCGAAGCTCCATACTGCAGACTGGAAATGGAATGTTATCACCAAGAACCTTAATCACAAGTGAATTCTTCAGAACCTGGGAATTGGACTTTTCCATATCAGAATTTAAGACAATTGCTACTCCATCCTCAGTCAACTGTGTAGAATTAACATCATAATTTAACTTAATGTGCTGAGTCTTTTTCCAAGAATTCAAGAAATTTTCTTTTAGACCTCTGACTGTAATATTCTCAGGAAGATCACAACAATTCTTTAAGTCAATCTCCGGGGTAGTGTGCGGATTATCCAGTAAACTGCCAGTTTTCACGATAGAATCCTCCAACACACTTAAATCAGTAATTGAATCTGTGTTATCGCAATGAGGCCGCTTCTCATCAGATTCATGAAAATCATTGTTAAACTCATTCGAGACATTCGCATTTATCCCTGATTTGAGGCCAGGGATTGCATTTGAACATCCAAATTTATTTACATAGATCTTTATGTCTGACGAAGAAGCTTCGCAATCATATAGAGGTGATTCAACACAAGACTTAAAATGCTGAGGACTAAAACATGCAGACGCATTCAAAATTCCTTTGCCCTTACCTTCCACACAATCCAACTTCTTCATGGGAGAAGAATCACTTACCTCCTTAACAACTAAAGGATGAGCAGTCACCCTCATACACGCATCCTTTGAATCCAGCACCGGATTAGCATGGCGATGATGTCCATCTTCCCTAATACAACCACTCAGTTTACCAGATTGACGATCAACAACTGGAGGTGCAACCACAGGTGGCCGACGGCTATCAGCCGCCATCGCCTGAGATGCGCCAACGAAGATGATAGAGAATCGGGAAATGGAAAATTTTGAAAATTGCATAATTTTGAAATTAGGAGAGTCTTTGGTTGAGTACATCTTAAGGTGGCAAAATCTCTCGATGAAGTGTGAATCTTAGTTACAAGAGTAACACGTAGTGGAGATTCTTATGAATAATATCCACGAGCCTGTTATTTTTCTCTTGAAAGGGTTCCCAAGTAAAACATTTGAAAAGCTTCTTAACAAGGATTGCAACTTACAGGAAGAGGCTCCTTGGATTCTATTCTTAAAGGAACTATTCGGTGAAAGGAAAGTCAACAAACCCATAAAATCTTTTGAAAAAAGAGCAGTTATAGTGTCAGCTGTGGATAAGGGAAAATAACCTGTTAAAAGTCAACCCAGTGCTGCCCCACCCTAGCCACCTCAAAGAAAATCATTTCAAGTGACCCCTCAGCTCGCTAGAGATCCCTACTTCATCCCTTTTAAAGAGCAATTGGCAAAACCTTATCCATTTAAAAGGGAGTTAGTAAAGAAGATCTTCAGAAGTCTATTGAAGAAATCAGACTTCAAATTACCAGAGGCCAGGCGGCTGGAGGATGTGAGTAGAAAGGATGATCCTAACTACTGCCCCTACCACTGTATATTGAGCCACTCAATTGAAGACTATATCATTTTCAAAGACTAGATAGAGAAAAACTTCAGGCATGGTAATATCATCATTCCTAAAGAGTACCTAGTAAACCCATATTAGGGGTCCGTCAGGATTATCTCAAGTAATAATTCTAATATTTCTCCGTCCATTGAAGATTATTGGGATACAGATTTATCATGGGCATTTAAAAGTCAATTAACAAGTCTTTTCATCTTTCTCAATAACTGCTGATGAAAGCCTAGGGCTCAATCTTGGAGGTTAACCTAGAGGCTTTGTAGAAGGATGTTGACCTGTTTTCCTCTCTAGTAATTATAGGAACTACTGTATTAAATAAAAAAGAAAAGAGTGATATTTTAGTAGAGAGGAAGTGTGCTAATGAGAGATGTATTCAAGTGGTGGATGGTGGCATAAAAACCCTATCCCTACTCATATTATCTAACTTTTACTTAGCCCCATCAAAGAAAAAGGGTCGTAAATTGAATAAAAAGCATCCTTCTCATCATTTTTGATGATTAACCATGAAAGTGATTTGCAAGTTGACTCTTCTTTAAAAGAAATTTAAAATTTGGTCAAGATCACTCAAGATAATTAAAAACTTGACCTTCCTAATTTGACTCCTCAAAGGAAAGTCGAATATGAGATCTTATCATATAGTGAATTCCCTAAAATTAACTTTCAAGGGAGTCCTATTTTGATAGAATTTTTAGATTCAGTCTCCTTTCCAAAAAATGATGATGCACTACCTACGAAGAGCGTATACCCCACTGTAGTTTATCCTCCTAATCCAATCATGGAGGTAAAACTTCATGGTGGAAATGTCTTATCCCCCAGGCTTTCTCCCTAGGAAAAAGGCAAGAAAGTTATCCCTAATGATCCGATTCAAAATTCTCCTCAATAATTCAACCTTTCCTCAAATTTGTTGGGTCCTGAGTTTGATGTTCCTAAAGTTGACTCTAATGTCCTAGATCATGCTAGGAAGTTGGCCGCCAAGTTGAGCATCTACGGCACCCTCGCCCTCTCAAAGGAGATGAGGGAATCTTAATTAAAGCACTTCTTAACCTAGAGATTTGCCTAGCTCAACTGGCTTCGACCACTCAAGATGAATCCCTCTACTTCAAGGAAATCCTAGGAGTAACTTTCTCTAACGAGGACTTACTTCTTGGTACTATCGATCATAATTGCTCAGATTACAACATTATAAATGTTGGAAACTTCAAGTTATTAAGAGTTTTGGTCTGGGTATATCGGTCAATGTGATGAACATAAAGACTCTCACTTATCTTAAAGTTGATACATGCAAGCTCACCACTAAAAAGTTGGTGTTGTGTAAGTTCAATGAAAAGGGCGAGAAGGCTTTAGGTTCGATCAACCTACTTTTAAAGATTGGAGAACTAAAAATAGAAGTGAAATTTCATATAATAGATTTGGCAATATCCTTCAATGCTCTGCTAGCTAAGCCCTAGATCCATGAAAAATAGGATGTTTCCTTGTACCCTTCACCAATGCATCAAGTACCAACGAGACGGCATTGAGTATGTGATTAAGGGTGATTTGCAACTATTCTCTATTCAAGATATCATCATCTATAAGGATGTTGCGTATTATGCTCCTAAAGGGTCCTTTGCCCATTCTAAAGCCAAGATCAAGATTGAGGAGAAAACAAGCAAAGCTCCAATCAACACCAAGAATCAAAAGGAGAAAAAGAGAAAGATCAAAAAATATACGAATCAGACAGTGAAGATGACCTCGATATTGTGGTCCTTAGGCCTCCAAACATGTTACCTCAAAGAGGTGGGAGGATGGCCCAAAGGGCATGTGGTCAAGGTCATGCTCCATTTGGAAGAACAACCTTGATGTATATTGATCCGGAATCAAGTATCAATGAAGAACCATAAGCATGGGGTCCAAGAATTTCATTTGATTACCAAAAATCAATCCTCCTCCAAAATTTGATCTCACTTTAGAACATGATATAGGTTCATGCTCCAAAAGTTCAAAGTGAAGAGCCTAAATTTATCATGTATGAAAAGCTTAATCGGATAATTGAAGCCTTAACCTTAACCCCACTATCTACGGGCAGGGTTGCAAGTTTAGTGATTAAAGAAGCTCCTAACCTAGATAGTGATTTAAGGAAAGTCCAAAAGGTCTATCCTAGCTCCTCCACCTCTGGGATAGAAGATGATGTTAGAAGTCTTATCTCTAAAGGTCTCATGCCGAGTCAATGGACTAAGGGTCAAGCCTAGTACTATGAAAGCCTCTAGCATACAAAAAATAAGAGAAATATGATGAGTGGTATTAACCTTGGTACCATTAGTTCATTTGACGATGAGGAATATTGTCTTGTGATAACTGATCATCTTGAATATGAGAATGTCCCTATAGCAGTCATTGATCCCCATGAAAGACTTTGTTTAGAGACTTTCGATGACTCGATAAACTATAAGTTTAGGATGCACCCCCTAAATTTGAAGAAGAGATTAAACGACAGTTGATGAATTGAAAGAGGTTAACCTTGGAAAAGAAGATAACTTTCTCCCCACTTTCATATGATCATTGTTGAGTGAGGATGAGTCTAGGGATCTGATTCAACTTCTTTCTGAGTTTAGAGACTATTTTGCCAAAATATATGATGAAATGGTGGGTTTATTCATTGACATAATAGTCCATAAACTCGTAATCTGACATGATTCCATTCCTGTCAAATAAGCTCCTCGACACATGCGCTTAGAGATAGAGAAGCAAGTCATTTCTAAAATTAAGAAATTGGTCAAGGCCAGATTTACTCGACAGGAATAATTTCCCTTTTGGGTAGCCAACATTATACCAGTTCAAAAGAAGAATGATTAAATTTGGATTTGTGTCGACTATAGGGATCCGATAAGGTGTGTTCTAAGGATGAATTTCCTTTACCCATACCCAAGCTTATGGTGGACATGACCTCATCTCATGTTGTCTTTTCCTTTATTGATGGCCGTCTAGTACAATCAAATCAAGATACCCCTAGATGATAAGAGAAACACTGCATTCAAAGCTCCTATAGGAATTTTCTAATAAGGTGATGCCATTTAGCCTTAAGAATGTTGGTGCAACTTACCAGTGGGCCATGACTCACATCTTTGATGACTTAATCTACAATCAGGTTGAGTGATATATTGATGATTCGATTGTCAAGAGCAAAGTCAAAGAGGCTCACCTATATGACTTAAGAGTCATTTTTGAGCAGTTGTGCTGCCACAACCTCAAAATGAATCCCTTAAAGTACACTTTTGGTGTCACCTCAGGAATATTTTTTGGTTTTATAGTGAGGCATTATAGAATCAAAATTAATCCTGCTAAAATTGAGGCCATCTTAAATATGCCTTCTCTTAAGAGCCTTACTCAACTAAGGTCTCTCCAAGGTAGACTGACGTATATAAGGAGGTTCATTATCCAATCTTTCCAGAAGATGTCAACCCTTTTCTATCCTAGCCAAAAAGGACACCAAATTTTTATGGTATGATAAATAAAAAATACTTTTGATAACAATAAGGAGTATCTTACTAATTCGTCAGTCTTGCCAGCCCCTATTCTGGGGAAACCTCTTATTCTTTACACTATTGCCCTCAACAAGTTACTTGGTGCCCTCTTAGCTCAAGTTAATGATGAGGAGAAAGGGAATGCTCTCTATAACTTGAGCTAAAGACTTCTTCCTCTGGAGATCCGATACCTTTCAATTGAGAAGCATTATCTTGCTTTTAGTTTTTGCAGCCCAAAAACTAAGACATTACATGCTCTCTTATCAAGTAAGTTTTCTTTCCAGAGTTAATTCGTTGAAATATCTTATAACATAGCCTACATTACCAAGACATTTGGTATGGTGGTCTATGATATTACTTTAATTTGAGATCACTTTTATTTTCCTACGTATTATGAAAGGACAGACCATTACTAATTTTCTATAGCGTACCCGCTGTCGGCGGACTCTCCTTTAAATGATGATTTACTTGAAGAGAAAATTATGAGTTTAAAGGAACCCGACAATCACATCTGGGAACTATATATTAATAGTGTGACTTCCTTTTAATGGGAAAAAACCTATAAATCTACAATCCCTAAAAAAGATGAAATTGGCTTTATTTTCATAGCGCTAGAAAAGGGAATGATGCACTTTTCCTACCACTTATTAGAGCCTTGCATAAACATCAAGACTGGGTACGAAGCTTGGATAATCGGCATGGAATTTTTAATTCTGATGGAGACTAAAGAGATTAAAATCTTTGGTGATTCACAATTGGTGATCAACCAGATTACATGAACCAATAAGATTTTGAATCCTAAACTACTCAAATATCACCAGTACACTAGTCACTTGCTCGAGAAAATTCCTATCATAACTTTATATAGAATTCCCTGTGGAAGCAATTCTGTAGTGAATGCCTTAGTGAAGCTTGCAAAGGAATTTTCCTGTCCAGACGAAAACTCCATTCTTATAGAGATTCAAGGTCATCAGGTCCTATCTCCTATAGATTTGGAGGATATCAACAAGTAGTCTTCTCGGGTTCTTTCTACCTCTTCAACAATTGATGAAGAAGGTTTTTGGAGACAACCATTAATTGGCTACCTTCAATAACCAAACTTCCTCAGGATAAATCACTGGCCAATCAAATTAAGAAGCATGCCCTATCGTATCTACTTATGAATAACATGTTGTATCTCTAATCATTTGATTAGATGTGGCTATATAGTTTAGACAAAAGAGAGAACCTAAAGATCATAAATGAGGTCCATTCTGAATTATGTGGTGCTCATCAATCAGGTCCTAAAATAAAGTTAAAAATGAAAAGGCTTGGCTATTACTGGTCTACAATGTTTGATGATTACATGAACACTACAAAATGTTATCATCAATGCTAAGTACATGGTGTGGTACTACATTAGCCGCTTAATATACTGCATCCCATGATAGCTTCATGGCCCTTCAAGAGTTGGGGCACATATGTTATCGGGTTGATTGACCCTCCTTCTTCGAAGGGTCATCACTTTATTTTAGCAGCGATAGATTACTACTTAAAGTAGATGGAAATAATTTTGCTATGAAATATAACATCAGACCATATCATGAAATTCTTTCGTGACCATATTATATATTGATTCAGTGTGCCCCATAGAATCATATTCGATAATCCCCTTTCAAGTCTAAAAAATCAATAATTTTATAAGGTGTCACAGTATTGATTGGAGATACTCAATAATCTATTACCCCTGGGGTAATGGGTTGGCTGAGGCCTTCAATAAAACTTTAGCGTAGGTCATCAAGAAGAGCCTCGATGATAATAAATATCAATGGGATGAGAGGTTGGTGGAAGCCTTATGAGCTTATCATACCACCCAATCCACTCCGTTCGCACTAGTGTATGGGTCCAAGGCCGTACCCCCCTTAAAGTACAGATTCTCTCACTTAGAGTTGCAATTTAGAATCAAATTATAACTGAATAGAATACATTAATAGAAGAGCTTGAAAGCCTTGAGAGCATCATCTCTAAGCTCAATAAAGTCTAGAATTGTACAAAGCATGACTAGTTCATGCTCATGATAAGTTGTGCGACCCAGAACCTTTCAAGTAGGAGACTTGGTCTTGGTTCTTTAGAGGCCTATCTTAGTTCACCAAAAGATCGGTGGGAAGTTTGAATTGACATGGGAAGGACCCTTCATCATAGATATAATCTATGAAGGGGGCTCATATCAGCTAGTTCATATAAAGGAAATCACCCAATGTTGTCTATCAATGGGCATTTCCTTAAGAAATACTATGCTTGATGTAGCTTGACTTTTAAGTTAATAAAAAATTTTGCAAGCTTTAAATCAATTCAAATTATTCTCATTTAACTCTTAACTCTCAAAATCAATTTTCTTCTTCTTAGAGATAGGTTTTCACTTTCCCTAGGGTTAGAATCTACTGGTAATGGAGCATACCTTTTGAGGCACCATCTAGGTATCAACTTTAATCTATCTATTAAGTGTAAGTCCTCTATCAGCATCCTATAGATCCAAAGTTAGGTGATGACTACCTTGGAATTCAACTTTAATCTATCTATTATGTGTAAGTCCTCTATCAACATCCTGTAGACCCGAGGTTAGGTGATGCCTACCTTAGAATTTAATTTTAATTTATCTATTAGGTGTAAGTCCTCTATCGTCATCCTATAGACCTAAGGTTAGGTGATGTCTACCTTGGAATTTAACTTTAATCTGTCTGTTAGGTGTAAATCCTCTATCGGCATCTTATAGATGCGAGGTTAGGTGATTCCTACCTTGGAATTCAACTTTAATATGTCTATTAGGTGTAAGTCCTCTATCCGTATCTTATAGACCTGAGGTTAGGTGATACCTACCTTGAAATTCAACTTTAATCTATCTTTTAGGTGTATGTCTTCCATAGACATCCTATAGTCCTGAGGATAGGTGATGTCTACCTTGGAATTTAACTTTAATCTATCTATTAGGTGTAAGTTCTCTATTAATATCCTGTAGACCCAAGGTTCGGTGATGCCTATCTTGGAATTCAGCTTTAATCTGTCTATTAGGTGTAAGTTTTCTATCGGCATCTTATAGACTAGGAGTTAGGTGATACCTACCTTAGAATTTAACTTCAATCTATCTATTAGGTGTAAGTCCTCTATCAGCATCCTGTAGACCCGAGGTTAGGTGATGCCTACCTTAGAATTCAACTTCGATCTGTCTATTAGAAATAAGTCCACTATCGACATCATGTAGACCCGAGGTTAGGAAATGCCAACCTTGGAATTCAACTTCAATATATCTAATAGGAATAAGTCCTCTATCAGCATCCTATATACCCTAGGTTAGGTGATGCCTACCTTGGAATTCATCTTCATTCTGTCTATTAAGAATAAGTCCTCTATCGGCATCCTGTAGACCCGGGGTTAGGTGATGCCAACCTTCGAATTCAACTTCAATCTATTTATTTGGAATAAGTCCTCTATCTACATCCTTTTTACCTAGGGTTAGGTGTTTCCTTTCCTTAGAATCAAAATTCCACTTTGATCCTTTCGTTCAGACAACGCCAATATGTGTAGCAGAACTTCGTTCTACTAAACATATTAGAGGTCCATTTGTTGACTTCATTTCTGTATGAGGTCATTAAGACCTATTTGAGCTCCTACTTAGTGATTTGATGGTCGATAATTGACTACTTGTTAATCATATAGATCTATAGATACCAGTCAAACTCCAGTCCAGCCCTTAATCAAATTCTAGTCTAAACACTACTCTAATTTTCAACCCCACACTCTAAGTCAACTTTCAATCAAATTCTCATCTTGTTCAATCAATCTTAATCATTTATTTTATTATGATTGGTGTGAACAACTCAAGATTCAGTAAATCACATGCAAAAATCCATTTAAATCTAGAACTCCAAGTCAAAATTCGGGTTAAGGACCTAATTCCTGAAACCCTTTCTAGGTGATTTTTCAGTCGCCTTAAACTCTAGCCAAATCATGTCTGATTCATGATTTATCAGTTGCATATTAATTAGGCATGTCTCTAGGTGAACCCTCCAATTTTAACTCATTCTGAGGTCTCTAACGACAGAAACCAAATCTATTTTCAAAGGCTATAAATCCTTTAAATATTTACATCCTATGCCACAAAACCCTCCACCATATAAAATTTTACATTGGGGCTTTCCCAAAGACCTTTTAACCTATCCATGACCTTTAATATGACATGTTGACCAATAAATTACATTTTGCTAGTCCCAATTTGACCCAAAATTGACTAGAGGTCAAAATGACTAAAATGCCCTTTAAGGGGATTTTTGGACTTTTCCCCAATACTCAACATGACTCAACCACATCAATCTTTGAAACCTCTTATAATGCATCCTAAACATCATTAGGAGTCCATTGGATCTAAATCCAAGTTTTAGTTTGACCTGGTTGACCAAGTCATCTATAGTTGACCAAAATGCCCTTTAAGGGTCTAAATGGTCATTTAAGCCTAAATGACCTTTCCAGTGTATGGGACCACGTCCATTGGTCTCCATTGATCAATTCAACCCCTGGTTTGACCTAGTTGACCAAGTCAATCATGGCTGATTAGGTCAACCATGAACTCTATTTATAATCAATTAAACCCCAAATGAACCTCAAACTCATTCAAACTCTTTTGACTACCTTCTTGGCTGTGGGTTTTAGAAAACCACTTAGCCTATTAGGGTGTCATTCTGATATGGGGATGTTGTGTAATCTCTAGGGGAAACTATATTTTTTAAAACCTTTTTAAAATTGTTGCATACAAATTCGTGCATTTATCGAGTTAATTAGCATGCATTGCATTAGAAATATATTTAAAAGTGTCTCATGTTTTAATTACATTTGTCTTAAGCACATTCACCCTACATATTGTCATGGGGAAAATTAGGATCTTCACTAGATGTTATCTCCAGCTCCTCAAAACATAATTAATGTCCCTATCACTTTTTCATAAAAAGACCAGACTCAGATTTTAAATCGCCTAGGTGGTTAGCTAGCTCCCCAATCTAGGCCGGGGTAATTCCAAGTTTTGCACTATATTAGCTAGCTTCGAGTCATTGTTGTCTAATACCCAATTTAGATTTAATATCCTTGGCAGACCCAAAATCTTAAGACTCCAACCTTTGGAAATCTAATCCCAACTTTTTAAATAAATTGATTAACTCAAATTAAAACTTCTCTCAATCAAAACTTAAAGCCTAACACATAGGATGCTGGGGTGTTTCTAAAGTATTTCAAAATCTCAAAACACCTCCTACCCTACCTCCCTTTATCTATAAAATAAGTGCTCAAACTTAATCCAATCCCAATTGAAATTCTAAACTCACCTCCTTTGATATAACTCCTAAAAAAACTCTAAATAAAATTTTTGTTGTTAATCTAATCAAGAGTATTTGTAGGGAATTCAACCTCCTTATGATGTAATTAACTATAAGGGCTTATGCTCATAATAAATTTAGATCCCACATCTAATTTTCAAAAAAGATTATCAAAACTCAATTAGTCTTCTTTGAGAAAAATCAAAATTAACGATGATCATTATCGTCATGTTCAAATGATCGATGATAGGTGATATCTTCTTCCCTCAAGGAGATATATCATTTATCGTAGATATTTCAAATATAAAAATAATTATGTTTCATCTAGATAGAACCTTATTTTGATCCTTCGGGGTCATACATAGTTCTTCCTTGGATTTGTCTATTACAATCGAGATGAAATTTTTAGTTTTATTAGTTGAACCCATTAGGGAATGATATCTTTGCCTCTCGGGGCAATATATCATTCATAATGATGTGTTTAACTTCGAGACTAAAATTTTAAAATCAAATTTCCTAAAAAAAATTAACTTTTCTAAACTTGCTTTTTCAATTCAAACACAAATAAACCCTTAAAACTTAAAGCTTTCTCATAGGTTGTAAAACCTTCCATTATTTATAGCTTATGCCACTGTGCATGACATATTATGAAAATTGACCTTGAAAGCTTCCCCAAACCCGTTGAACTTCATCATTGACATAAGCACGATGCATTGAGCCAACATTGAGCCTTTGAATGACCTTGGTTTACCATGGTGCCACCCAAATACTAAAACCCTAAAACCCTTAAAACTAATTTTTTCTTAAGCTTCAGCTTGGCTCAGTCAAATTAAACCTTGAAATTATTCCCAATATATTCCAAATATGAATTAGAGTGCATTTCACCAAAACCTAAGCCATGAATGACCTTGGTTGACCAAGTCAACCTAGGTTGACCAAAAGGATTCATTGAAGTTTAAAACTACATTTCATTCATACAAGCCTCACCATTACATGAAACCTATTCCAATATGACCAAAACATCATTTGGAATGCATTAAACCTATCTAACAATTGGTTAACCCTGGTTGACCAAGTCAACCTTGGTTAACCAAATGCATTCTTAAGTGTTTAAAGATGCATTTCATATAAGACGATCTTGTCAAGCCTTGGGACCACTTCCATTGAACTCAAAAGCTCATTTAGAATTAATTGGACTAACCATATCTCATAGGTTAATCTAGTTGACCAAGTCAACTTAGGTTAACCAAATACACTTTAAAGAATTTAGATATACATTTCATATAAGATGGCATTACCAAGTCTTGAGACTAATCTATTTGGGTTATACTGCCTCTTCCTAGGTTTGAATGATGCATGCTTAGTTGATGGTTTATAAAACTCTTCAAGTAAAGGTGTTATTTTATTTTGTTCTAATGCAATGATTTTTTCCCTTAGAAACTCATTAGCTTCTTCATAGCTTGACCCTTCCAGTTTCAATTTATGCTCACTATTGTCTAAATTATATGCAATAGTTTCTAATTCTTTGAAAGCTTTTTCTAAATCAATATGCGATGTTTTTAATGAATCATGCTCTATAGTTAAATCAGAATGCTTTTTATTTAATTCATTAAATTCATCTAATAAGGCCATGTGATTACTATCCAGAGTGGAGGGATCTTTTCTTAAGCATTCATGCTCTTTTTGTAGAATTAACTGTTATGATTTGGGTACATTTGTTTGTTCAAGTAAAATTCTAATCCAAATTATATTTTTGATGATTACAAAAGCTTATTGTATGTTAGTCTTCTCTCCTAACAATTATTTGAGTTTTTGTTGTGTGTACTAAAGTATTTTTCAGGAAATTCACACTCCAGATTGCTGAAGACTTTGAGTTCACTTGTTCACTGTAAATAAAGTCTGTAAATTTTCTTTTTCTTGAGTCTGAGAGAGTGTGAATTATAAGTTGGATAATTGTGCACACACACACAATGGGAGAGTAAAAAGTTTATTTTTTTAATCTGATCGTACAGTATGATTTGATATCGTACGGGATGATCTGTAGAATATGTCCTCCATATTGAACCCATATGGCGAGAAAATTTTTCTAAGGTATGTTCGTACAGTACGAATACTATTTATACGTGAGTTTTTACTGTACGAACTGCTCAAAATTGGGTTCATCCAAGGGTTCGTACAGGATGAACTATTCATACGAAGCTCACTAACTTAGTCGTCCAAGTGTTCGTACGGGACGAACATATCGGACGAAGCGCTCTGTTCGATTCGTCCAAGGGTTCGTACATAATGAACTGTTCATATGAAGCTCACTGACTTGGTCATCCAAGTGTTCGTACGGGATGAACATATCAGACGAAGCTCTCTGTTCGATTCGTCCAAGGGTTCGTACAGGATGAACTATTCATATGAAGCTCACTGACTTGATCGTCCAAGGGTTCGTACGGGATGAAATGTTCATATGAACGGCTCTGACTTGTTCTTCTCATGAGGCATACGGGATGAAGTGTTCGATGTTTTGAACTATTCGTACAGTATAATAATAGATCGTACGGGACGATCGGCACGTACTAAACTTGAAAATTCAGTTTTTGGACGATTTTTATTGCCTTTAGTATATAAGGATATTTAACTTGACTTATGAAGACATCCTTCTATGAAAATTCTTTTGGGAAGTGAAAGGAGAGTGATAGGGAGAGTGTTTGGGAGTGAGTTTTGAGAGATCTTTCAAGAGAGAATTGTGAGGAGATTCACAAGGTTATCCAATTGAGAGGATTTCTTTTACTTGTTCTTCAAGCATCTTCCTAGTTCCTTGGAGGCTTTTGCAAGAGCATTGTTCGAGAGGATTCTGGTTCTTTGCGGCACTTGGAGGGTGAAAAGGATGACAGTTCTTTGCTGCACTTGGAGCGTGAAAAGGATGAAGGTTCTCTATCGCACTTGAAAGGTAAAAAGGATGACGGTTCTCTACCGCACCGGGGTTGGTGGAAGAGAGTTTGTAAAGGCTTCTCTGCCTTGCTGTGGGGACAAAAGGAGAGTCACTTGAGTTTAGTGCAATACTTAGAGAAGGAGTCTCTAGGGAGTGGATGTAGGTCGTGTTTGACCGAACCACTATAAATTCTGGTGTTTTCTGTTCACTGTTTACTTTTCTGCATTTTACATTTCTGTAGTTTATTTTCTTTGTGGTTGAATTACTGTGCTTAAGTAAAGAGCAGATATTAACTCTGTTCGTACTATACTAAGTAATATCGTACTGTATGAATTGCTTTAAAATTTTCCAAAATCCCAAGAGCAAATTTTAAAAGGACCAATTCACCCCCCCTCTTGGTTAGCCTAGGGACGTGAGCAATAGGTCTAACAACCTATTCGCACTTTCAAGTGGTATCAGAGCTAATTTCAAAAATAACTGTTTTAAATACTTTTTAAAATTTCGATCATAGCTAATTTTGGAAATAGAAATACTATGTAAGGATACTCGATCACTAGACCACCGTTGTTTGATAATATCCCTTTTGATTTTTGGAAAACTCGCATGTCTACTTTTCTACAATCACTTGACTATCGCATGTGGATGTTAGTTCAGGATGGTTATACTGAACCTACTAGGATTGTAGAAGGGATAAGAGTTCAAACACCTTTTGCAAACTGGACTGTAGAAGAACGTGAATTGGCTCAACTGAATGCTAAGTGTTTGAATAGTATCTTTTGTGCTTTAAAGTCAGAAGATTACATGAGTGTGTCTACCTGTAAGTCAGGAAAGAAAATTTGGGATAGACTTTGCATCACATATGAAGGCACAAATGAAGTGAAACAAACTAGATTGAATATTCTCTTGCACGACTATGAACTTTTTTGCATGAAACAGAATAAATCAATCTCTAAAATGTACACTCATTTTACATATATAGTCACTTCATTGCATGCTTTAGGTAGAGAGTTGACAAATACAGAGAAAGTTAATAAGATATTATGTTGTTTACCTACTGCATATGATGCAAAGATAACTGCATTAACAGAATCTAAAGATTTGAACATTTATTCTATTGACAATCTTCTTGGATCACTAATTTCTTACGAGCAATCAGTGACTCAAAGGTAGATTGATGCAGGTGAGAAGCGAAAGGAGAAGAACATTGCTTTAAAGGTGGATGACTCTGAAAGTGATCAGTCATTACCTGAGGAAGAAGAGGATATTGCCCTGATGATGAGGCAATTTAGAAGTTTCCTAAAAAGGAAGCAGAGAAAACGCCAGCATTGGAACAAAGGTAAGTTCCAGAAGAATGTTAAGGCTTCTAATGAAGTCATTTGTTATGAGTGCAAGAAGCCAGGACACATCAAGATAGATTTCCCCAATCTCAAAGGAAATCCTAACAAGGATAAGGCCGAGGAGAAACCAAAGGACAGAAGGGGTAAGAAGAGAATACAACGAGCTTTCTGGGCAAACTCAGCTTCAGATTCATCAAAAATAACACCAGAAGAGGAAGTTACAAATTTGTGCTTAATGGCTGACAATCTCGACCATTCGGATGAGGATGAGGTATGTGATTTAAGCTATGAAGAATTATTCGAAGTTTCTGAACGCATACACTCTGCATATAGGAAACTTAAGAAACTACACGCTAAGTTAAATTTGGAATTTTTAGAGCTGCAAAAAGAAAATAAGATCCTTAGGAAAGATCATGCATTAATTGATATCAACCACATGACTTTGTTGGATGAGTATGACGATTTAAAAAAATAGTATAATCTTTTAAAATCATCTCACGCTGAACTTGAAAATGATTTTAAGACTTTTATGGATGAGTTGGATTCTAGAGAGTATGAGTTAAAGATTGATAATTTGATTCTAGAAAGTGCTAATGCTTATCTTAAAGTTCAAGTAAAAGCACTTAAGAAAAATAGAATCCCACCTTAACATGAAGAGTTTCATGAAACCTACCACAACATCACTGATTCAAGATCTAAGAAGAAAATTTTCAAGAAGAATAGGTTGGTGAATCCCTTTCAAGGGATAAAGTGTTTTTCTTGTGGTAGTTTAGGACATATTTCCCACACCTTTACAATTAAATAAAGAACATATTTAGTGTGGAGACCTAAGGTGCATAAATTACAGCATATCACACATGCATCTGGTTTAAAATGTTGAAATCCAGGATCCCGAGCACTTAATTTTGATGGTGACAACTAATACTTACTGAATCCATATAGACTTCCTTTAGATTACAAATGCTTAATCCTTGTATATGAGCACTAACATTTCAGGTCAGATGCACACTGCTCAAGATTACTGGAGACTCAAACCGGGTAGAATAGGATGTTGAAAAGTCTGTAATTTTTATTTTCTTGAGTCTGCTACAGAAGAATGCATGTGAAAGGAGCAACCATGCACACACACAGGGGGAGAATTTTTTTTAATGATTTAATTTTTTTAAGAACATCGTACTGTACGATTTCGTATCGTACTGTACGATTAATTAAAAATATTCAGGCTAACGGCTAATTTTTGAATGATTAGGTTCATAAACTATTCGTACTGTACGATACATATCGTACTGTACGATAAGATATAATTGAGAAACCCTAACCGCCAGAATAAGTTTGGTAAGTTTTTAATTTTGATTTTCTGTACTGATCGTACTGTATGATTCTTATCGTACTGTACGATGAATTAATACTTACCAAAATTATCTCCCTAATCAGGAAATAAACGTTCGTTTCTAATTTAAATGTCGATCGTACTGTACGATCTTTTATCATACTGTACGACTGAGAGAGATGATTTCATTTATCCCAGAGATCGTACCAGACAAAACCAAGGTTTTTTGTTCTGTTCATCCTGGACGATATCAAGAAATGAACTAATCATACTGTACGACTAGTGGAGTGCTGGATGACCGATAGAGACGATTTCCTTCATCCCAGTAATCGTACCAGACGATACCAAGAATTTTTGGTCTATTCGTCCTGGACGATATTCGTATCGTACAGGACGATATCCTGAAAAACACTAATCATACTGTACGACTGAAGGAGTGCTGGATGACTGACAGAGATGAATTCTTTCATCCCAAGGATCGTCCCACAGTTCATCCTGTACGAACAGTACAAATCAACAGTATCATCCTATACGATATACATATCGTACAGTACGATATGTATAAAATTCGATAACTGTTCGTCTGTACTCGTACTGGACGGAGCTGAAATTGAACTGATCGTACTGTACGATTATAAATCATACTGTACGAACAGAAACACAAAAGTTGAAACTTTTAGGGTTTTCTGAAGCCTGATATAAAAATAACTTAAAATTTTCTTGAGGGAGTTATTGATCTATCCTCTTGATGTGAGAGGCTTGGAGAAAAGAAGGGGATTCGTTAGAGAGAAGTTTTTGGAGAGATCCAGGGCTTGAGAGAGGAAGGTGATGATGAGCTTGAGCGTGAGGGAGAAGTAGTGTGAGGGGATCACACGGTGGCTCCAAGCTAGCTGCATGCTTTGCTGCTCTTGTGGCTTTGGGAAGCTTCAAGAAAGTTCTCGAGGGAAGAGTCACTTCAAGATCAACATCGCCAAGGTACTCTGCCATCTCCAGGAGGGAGAAAAAGACGAAGGTCCGCTGCCATCACCAGAAGGGTGACATAGCGTTTGGTATTTCGCCCAACCGAGGGAGGTGAAAGTGAGTATTGTAAAGGCTTCTTCGCCTTGCTGTGGGGGCAAAAGGAGTGTCAACTTTTACTAGTGCAAATCCCGGAGTAGAGGACTCCGGGGAGTGGACGTAGGTCAAGTGACCGAACCACTGTAAAAATCTCTGGTGTGTTTTTTCCTGTTTACCATACTTTACCTTTCATGCTTTAAATTAGTACATTAAATTGCTTGGTGAAAAATCATGATTTAAATCTTGTGTTGTATAATCTAAAATTGAATTATCAATATCATCGTTGTGAACGTTATATTTGCTTCCGCACATTATTCGTTGAGTTATATTTTAAAAATACAAAAAAAATTAGAACTCTTGTGTAGGGTTAAATTTTTTAAAATACCAATTCACCCCCCCTCTTGGCGCATCTCGTACTTTCAAGTGGTATCAGAGCGGGGTTTCAAAATAGTGTTTTAGAAAACCTAGAAATATAAGATCCATGGCTCAATTTGGTTACCGTAATACTGCGGAGGGTTATTCTATAACTCGTCCACCGTTATTTGACAATATACCGTTTGATTTCTGGAAAATACGCATGTCTACATTTTTACAGTCTTTAGACTATCACATGTGGTTATTCTGCACCATTTCATATGTTGAATGGAATTAAAACTGAACTATCATTTAATGAATGGAGCATTGAGGATAGAGAACTTGCACAACTAAATGCTAAATGTCTAAATTATTTCTTTTGCGCATTTAAATCAGAAGACTATATGCGAGTATCAACTTGTACTACTGGTAAACAAATTTGGGATAAACTGTGTATCACGTATGAAGGAACTAGTGAGGTCAAACAATCTAGGTTGAACATACTGCTATATGATTACGAACTATTTCGCATGAAACCTAGTGAAACTATATCTGACATGTACACTCGATTCACCCAGATTGTAACATCTCTGCATGCTTTAGGAAGAGAGTTATCTAACTCAGAAAAAGTAAACAAAATACCGTGATGTTTGCCTTGCTCATATGATGCTAAAATCACTGCAATAACTGAGTCAAAAGACCTGAATATTTATTCTATTGATAATTTGCTTGGGTCACTCATTGCCTACGAGCAAGGAGTGAGTCAACGACAAAGTGATGCAGGTGAAAAGAAGAAGGAGCGAGCGGTGGCTTTAAAAGCAAACAATTCTGAAAGTGACAGCTCAGCAGTGGAGGAAGATGACGACATCGCCTTGATGACTCGTCAGTTCAAAAATTTTCTGAAAAGAAAGCAGCGCCATCATCAAAGCAATTGGAATAAAGGTAAGAACTCAAAGCATACTAAGGTTGCATCTGAAACAATTTTCTTTGAGTGCAGGAAACCCAATCATCTCCGAGCTGATTGCCCCAACATCAAGACTCATCAAACCAAGGAGAAGGGTGAGGAAAGATCAAAGTTCAAGAAGGGCAAATTTAAGACTCAAAAAGCATTTTGGGCCGACTCTGCCTCAGAATCATCAGAAGAAGAAGCAGAGGAGGAGGTAACGAATCTGTGTCTTATGACTAATGATAATCTTGATCAATCAGATCAAGATGAGATATGTCAACTGTCTTACGATGAATTGCTTGTTATTTCTAAAAAAATCCATGACTCGTATAGAAAGTTGAAGAAAAAGCATGTTAGTCTTAATACTGAGTTTAGTACTTTACAAAAGGAGCATGCTAGTGTAGTAAAGAATTTTTCTGACTTAGATAAAGATCATATGTCTTTGCTTGATGAATACGATGCATTAAACAATAAGCATATTGAGTTAACCACTGCACACGATACCTTGAAATCATCACATGTTGAATTAGAGATTGCATTTAAGGAATTAGAAGAACTAGCAGGGGAACTTAGTAGTAGTGAGCATGCATTGAGATTCAAATATGTTAGTCTTAACCAAGAGAACAAATTTTTAAATGAAAAACTTCATGCATTCGAGAATAATAAAAAACCTCCCACGTTTGCTGAGTTTTTTCAGCCTCCACCATGTGAATCATCTCAGTCAAAACCAGCACGGCATGCATCATCCAAACCCAGAAATAGGCACTACCACCCTCGTAGATTAGTGAACCCATTTCCAGGTGTTAGATGTTATTCTTGTGGCATACTAGGTCACATAGCCCGCATGTGCTCAATTCACTATAGGACACATCTAGTGTGGAGACCTAAATCGCATTCATCACAGCATAACATGCATACATTTCATTCATATAAGCATAGGGTGGAACCCAAACTCACTTGGGTTCCCAAAGCTAATCCGTGATTGACATTGTAGGGATGCTCTCACAAAAGACCTAGTGAGAGCATGTGGTACCTGGACAGTGGCTGCTCGAGACACATGATTGGAGACATGAAGCAGTTCGTGACACTGGAGGCCAGGTCAGGAGGCAAGGTAACTTTGGGAGACAACACCACCAGGAAAATGGTGGGCTCAGGTATCATTGGAAACACTAAAAATTTAATTATTGAGAATGTACTTTTAGTGGATGGTTTAAAGCACAATCTTTTAAGTATAAGTCAACTATGTGACAAGGGCTTTGACATAAAATTTCTATCTAATAAATGCATGATTATCTTAAATGATTCACTTGTGTTAGAAGAAAAATGTATAAACAATGTTAACATGTTAGATTTGAACTGCACTGAAACCTCAATATCTTTGTGTCTGAAAATAATAGCGGATGACTCTTAGCTATGGCATAGGAGACTATGCCATGCTAGTATGAAAACACTTAGGAACATCACTCAGAAAGACTTAGTTAGAGGCATACCAAAGTTAGACTTTACTAAGGATCATCTCTGTGATGCTTGCCAATTAGGAAAATAAGTTAAATCTTCATTTCATGCAATCAAAGATGTCAACTCCACTAGGCCACTAGAAACTCTCCACATGGACCTGTTCGGACCTGTTAGTACAGCCAGCCTAGGAGGGAAGTTGTATGGGTTTGTAATAGTAGATGACTACTCTAGATTTTCTTGGGTGAAATTCCTAGCTCATAAGAGTGAGTCATTTGAAGAGTTTAGAATTTTCTCCACTTGGATTCAAAGGAAATTAGGATGTGTAATTTCAACAATTCATAGTGATCACGGTGGTGAATTTGAGAATGATAACTTTGAATTATTTTGTAAAGAGGTTGGAATAGAACATAATTTCTCTGCTCCTAGAACTCCTCAGCAAAATGGAATAGCAGAAAGAAAGAATAGAACTTTAGTTGAAGCTGCTAGGGCTATGTTAGCTGAATACACTCTCCCTAGATACTTTTGGGCAGAAGCAGTAAATATCGCATGTTATGTGTTAAATAGGGTAAATGTTAGATCCAAACTTAATAAGACACCCTATGAGTTGCTTAAGGGTAGGACACCCAATCTTTCCCACTTACACGTTTTTGGTTGCAAATGCTTCATCCTAATCAATGGCAAGTCACCCTTAGGAAAGTTCGATCCTAAATCTGATGAAGGGGTTTTCCTAGGCTACTCATCGGTAGGTAAAGCCTATAAAATATTCAATAAGAGAACCCTAGTAGTAGAAGAGTCTACCCATGTGGTATTTGATGAATCCAATAAGACCTCTGAACCTAATCATGAAGAAGAAGAAGTTGAGGTTATACGGGGAGTAGAAACCATTACCATAGAGACTAGAGCGGAACCTCAGGAACATCTGCCTAGAGATTGGAAATTTTCTTCTAGTCATCCTAGAGAGGTGATCTTAGGAGACCCATCAGAAGGGGTAAAAACTAGGCATGGACTCAGGAAGGAGGTTAGTCATTCTGCATTCATATCTATGATTGAACCCACGAGTATAGATCAAGCCTTAGGAGATGAATTTTGGATCCTAGCAATGCAAGAAGAGTTGAACCAATTCATTAGAAATGATGTATGGGAGTTAGTCAAAAGACCTAAAGAATAAAGTGTGGTTGGAACTAAATGGGTCTTTAAAAATAAGAAGAATGACTCTGAAATAGTAGTAAGAAACAAGGCTAGGCTAGTAGCAAAGGGGTATAACCAAATTGAAGGAATAGATTTTGAAGAAACCTTTGCTCCGGTAGCTAGACTAGAAGCCATCAGGGTCCTGTTAGCCTTTGCTTGTTTTAGGGATTTTAAGCTGTATCAAATGGATGTCAAGAGTGCCTTCCTGAACGGGGTAATCAAGGAAGATGTTTATGTGGAGCAACCTCCGGGGTTTGAAAACTCACAATTTTCAAACCACGTGTTCAAACTAAAAAAGGCACTATACGGGTTAAAATAAGCACCTAGAGCCTGGTATGAAAGACTTAGTACGTTCCTACTAGATAGAGGCTTTGTAAAGGGTAGTGTGGACACCACCTTATTTTTGAAGAAGGTAGGAGTTGAAGTACTCATTGTTCAGATTTATGTAGATGACATCTTGTTCGGATCGATGGAGAAAAGCTTATGTAATAAATTTTCAAAAATAATGAGTGACGAGTTTGAAATGAGTATGATGGGAGAACTTAGTTACTTCCTTGGATTTAGTGTAAAATAAACGGAAGGTGGAATGTTTCTTAGCCAGTCTAAGTACATCAACGATATTTTAAAAAAATATGAAATGGATAATGCTAAGGCTATGAATACACCCATGAGCTCTAACATTCAATTGGATAAAGATCCCAATGGGAAGTCTGTAGATCAAAAGAGGTATAGGGGAATAATTGGATCGCTTCTCTATCTGACTGCCAGTAGTCCAGACATAATGTTTAGTGTGTGTCTTTGTGCCCGCTTTCAAGCTGACCCGAAAGAATCTCACATGACTACTGTCAAAAGGATTCTTAGATATCTACTAGGCACCCCAAACTTAGGAATTTGGTATCCTAGACACAGCACTTCTTTTGAAATCTTAAGATACTCAGATTCAGACTTTGCAGGATGTAGGGTAGATAGAAAAAGCACTTCTGGCACTTTTCAATTCATTGGACAATCATTAGTTTCATGGTCCAGTAGGAAACAAAATTTAGTTGCCCTATCAATAGCCGAAGCTGAATATATAGCGGTAGGTAGCTGTGTTGCACAAGTTTTGTGCTTAAAACAACAGCTTGTAGATCTAGGACTACCTGTAGGAACCATTCCGATCATGTGTGACAACACTAGTGCTATTTACATATCCAAAAATCTAATTCAACATTCACGAACTAAACATATAGACATTAGACATCATTTCATTAGAGATCATGTAGCTAAAGGAGATATTGAACTGCACCACGTTGCTACTGAAGATCAATTGGCTGACATTTTCACAAAACCATTAGGTTATGACACATTTAGCACTTTAAGAACCAAATTAGGTGTCATAGACATTCAAGCCTAAAACAAAAAAAAAAATTTTGTGTTTGTTATGATTTGTGTTGTTCGAAAAAAAAAAATAAAAAAACAAAAAGAAAAAAACAAAACAAAAAAAATGAGAAAAAAAAAAGGATTGCTGATCCTCTTACCATGCTGGTCACAAACCTTGATATTCTCTGACAATCGTACTGTACGATACAATATCGTACTGTACGATAAGGTTCAAATCACTCCAATCTCAGCCGTCCATTCTCATTCATGGTCCAGATCATTCATGTCTTATACCTATCGTACTGTACGATTCACCACTCATACTGTACGATACTAATTATTGGTCATCGTACTGTACGACATACCAATCGTACTGTACTATCCACGTGTCAAATGGATTAGGTCGAATTTAAACTCGACCGGTATGAACATTATTGCCTTTCGTACTGTACTAACACCTGTTCATACTGTACGAACATTTTTGTCAAAAGTCGTTCTGACGACTCCTTGGGACAAACGCCTCACACTCACGTTCGTACAGTACGATTCTGATCGTACTGTACGATTTGACTCACCTTTTTGCACGGTCGTCCAGACGACATTATTGCGTATATCATACTATACGATCCTCAATCGTACTGTACGATAGTTCACAAATTCTATAAAAAGGGAGGGATTCTTTGCATATTCTCACTCACTCTCGATCACTCTGAATTTCCTTCTTTCTCCAATCCTTTCTTCCACCATGTCTGGGTCCAGTAAGCGCGGTCGAATGGTCGTCGGGAGCTCTTCCTCCTCTCAGCGGTTCGATGATCATTTTCTCTCCACTGCGGACGAGAAAGCATATATTAAAATCAAGGAAGCCAAGATCACTCCATCCCGCATGCTAAATCAAGCCGCCCTAAATTTCGAGGTGATGAATTTGTTCGCCTCCACTACCCTTCAATTCCTTTTGACTCTTGCCTTTCCTTTTCACTCCGAACTCCTGTTTGAGTTTCTTGCCAATATTCAAATCGACCCAGAAAATACCACTTTCACGTCTTATGTCTGTAAACAGAATGTCGTTATCATCGTCAACGACATTGCTGCACACATAGGGCTGTCCACTGACGGCCCTCGTCCCCAATCCATGATCTCCCATGACTATGATTGGACATCAGTAAATATGACCCTTAGGGGTGTCCCCTCCAATCAACACCTACCCCTGGTCCAAACCCTAAATCAGAATGCCCGCATTATCCAGCATGACCTTCGCACATCCATTATACCCCAAGCTGGAGACCGCATCCATATTACTCCACTGCTTTCTATCTCACATATCTAATCATGTCTAGCACAAAATTCAATGAAGCCCAAATGGTTTTTGACTATATTCATACCCTGTCTGCCTTCCAATATCCCGGTGCCCGCCGCAAACTGAACCTTGCTTTAGGGCATGTCATAGGATACATCCTAGATGCCAAATACCAACTTCATTATCCGCTACCTCCAGATCACCTTCCTATCTTCTACTCGGATGCCTCCTTTCGTATCTTGTTCCATCGGGGGGCCGCTCCCGCCGATCCCGAGTTTGATGACGAAGAGGCTGCTGCTCCTGCTGACGCACCTCCACCACCACCAATCCACCCACCTGGCCTTGCTCCTCCCGACTACCCTCACGACGACATTATTCAACGCCTTGATCGCCTGGAGACTAGGTTGGATGCCCACATTGCTCAGCAACATCAGGAGCATGAAACTGATATGAGATGGTTTAGGGAGCACTTCACCTCGATCGATCACCAATTTGCGTCCCTCCACCAGTACCACCAGCTGTTTCCACAACCTCCGCCACCACCTTCAGATCAGGATCCAGATTTTTGAATTATAGTAGTTATTTATGTTTTCTGTTTGTTGTCATTATATTTGTTTCCTTTTTCTTCCCTTTTTGGTGCTGTCAAAAGGGGGAGACTTTTCTGTGTGTTCTGTATTGTTCTGTTTTTGCTTACTATTAAATATTATTGGTTGTTTATATTTTCACTACATGTTTTTTTTCTATCTTTTTTTTATATGTTATAATAAAAAAAACTGTTTCTTCTCCTCCTACTTAAAAATAAATAAGCTGCTCTTCTGAGGGGGAGCTAAAGAAGTCAGAACAACTGTCTATCAGAAAATATTATTTGACACCATCAAAAACGGGGAGATTGTTGAACTCCAGGATCCCGAGCACTTAATTTTGATGGTGACAACTAATACTTACTGAATCCATATAGACTTCCTTTAGATTACAAATGCTTAATCCTTGTATATGAGCACTAACATTTCAGGTCATATGCACACTGCTCAAGATTACTGGAGACTCAAACCGGGTAGAATAGGATGTTGAAAAGTCTGTAATTTTTATTTCTTTATTTTTATTTTCTTGAGTCTGCCACAGAAGCATGCATGTGAAAGGAGCAACCATGCACACACATAGGGGGAGAATTATTTTTAATGATTTAATTTTTTTAAGAACATCGTACTGTACGATTTCGTATCACACTGTACGATTAATTAAAAATATTCAGGCTAACGGCTAATTTTCGAATGATTAAGTTTATAAACTAATCGTACTGTACGATACATATCGTAATGTACGATAAGATATAATTGAGAAACCCTAGCCGCCAGAATAAGTTTGGTAAGTTTTTAATTTTGATTTTCTGTACTGATCATACTGTACGATTCTTATCGTACTGTACGATGAATTAATACTTACCAAAATTATCTCCCTAATCAGGAAATAAACGTTGGTTTCTAATTTAAATGTCGATCGTACTGTACGATCTTTTATCGTACTGTACGACTGACAGAGATGATTTCATTTGTCCCAGAGATCGTACCAGACGAAACCAAGATTTTTTGTTCTGTTCATCCTGGATAATATTCATATCGTACAGGACGATATCAAGAAATGAACTAATCGTACTGTACGACTAGTGGAGTGCTGGACGACCGACAGAGATGATTTCCTTCGTCCCAGTGATCGTACCAGACGATACCAAGAATTTTTGTTCTATTCGTCCTGGACGATATTCGTATCGTACAGGACGATATCCTGAAAAACACTAATCGTACTGTACGACTGAAGGAGTGCTGGATGACTGACAGAGACAAATTCTTTCATCCCAAGGATCGTCCCACAGTTCATCCTGTACGAACAGTACAAATCAACAGTATCGTCCTATACGATATACATATCATACAGTACGATATGTATAACATTCGATAACTGTTCGTCTGTACTCGTACTGGACGGAGCTGAAATTGAACTGATCGTACTGTATGATTATAAATCGTACTGTACGAACAGAAAAGCAAAAGTTGAAACTTTTAGGGTTTTTTGAAGCCTGATATAAAAACAACTTAAAATTTTCTTGAGGGAGTTATTGATCTATCCTCTTGCTGTGAGAGGCTTGGAGAAAAGAAGGGGATTCGTTAGAGAGAAGTTTTTGGAGAGATCCAGGGCTTGAGAGAGGAAGGTGAAGGTGAGCTTGAGCGTGAGGGAGAAGTAGTGTGAGGAGATCACACGGTGGCTCCAAGCTAGCTGCATGCTTTGCTCCTCTTGTGGCTTTGGGAAGCTTCAAGAAAGTTCTTGAGGGATGAGTCACTTCAAGATCAACATCGCCAAGGTACTCTGCCATCTCCAGGAGGGAGAAAAAGGAGAAGGTCCACTGCCATCACCAGAAGGGTGACATAGCGTTTGGTATTCTGCCGCACCGAGGGAGGTGAAAGTGAGTATTGTAAAGGCTTCTCTGCCTTGCTGTGGGGGCAAAAGGAGAGTCAACTTTTACTAGTGCAAATCCCGGAGTAGAGGACTCCGGGGAGTGGACATAGGTCAACTGACTGAACCACTATAAAAATCTCTGGTGTGTTTTTTCCTGTTTACCGTACTTTACCTTACATGCTTTTAATTAGTACGTTAAATTGCTTGGTGAAAAATCTTGATTTAAATCTTGTGTTGTAAAATCTAAAATTGAATTATCAATATCATCGTTGTGAACGTTGTATTTGCTTCCGCACATTATTCGTTGAGTTATATTTTAAAAATACAAAAAAAATTAGAACTCTTGTGTAGGGTTAAATTTTTTAAAATACCAATTCACCCCCCCTCTTGGCGCATCTCGTACTTTCATAAAATTATTAAGAGGTGAACCCAAACTTGTTTGTGTTCCCAAGACTAATGTTTGATCATTTTATAGGAACGCTCTCACACAAGACCTCGTGAGAGTATTTGGAACCTAGACAACGGTTGCTCAAAGCATATGACTGGAGATACGAATCAATTTATATCACTGGAAGCCAGGAATGGAGGCAAGGTGACACTTAGAGATAATACCACCAAGAGAGTGGTAGGTACAGGTATAATCAAAAATTCAAAAAACTTTGTGATTGAAAATGTACTGTTGGTTGAAGTTTTGAAACACAATCTGTTGAGTATTAGTCAATTATGTGATAAGGGCTATCATATAAAGTTTTTACCTACAAGTTGTGTTATTAGTCTAAATGGAATTGTTATTTTGAATGGTGATAGGGTTAACAATGTTTACAAGCTAGATTTTAATTCTGTTAAACCTTCTACTGCCTTGTGTTTAAAAACTGTATCTGATGAATCATTGCTGCGGCATAGAAGGCTTTGTCATTCTAGCATGAAAAATCTTAGGAAAATCACTCAAAAGCAACTAGTTAGAGGAGTACCCAAATTAGACTTCACTAAAGATCACTTGTGTGATGCATGTCAACTAGGAAAATAAGTGAGATTCTCTTTCAATTCGATCAAGAAAATTAGGACTAGCAAGCCCTTAGAGAAATTCTTCACATGGATTTATTTGGATCTGTTAGTATCTTAAGTTTAGGAGGAAAAAGATTTGGGTATGTTATTGTTGATGACTATACTAGATTCACCTAGATTAGATTTTTGAATTATAAGAGTGAATCATTTGAAGAATTTAGAGATTTTGCCACTTGGATTTAGAGGAAACTTGGTTTTGAAATAGTTAGTATCCAAAGTGATCACGAGGGAGAATTTGAAAATGAAATGTTTAATGATTTTTGCAAATCTCTTGGAATTGAACACAACTTCTCGGCTCCTAGGACACCTCAACAGAATGGAGTTGTAGAAAGAAAGAACAGGACATTTGTTGAAACTGCTAGGGCCATGTTGGCAGAATATTCACTTCCTAAATATTTTTGAGCTGAAGCAATTAGTACAGCATGTTATGTGTTGAATAGGGTGTACATAAGGTCTAAATTGAATAAGACACCCTATGAACTTCTTAAAGGTAGAAGTCCCAACCTCTCGCATCTACATGTTTTTGGATGTAAAGTATTCATTCATAATAATGATAAAACTCTTCTAGGAAAATTTGATCTGAAATTAGATGAAGGAATCTTTCTAGGATATTCAAGTGTTGGAAAATCCTATAGAGTTTTTAATAAGAGAACATTGGTAGTTGAAGAGACCACACATGTTATTTTTTATGAATCTTATGATAGTAAAGGGTCTAAGTTAGATGAAGATGAGGTTGAGGTAGTAACCCAAAAACTTGAAGATCATAAAGTTGAAGAAGGGGTTAAAAAAGAAGAGAAAAACCAATTTCCTACATAATGGAAATTTGTAAGGAGTCATCCTAAAGAGTTGATTTTAGGAGAACCAAGTGAAGGAGTTAGGACTAGGCATGGTTTGAGAAAAGAAGTGAATCATTCAGCATTTATTTGAATGATAGAACCCACGAACATAGAACAAGCACTTTTGGATGAATTTTAGATTTTGGCCATGCAAGAGGAGTTGAATCAATTTAAGAGAAATGATGTTTGGGAGTTAATTGAAAGGCCAAAAGATCAAAGTGTAGTTGGGACTAAGTGGGTGTTCAAAAACAAGATGAATGATTAAGGAGTAGTTGTGAGAAATAAGGCTAGATTAGTAGCTAAGGGGTATAATCAAATTGAAGGAATTGATTTTGAGGAGACATTTGCCCCTGTAGCAAGACTTGAAGCAGTAAGAGTTTTGTTAGCCTTTGCCTGTTTTAAAGATTTTAAATTATATCAGATGGATGTCAAAAGTGCCTTTCTGAATGGGGTGATAGAAGAGGATGTTTATGTTGAGCAACCTCCTGGTTTTGAAAATTCTAAATACCCTAATCATATTTTCAAATTAAAAAAGGCATTATATGGACTAAAACAGGCACCTAGAGCATGGTATGAGAGGTTAAGCACTTTCTTATTAAACGGATCATTTGTTAAAGGAAGTGTAGACACCATTCTATTTTTGAAAAGAATTGGAAATGAAATACTCATTGTACAAATATATATGGATGATATCATTTTTGGATCAACTGATAAAGCTTTATGTGATGAATTTTCAAAAATAATGAGTAGTGAATTTGAGATGAGTTTGATGGGTGATTTGAGTTATTTTCTTGGCTTTAGCATAAAGCAAAATGAGGAAGGAACTTTTCTTTATCAATCTAAATATGTTAAGGATATCCTCAAAAAGTATGAAATGGACAATACTAAACCAGTAAATACACCCATGAGTTCCTCAGTACTATTAGATAAGGATCCTAAGGGAAAATCTGTTGATCAAAAGAAGTTTAGAGGTATAATTGGATCTTTATTTTATTTGACTGCTAGCAGACATGACATCATGTTTAGTGTTTGCTTATATGCTAGATTCCAAGCTGATCTAAAAGAATCACATTTAACAGCAGTGAAAAGGATCTTAAGATATCTTCTAGGAACTCAAAATTTAGGAATTTGGTATCCTAAGAATAGTTCTTCTTTTGAAATTATAGGATACTCAGATTCTGATTTTATAGGCTATAGGGTGGATAGGAAAAGTACTTCTGGGACTTATCAATTCATTGAAAATTTATTAGTATGTTGGTCCAGTAGGAAACAAAATTCAGTAGCACTTTCTACAGCTGAAGCAGAATACACTGCCTTAGGGAGTTACGTTGCACAAGTGCTTTGGTTAAAACAACAAATGGATGATTTGGGTTTTTCAATTGGCACCATACCAATCTTTTGTGATAACACTAGTGCCATTTATATTTCAAAGAATCTGATACAACATTCTTGAACTAAGCATATTGATATAAGGCATCATTTTATAAGAGATCATGTAGCGAAAGGGGAAATTAAACTACATCATGTCGCTACTAAAGATCAGATTGTAGATATTTTCACAAAACCCTTAGCGTTTGACACATTTAGCATGTTAAGGACAAGGCTTGGTGTGATTGATCTTAATACTTGATTAAAATTTCTACAAATATAGTTTTATATGTATTTGTTTGTTTGTTCTTTGGTTGTGTTTCTTTTCCTTGTATTTTTTATTTTATTAGTTTATTGTGTGTTGTCTTTTTAAAGAAAAATCAAAATTTTCTTTTTTGTTTTGTTATGTTTTGTTCCTTGAGTGAATGAATGTTGAAAGCATGTAAGATTAGAGAGATGAGAGTTTATTGTGTCTATTCGTACTTTATGATTACAGTATCGTACTGTACGATTACATCATCGTACATGTATATCGTTCGTACGAATTGGGAGGAATCAAGGTTAGAATTAGTTATTATTGATGATCGTACGTACGAATAGGTCATTCGTTTGTACGATCCACATGTTGTTTCACATGAGGGATGAACCTAACCGTCGCTTGAACGATCTTAAATTTTCTGATCGTCACGGATGAACACGTCATCGTCTGTACGATCAGGAAGTCAAAAAGCCTGTACGAAAGGATGCCTCAGGATGAATAGTTTACGAAAAACCATTTCATTTTGACTACTTTCGTTCATCCCGGATAAACTTTTATTCATCCCAGACGAAAACAATTTCGTATTATACGAAGTTGATTCGTACTGTATGATTTCAGGCTTTTTCTATATAAAGGAGGGTCATATTCTTTCATGTCACTATCTATCTAGAACCCTTTAGAGCTTTGAGAAAAGATGTCGGGCAGTAGAAAGAGAGCTCATGTTGCTAGGGGTCCTACTTCTAGAAGGAATTGGGATGAGAACTTCCTAAGTGAGGAGAATGAGGAAGCATATCTTAGGTATGCTGCATCTAAGATCACTCCTTCCCGCATACTATTGCAGAAAAACATTCACTTTGCTGTAATGCCCCTTTTTGACTCCACCCATTTTTCTTTTCTCTTGACTTTAATCTATGCTTTCAATAAGGATCTGTTTCATGTGTTCCTGGCCAACATGACCTTTAACCAGGATCACACTGTCATTTCTTCTTTTGTCCTTAAGCAAAAAGTAGTGATATCCAAGGAGGATCTAGGGGAATATATTCATCTTAGAACTGAAGGGACTAGGGCTCATACCTTCTCCACTAGACCTGAAAATGGTTGGTCGAAAATAAACCGAGTTCTTAGAGGTGTAAGCACACCCACACATGTCTCCCGGGTAGATTCTTTGAACCAAAATGCATGAATAATTCAGCATGTGCTTAGGACATCAATCATTCCTAAAGTAGGAGATCGGGTAAATATGACCCCACTTCTTTCTTCAACCACTTTTCTTATTATGACTGACCAACCTATAGATGAAGCCCAATTAATCTTAGACTACATCTACTATCTTTCTGATATTGATTTGGCTAGTGTGAAGAGGAAGAAAAATATTGCTTTAGGATATGTTCTGTGTTATATCCTAGAGAAGAAATACAACCTAGTTCATCCTTCTGGTCCTTTTGAACTCCCACTGTACTTCACTGATGCTTCCTTTCGAGCTTTATTTAGGAAAGAAGGTAATGCTGACAGCTCAGATGATGAGCCTCCTTCTGCTTCTGCTCCTTCAACTACACCCTCAACTGCATTTGGACCATCTCAAGATTTTTATCAAAATATGGTCAAACATTTTGAAAGAATGGATCAAAGATTTGATCACATAGAGGCGCATTTGAAGAGACAGGATGATCAGTACAGCGAGGATAGAGTCTGGGTTAGGGATTAATTTGATGCTGTAAACACTAACATTACAACGCTGAACATCTATTTTGCGTTGTTTGGCAATCCGCCACCTCCTCCAAATCAGGGTCCCTCTGATTTTTAGTATTTCTTATGGTTGGCTTTGTTGGATGAGATTGTTGTTGTTCTTTATTATTCTTTGTATGTTGTTATTGTTTTTGAGATGTTGAAAGATTAGCAAGTTTAAACTTTTTCTATGTGCTACATCAAAGAACTTGCTATTATGTGGTATGATGTATCTTGAATCGTATTGAAATGAACAATATTATAGTGTTTGTGTGCATATTTTTTGTGTATTTTAAAATGGAATTTTTTTTCACTAACACACTTGACTGTAGTTGATCAAATTTCTAAAATGTTAGTAGAAAATTTATTATAATAAGAAATCTGTGCATAAAATTAAATTCTCAATATATTTAGATTTCATTATGATTTGGTGTTAGATTAGAAGATCTTAATTTATCCTAATTTAGACTTGTATTACTTAGCCTAAATCATTGTATAATTGAGTCTTAAAATTACTTATAATTTCTATATCAAAGTATTCATTACAGTAGAAGTGATCAAGAAATAAAAGATGCACAAAATGTGTCATACAATAAAAGATGTGCAATGTCGCCAAATGAAACACACAAAGTGTGTTATCCCATAAAAGATGCGCAATGTCGCCAAATTTGACAAGAGGCACAAAATTAGCCCAAATTATGAAAAAGATACGAAATGTCGCCTATTTTTCTTTCCTTTAACATCTTCTTCAAATTCACTAATCAATGATGAATTTTTTATTTAGAATTTTTTGTAATCTTATTTCATCTTCTGTGCAATTGTTGTGGTTACTTAATCTGTCTAATACATTAATATCATAGATCAACTTTTCTTCTCCTCATTATTGTATGCAATCTAAATCTATTTGAGTTCTTACTTGCTTCATGTGAATTTTAAATTGTCGTCAATTTTTCTTTAACATTTTTTTAAAATCCTCAACTCTATTGAGTATTTTTCCCTTTTTGTTGTTGTCAAAGGGGGGAGAAATGTTATATTGTTTGAGTTATATTATTTGTGTTGTATTGTATTTTCATGTATGTGTGCTTGTACATTTGTCTATTTTCTACTCTTCCCTTGTGTATTCCGTGTTAGATCCTCTATCCTCTTATTCCCTTGTGTCATTTAGGGTTTAGGGGGAGCTTAGGAGATCAATTATTTAGGGGGAGTATATATTTTGTTGAAGTGAAAGTGAGAGGTTAGGAGACAACTTTTTTTACTTAACCAAACAATAATTATTTTGCCATCATCAAAAAGGGGAAGATTGTTATGATTTGGGTATATTTGTTTGTTCAAGTAAAATTCTAATCCAAGTTATGTTTTTGATGATTACAAAAACTTATTGTTTGTTATTCTTCTCTCCTAATAATTATTTGAGTTTTTATTGTGTGTACTAAAGTATTTTTCAGGAAATTCACACTCCAGATTGCTGAAGACTTTGAGTTCACTTTTTCACTGTAAATGAAGTCTGTAAATTTTCTTTTTCTTGAGTCTGAGAGAGTGTGAATTGTAAGTTGGATAACTGTACACACACACAATGGGGGAGTAAAAATTTTAATTTTTTAATCTGATCGTACAGTATGATTTGATATCGTACGGGACGATCTGTAGAATATGTCCTCCATATTGAACCCATATGGTGAGAAAATTTTTCTAAGGCATGTTCGTACAGTACGAATACTATTTGTACATGAGTTTTTACTGTACGAACTGCTCAAAATTGGGTTCGTCCAAGGGTTCGTACGGGACAAACTGTTCGTACGAAGCTCATTGAGTTGGTTTTCCAAGTGTTCGTATGGGATGAACATATCGAACGAAGCGCTCTGTTCGATTCGTCCAAGGGTTCGTACAGGACTAACTGTTCGTATGAAGCTCACTGACTTGGTCGTCCAAGTGTTCGTACGGGACGAACATATAGGATGAAGCTCTCTGTTCGATTCGTCCAAGGGTTCGTACAGAACTAATTATTCATACGAAGCTCACTGACTTGATCGTCCAAGGGTTCGTACGGGATGAAATGTTCATACAAATGGCTCTGACTTGTTCATCTCATGAGGCGTACGGGGTGAAGTGTTCGATGTTTTGAACTATTCGTACAGTACGGTAATAGATCCTACGGGATGATCGACACGTACTAAACTTAAAAATTCAATTTTTGGACGGTTTTTATTGCCTTTAGTATATAAGGATCTTTAATTTGACTTATGAAGACTTCCTTCTGTGAAAATTCTTTGGGGAAGTGAAAGGAGAGTGATAGGGAGAGTGTTTAGGAGTGCGTTTTGAGAGATCTTTCAAGAGAGAATTGTGAGGAGATTCACAAGGTTATCCAATTGAGAGGATTTCTTTTACTTTTTCTTCAAGCATCTTCCTAATTCCTTAGAGGCTTTTGCAAGAGCATTGTTCGAGAGGATTTCGATTCTCTGCCGCACTTGGAGGATGAAAAGGACGACGGTTCTCTGTCACACTTGGAGGGTGAAAAGGATGAAGGTTCTCTGCTGCACTTGGAAGGTGAAAAGGATGACGGTTCACTGCCGCACTTGGAGGGTGAAAAGGAAGAAGGTTCTCTGCCGCACTTGGAAGGTGAAAAGGATGACGGTTCTCTGCCACACCGGGGTTAGTGGAAGAGAGTTTGTAAAGGCTTCTCCGCCTTGCTGTGGGGGCAAAAGGAGAGTCACTTGAGTTTAGTGCAATACCTAGAGAAGGAGTCTCTAGGGAGTGGATGTAGGTCGTGTTTGACCGAACCACTATAAATTCTGGTGTTTTCTGTTCACTGTTTACTTTTCTGTATTTTATATTTCTGTAGTTTATTTTCTTTGTGGTTGAATTACTGTGCTTAAGTAAAGATATTAACTCTGTTCGTACTGTACGAAGTAATACCGTACTGTACAAATTGCTTTAAAATTTTCCAAAATTCCAAGAGCAAATTTTAAAAGGACCAATTCACCGCCCCTTTTGGTTAGCCTAGGGATGTGAGCAATAAGTCTAACAACCTATTCGCACTTTCAAGTGGTATCAGAGCTAATTTCAAAAATAACTGTTTTAAATACTTTTTGAAATTTCGATCATGGCTAATTTTGGAAATAGAAATACTATGGAAGGATACTCGATCAGTAGACCACCGTTGTTTGATAATATCCCTTTTGATTTTTGGAAAACTCGCATGTCTACTTTTCTACAATCACTTGACTATCGCATGTGGATGTTAGTTCAAGATGGTTATACTTTCTTCACCCTTCTCCTTGCTTGGGTGAGTTTTTAGAGTTGGGTAATCAGACTTCAGATGCCCTGCCTTCATGTATTCAAAATAAATAACATAAGAAGAAACTTTAGAATGTTTATTATTCTTACCTTTATTCCACTTCTGATGATGCTTTTGTTTTTTTTCCTTAAGAAGCTTTTAAATTGTCTTGTGATTAAAGCAATGTCATCGTCATCAGAACCAAGAGGATTAGTGTCAGAATCATTAGCCTTTAAGGCTGTAGTTTTCTCCTTTTTCTTGTCACCTGCATCAAGCTGCCTTTGGTTCACTCCTTGCTCGTAAGTAATTAGCGATCCAAGTAATTTATCAATTGAATAAACATTTAAGTCCTTAAATTCAATAATGGCAGTAATTTTTGCATCAAAGGAAGATGGTAAATATCTCAAAATCTTATTCACTTTTTCATAGTTTATGAGTTCTCTTCCTAAGGCATGCAGGGATGTAACAATTTGTGTAAACCTGGTGTACATTTTAAAAATTGATTCACTAAGTTTCATGAGAAAGAGTTCATAGTCATGAAGCAAAATATTTAACCTAGATTGTTTAACTTTAATTGTCCCTTCATATGTTATGTATAATTTATCCCAAATTTCATTTCTAGTAGAATAAGTAGAGGCACGCATGTAATCTTCAAATTTTAAGGCATAGAAAAAATAGTTCAAACACTTAGCATTCGATTGTGCTAAATCTCTATTATCAGTTATCCATTCAGCAAAAGAAATTTTAGTTTTAATACCATTAACAAGATGAAAAGGTGTAGAGTATCCATCCTTAACTAACATCTATATGCGATAATCAATTGATTGTAAAAAGGTAGACATGCATGTTTTCCAAAAATCAAAAGGAATATTATCAAATAGAGGTGGTCGTGTAATTGAATATTCTTTTGCGGTGTTGCGATTACCAAAGTTAGCCATTAATCAAAATTCAAAAGTTTTCTAAAACTTAATTTTCTGAATCTTGCTCTGATACCACTTAAAAGTTTATGAGGGTGGTTAAACCCTGTAGAACTAGCCCGATGCTAACTAAGAGGGGGGGGAGGGTGAATTAGTATTTTTTTAAAATTCTTAAACAAAAATGAAAAATCTTTTTTTTTTAATATTTTAAAAACTAAACAATCTTAAGTAGAAGCAGATATCAAAATCTAAGATTTCAATCATAAAACAAACCAAACAAAAATGTAAAAATTAAATGCAAAAAAAAGTAATAAGAAAGAGCACACAGAATTTTATAGTGGTTTAGTCAAATCTGACCTACATCTACTCCCCAAGAACCTCCCGTTCTAAGTATTGCACTAATCAATTAGTGTCCCTCCTTTTGCCCCCATAATAAGGTAGGGAAGCCCTTACAAAATCTTTTCACTAACCTAGTGAGGTAAAGAACCTTGAATGTTTTGTCACCCTCCTGGTGAAGACAGAGAACCCAGAATCCTTTTACTCCCACCTAGAGTTGGCAGAGAACCACGGGAATCCTTTTACTCACTCTTGGAGTAGGAAGAGAACCTGACAATCCTTTTACTCCCTCCTAAAGTAGATAGAGAATCTAGATCTGATGCTAATGATCATCTCCCTAGAGCCACCAAGGAACCAAGGAAAAAGAAGGATGAAGATAATCAAATCCGTGCTTGAAGTAACCTTGGTGAATCCCCTCACAAACCCCCCCTCACAAGATTCTCTCTCTCTCTCTTTCAAACTCTCCTTCTCCTTCTCTAAGCTCTCTCATTTAGAACAGTAGCAAAAGACTGCTTAACAACAATTAAGAGAACTTAAATAGGAGGCTTAAAAAATAGCTCTAATTTCAATTTGGCGGCAAAGATCATTTAGGATGATTCAAATATTATCCTGCATGATTAGTACAAAGTAGCCCTTTCAACCAGCGATCAACATTTACCTGTATGATCAGTTCAAGTATTTGAAAGAATCATCCCGTATAATATTTCTCTCATCCTGGATGATTAGTTTATGAGTGGCTATTGATCATCCAGTATGATGGATGGCGATTAATTCTCCTCCCATGCAGCACACTATTTGTTCAATATGATGTAGAGGTATCCTCCAAGATGATTAGTTGAAAAGTTAAAGTTTTCATCCTATATACCATGCAGTGCTCGGATCATCCAGAATGATGGTCTTCAATCATCTTATACAATTTAATCAATCAATTTAATTATAATTAATCCCCTAATCAAGGGATTATTTTAGGCATGATTGTCATGAATCATCTAGGATGATATGAATCCTCCAATAAGATTAGAACAAATTTTGAATTATGAAATCTTGCCTAAATTGTGATTGGTGGTTGTTTGTTTCCTTCTGTACTGATCATCCTGTACGATATAAATCATCTAGGATGATTAGTTAAGCAAACTTAATACTCAGGGATGCCCTAATTAGGGTTTCTATTTTTAACTGATCGTCTAAGATGATTTAGAATCATTATATAAGATATGATAAAAAACTAGAAAACTCTCTAACTCATAAAATTTCTCCCCCTAAGTGTTTGCGTGCAAGGTTACTTAGCTTCATGATCCATCATAGTACATTTAACTTAAGAAAAGATAAAGGATGCATTGAAATAGAAATTACAGACTGACTTAATCCTAGTCTACCTGATCTTGAGCTGATTGACATTCCAAGTGAACCTGTGGACCTGACAGGTTAGTAAGGAAGGGAAACAAAAATAGATATCCAAGAATAGCGGAAGTAAAGAACCAGTTTTGTTTGTTATCTTCAAAATCATTATACTTGGGCCCATATTTGCAACATCAACATCCCCATCTATATCTCACCTGATGTTTGGTAAAAATTAAACAAAATTTTCTCATCATTTGTTGGTACATGAATCACCAAGAGTCAACCAGCACCTTTTAGTAGGTATCCAATCATCTTGTTGTCCACATATAAGATGTTAAAATCTAAAAGTCAACCAACTTTTCTATATGATGGAAAGATGATCAGGTGACCTAAAATTATAGCCACTCCTACCGCATTAGCCAAATTTAAAAAAAATAGAAGTTGAGGAAATGAGAAAAGTAAAAGGAAAAGCTCCAATGCAGACACCATCTATCAAAGAGTATACTCCAGTCAATACACATCTTGTGTTAGAAAGATCTATAGATGATATGATGAACCATCTAAAGAATGTATAAGATAAATAGAAAAAGAAGAAGCTACAGAGAAAGTAGGTATGAATTGAAGAGATAATGAAATGTTTGAGAGTCTCTAAATGGTAGATATCGTATATGCTGAAGTTGAGGAAGGTGATACACTAGACATAACCCAATGTCTTATGGATCAATTGAGTCAGAAAGACGAACATATTATAAGGATGGAGAAAAGATGGAAGAGATGATGGTCTTTATAGCTATAATGAAAAATAAAGAATCTGCTACAATGAATGCACATATAGAATCACCACATGATGAATTAGTATAGATAAATTTAAAAAAAATAAAGTTGATAAGGAACTAGGAAATAAACAAACCAATAAAGTTAAAAAAAGTATCAAAATTTTTTATTAATATAAAGCAAATGGCACAATAGTAGATGAAAGAAGTGTTAGCCAAATCTTGGGGTACTTCATCTGTTCTAATGGGTAGGCCATACCTGAAAGAATACAACTTTGTCCCATATCCTAAAGTATTTGTGCTACCTTTATTCAAAGTTTTTGATATTATAAGCAATCCTAAAAAACGCTTACACATTTAAGGTCTAGTTATTATAACATTAGGGGAGGTGATGTGTTAGTATTCCAATAGTTTATCAGCACCTTCTAAAGTATTGCATTAGATTGGTATGTTGAATTACCCAATGGGTTAGTCTGTACCTTCAATGAATTAAAAAACATGTTCATAAAAATATTTACTGGAGTAATCATTATCAGATATTTAGTGTAGAGAAATAGAAACTAAGTGAGAATCTAGTAAATTATATCCTATGATGGAGAAACCTTAACATTAGATGTGAGTTGCAATTGCAAGATTAGCATGCTATATAAATCCTCTTAAAAATACACATGGTCTAATAGACATTATGTTGAAAGAGTTTATAATCAAAACTTTTGAAAGTTGTTAAGCAAAACCTTTAATTTCTAGTAGAAAGCTTCTTGACTTGCATTCTTAAGAGATCATTCTTTATAGAAGTGAAGAAGTTAAAAAATTAGGAAGTCCTAGAAAAGAAATCATGGTTAGTATTTATAGCTAATAAATGTAAATTTAAGTTTAGAATCCAAGCAAGACTCCTCAGTATCAGCAGTATAGTAGGACTCAAAATGATCAATAGCTTAGACCTTGGCCTTATCTAACTCTAAAAGAAAACATGGAGAAGTCTGAAGCATATAAAATTAAAACTTATTCATTTAAAAGGGAAGTTATTAAAAGAATCTTTAAAAATATTTTGAAGAAGTCTAAATTTAAACTTCCAGACCCTAGTGTTGCAAATCTGGTTTTAAAGATTATGATTTTGATGATAGCAAACATTTCTGTCTCTGGTTGCCTATTAAATCTTTCAGGTACATAGGTTTAATTACAAGTTCAAGCCAGTCTAAGCTCGAATCAATTTATTTTGAAATCTAGGTCTAATGTACTTTTTTATCTTTATTGAGTTAAATGCTTTGTAACTGATCCCCTAGCTAAGTAACCTTGCACACACACACTCAGGGGGAGAGCTTGAGTGAATTAAAGTTTCTATTCATTTTTTGTTCAGATCGTCCTGGATGATATTCACATCGTCCTGGACGATCCAGTGAAAATAAAAACCCTAATTAGGGCGACCAAGTTAAGTCTGTCTGATTAAGCCGATCGTCCTGGATGATCCATACATTGTACGGGATGATAGGCTCAAATTAAAAATTCTCAGTCGCCAGATCAAGTTAGGCAAGTTTTATTTTTAGAGATTTGATCTGATCGTCCCGGATGATCCATTAGAATCATGCCTAAATTAGTCTGCTGATTAAGGAAAGTAATCAAGGTCTGATTGATTTGATCATATCGTCATGGACGTTCGCAGGATCGTACGAGACGATGTGTTAAAAATCCTGACCGTCCAACATATTTCACCTATATGTCTAGAGCGGTGATCAGGATGATTTTAGCACTTTTTGAACTAATCGTACATCCTGGATGATCAAGTCATTTTGAGGTCGTCCAGCACAAGTTCCTCTAGACGGCCAGAGCGGTCATTTTGTGTGTGCACAATTATCCAACTTACAATCACACTCTCTCAGACTCAAGAAAATTAAAAAATACAGACTTCACTTATAATAAATATTAACAAATGAACTTAAAGTCTTTAGCGGTCTGAAGTGTGAATTTCCTGAAAAATATATTAGTACACACAAAAAAGAAACTCCAATATTTGTTAGGAGAACAATAAAACAAACAATAAGCTTTTGTAATCAACAAAAACAACTTATATCAAAATTCACTTGAACAAACTGATTTGCACAAATCATAACAATCTTCCCCTTTTTGATGATGGCAAAACATGTATTGTTTGAGTTAATAAGTAAACCAATATTTCTCCTAAGCATCCACTAAATGTAAACTCCCCCTAAATCCCCTAAATAAATGATCTCCTAAGCTCCCCCTAAACGGAAGTGCCCCCAAAAGAAAGGATCTACACGAACCAAGGGGTAAAAGGAGGTAAGAGGAGAAGAAAAATGGATAGACAAAGACAAGCAAGCACATTAAACATACAATGGATAGACAAAGACAAGCAAGCATATTAAACATACAATGCAACATACGATGCAACATTAAACATGGATAGACAAAGACAAGCAAGCACATTAAACATACAATGCAACATACGATGCAAGCAAGCACATTAAACATACAATACAACATACAATGTAATAAGTCAAACAATACAAAACTCCCCCTTTTGACAACAGCAAAAAGGGAAGACACTTAAAGGAGTTGGTGATTTAAATAATGTTAAAAGAAGATTAACTACAATATTAAAATTAAATGCAAAAAGTAAGGACTCAAAATGGTTTAGATCACATACTATAATAAGGAGAAGAGAAGTTGATCTATGACAAAAATGTAATATACATATTAAGTAACCACAACTATTGCACAAATGATGAAATAAAATGACCAAATCTCTAAGTCAAATGTGACGATCATTGATTAGTGAAATTGGAGAAAATGTTAAAGGAAAGAACAATTGACGACATTACGCATCTTTTCAAATGAAGGGGCACATTTTGTGCAATTAGTCAATATTTGGGCTAATTTTATGCCTCTTTATAATTTTGGCGACATTGCATATCTTTTACTGTATGGAACACTTTGTGCATCTTTTCAATTCTTGGCACTTTTTGTTTTAACTAAATAAAATTCTTTCCAACAACACAATCCCTTAATCACTAGTACAATAATGAATACTTTGATATCGAAATCAAGAGCAATATTAAGACATCAAATATATAATAATTTAGGCTAAGTAATACATGTCTAAAATAATATAAAGTAAGATCTTCTAATCTACACCAAATCATAATAAAATCTAAATATTTTGAGAAATTAAATTATGCACAGAAATTTCTATTGTAATACAAATTCAATTAACATTTTAGAAATTTAATCAGCTATGGTCGAGTGTTAAAGTTCAGAATATTTCCAGTCATAGTCACAATTAGATAATAATATGTACAAAAATTGAACTTTTTGCATTCCACATAATACTAACAAACATCTTAAAAAGCAAGCTTTTACATTCATATAAAATAAATAAATAAATAAATAAAGCTTGCTAAAATAACCATCATTCATACACAACAACAAGAACAAGAGTCACAACACCCAAAGCCTCATAGAACAACAAAGCTAATCAAAGACCAAGCCAAACAACTAGAAGGACATCACTAATAGTCCGAAGGACCCTGATCTAGAGGAGGTAGAGGAGCAGCGAATATAGCAAAATAGCTATTGATGGTTGCAATATTGGTGTTCACTGACTCGAACTGGTCTCCAATCCACACCCTATCCCCATTATATCTATCATCTTGCATCTTTAGATGTTCATCTACATGATTAAACCTTTGATCCAGACGATCAAAATGCTGGACCATATCCTGATAAAAGTTTTGCTCAGGTCCAGGTGCAGGAGCAGGTGCAGGTTCGTCCTTAGAGCTATCCCTAGTTCCCTCTTTCCCAAAGAGTGCTCGAAAAGAAGCATCAGTAAAATAGAGTGGCAATTCAGAAGGTCCGTCAGGGTGAACCAAATTGTACTTCTTTTCAAGAACGAAGGAAACCACATGACTTAGGGTAATATTCTTCTTTCTTTTTACACTAGGCTGGCCAATATCAGTAAGCGCATAAAGATAGTCCAAGAGTAATTGGGCTTCATCTATAGGTTGGCCAGTTATAATCAAATAGGTAACAGTAGAAAGAAGGGGGGTCATGTTTACTCGATCTTCGGCTTTGGGAATGATGGAGGACCTAAGTACAGGTTGGATAAGTCTAACATTTTGGTTCAAAGAGTCAACTCTAGGATAGTGAGTTAGTTGGCTTATACCCCTAAGAACTTGATTAACTTCGGACCAATCATAGTCCACTCTAGAGGTAAGAGTATGAGCCCGAATACCTAGAGTTTTCAGATAAAGAAATGATCCAAGGTCCTCCTTAGTTATTTCTACTCTTTATTTTAGAACGTATGAAGTTATCCTAGTATGGTCCTGATTAAATTTCATATTAGCTAGAAAAATATGGAAGAGATCTTTGTTGTAGGCATATATGAGGGTGAGAATGAATAAAAATTGAGTCGAATCGAACAAAGGCATTACTGTAAAATGGATATTTTCTTGCAATAGGATACGAGAGAGGGTAATTTTGGATGCAACATACCTATAGTATGCCTCCTCATACGGGATGAAATACATTTCATACGAGACGAATAGAAAAGGTCAAAAATGAAACGGCTTTCATAAACTCCCCTTCCCGAGGCATCCTTTTGTACAGGCTTTTTGACTTCCGAATCATACAGACGATCACATGTTTATCCGGGATGATAAAAAAATTAAAGATCATTCAGGCGACGGTTAGGTTTGTCCTCATCCGAATCGATTCATTGATCGTACAGACGAATGATGTATTCGTACATACGATCATGAATAATAACTGATGCTAACCATAAAACTAACCCATTCATACAGAGAAACTTGTACATATCGTACAGTATGATACAGTCATCGTACAGTACGATCAGACTATGAAAACATAGTTTCGTCACTTCAACTCTACAGAATTTCATGCATGGGCTACAGAATTTATAACACTGAAACAACACTAAAATGAAGAACTCACAAAAATTTTAAATAAGAAATATATTTTTTTTATTTCATTTTTAAAAGACATAAATAATAACCAAAGACACAACAAAACAAAAATAAAAACACTCATAGTTGACAAAAACAAACTCACAATCACATACAAAATAAATTTGTAGAATTTTTAATCATGCATTAAGATCAATCACACCTAACCTTATCCTTAATATGCTAAAAGCATCAAAAGCTAGTATGCATTAAGATCAATCACACGTAGCCTTGTCCTTAATATGCTAAAAGTGTCAAAAGCTAGTGATTTTGTGAAAATATATGCACGTTGATCTTTAGTAGTTACATGATGTAGTTCAATTACCCCTTTTACTACATGATCTCTTATAAAATTATGCCTTACATCAATATGCTTGGTTCTAGAGTGTTGAATAGGATTCTTTGAGATGTATATGGCACTAGTGTTATCACAAAAAAATTTGTATAGTGCTAATAGAAAATCCTAAGTCAACCAATTATTATTTCAACCAAAGCACTTGTACCACACAACTACCTAAGGAAATATATTCTGCTTCAGTTGTAGAAAGTGCTACTAAATTTCTTTCCTACTAGACCAAGATACTAAAGAATTTCTAATGAATTGATAAGTCCCAGAAGTACTTTTTCGATCAACCCTACAACCTACAAAATTAGAATCTGAGTACCCAATAATTTTAAAAGAAGAGTTATTCTTAGGATACCAAATTCCTAAATTTTGAGTTCCCAAAAGATATCTCAATATTCTTTTCACTGTTGTCAAATGTGATTCCTTTATATCCGATTGAAATCTAGCACATAAGCAAACACTAAACATAATGTCTGGTCTGCTATCTGTCAAGTAAAGTAATGATCCAATTATTCCTCTAAACTTCTTTTGATCAACAGATTTTCCCTTAGAGTCCTTATCTAACTATACTGAGGAACTCATGGGTGTAGTAACTGGTTTAGCATTATCCATTTCATTTTTTTTGAGGATATCCTTAACATACTTAAACTGACTAAGAAAATTTCCTTCCTCATTTTGTTTTATGCTAAAACCAAGGAAATAACTCAAGTCACCCATCAAACTCATCTCAAATTCACTACTCATTATTTTTGAAAATTCATCACATAGATTTTTATCAGTTGATCCAAAAAATGATGTCATCCACATATATTTGTACAATGAGTATTTCATTCTCTATTCTTTTCAAAAATAGAGTGGTGTCCACACTTCCTTTAACAAATGATCCTTTTAAAAGGAAAGTGTTTAACCTTTCATACCACGCCCTAGGTGCTTATTTTAGTCCATACAATGCCTTTTTCAATTTAAAAATATGATTAGGGAATTTTGAATTTTCAAAACATGGAGGTTGCTCATCATAAACATCCTCTATTATCACACCATTCAAGAAGGCACTTTTAATATCCATTTGATACAATTTAAAACATTTAAAACAGGCAAATGCTAAAAAAACCCTAATTGCTTCAAGTCTTACTACAGGGGCAAATGTCTCCTCAAAATCAATCCCTTCTATTTGATTGTACCCCTTAGCTACCAATCTAGACTTATTTCTAATCATAACTCCTGAATCATTCATTTTGTTTTTAAACACCCACTTAGTCCAAACTACACTTTGATCCTTTAGCCTTTCAATTAGCTCCCAAATATCATTTCTTTTAAATTGATTCAATTCTTCTTGCATGGCCAAAATCCAAAATTCATCCAAAAGTGCTTGATCTATATTAGTGGGTTCAATCATTGAGATAAAAGCTGAATGATTCACTTCTTTCCTCAAACCATACCTAGTCGTAACTCCTTCACTTGGGTCTCCTAAAATCAACTCTTTAGGATGACTTCTAACAAATTTCCATTCTTTAGGCAATTGTTTTCTTCTTCATTTTCAACCCTTTCTTTAACTTTTTCATTTTTAAGTTTTTGGGTTATCTCCTCATCCTCATCTTCATCCAACCTAGACCCTCCAATATTATCAGATTCATCAAAAATAACATGAGTGGTCTCCTCAACTACCAATGTCCTTCTATTAAAAACTCTATAAGATTTTCCAACACTTGAATATCCTAGAAAAATTTCTTCATCAGATTTAGGATCAAATTTTCCTAAGAGAGTTTTTCTATTATTATCTACGAACACTTTACATCCAAAAATATGTAGGTGTGAGAGGTTGAGAATTCTACCTTTCAGAAGTTCATAAGGTGTCTTATTTAATTTTTATTTAATATACACCCTATTCAATACATAGCACACTGTACTAACTGCTTCAGCCCAAAAATATTTTGGAAGTGAATATTCTACCAATATGGCTCTAGCAGTTTCAATTAATGTCCTATTCTTTCTCTCAACTACTCCATTCTGTTAAGGTGTCCTAGAAGCTGAGAAGTTATGTTCAATCCCATGAGATTTTCAAAAATCATCAAACAATTCATTTTCAAATTCTCCCCCATGGTCACTTTGGATAGTTATAATTTCAAAACCTAGTTTTCTCTGAATCCAAGTGGCAAAATCTCTAAACTCCTCAAATGATTCACTCTTATGATTTAAAAATCTAATCCAGGTGAATCTTGAATAATCATCCATAATTACATACCCAAATCTTTTTTCTCCTAAACTTAAGATACTAACAGGTCCTAAGAGATCCATATGAAGAATTTCTAAGGGCTTGCTACTTATAATTTTCTTAATTGAATTGAAAGAGGATTTAACTTGTTTTCCAAGTTGACATGCATCACATAAGTGATCTTTTATAAAGTCTAATTTGGGTATACCTCTAACTAACTTTGTTTGGGTGATTTTCCTAAGATTTCTCATGCTAGAATGGCAAAGTCTTCTATTTCATAACCATGACTCATCAGATACAGTTTTTAAATAAAAAGTAGTAGAAGAGTTTATAGAATTTAAATCTAGTATGTAAACATTAATTACTCTATCACCATTCAACACAACTGTTTCATTTTGACTAATGATATAGCTAGTAGGCAAAAAATTTATATGATAACCTTTATCACACAGTTGACTTATGCTCAACAAATTATGTTTTAACCCTTCTACCAACAGAACATTTTCAATCACAAAGTTTTTTGAATTTCCAATCTTGTATGTACCTACCACTTTCTTGGTGGTATTATCTCCAAGTGTAACCTTGCCTCCATTCCTGGCTTCCAGCGATATGAATTAATTTACATCTCCAGTCATATGCTTTGAATAGCCACTATCCAGGTACCAAATGCTCTCAGGAGGTCTTGTGTGAGTGCATTCCTACAAAATTATCAAATATTAGACTTGGGAACCCAAACAAGTTTAGGTTCTCCTCTTGGCAATTTTAAAACAGATGCATGAGTGATATGCTGTATTTTATGCATCTTAGGTCTCCACACTAAATATGTTCTATGATGAATAGTATAAGTGTGGGATATATGTCCAATCATACCACAAGAAAAACATTTTACTCCAGGAAAAGGATTCACCAATCTATTTGTACTATAAGATCTTCTTTTTCATTTTATACTAATTGACTTGTGGTAAATTTTATGAAAATCTTCAAGTCTAGGTGGCTTCCTATTTTCCTCTTGTGCTTTTATCTTAACCTCAAGATATATATATTAGCACTTTCTAAAGTCAAATTTTCAATCTTCAAGTTATGCTCTCTACTATCCGATTCATCCATAAATATTTTGAAATCATTTTCAAGTTCAGTGTGTGATGATTTTAAAAGATCATGCTGTTTATTTAAATCATCAAATTCATCCATTAAAGTCATGTGGTTGCTATCAATTAGTGAATGGTCTTTCCTAAGGATTTTAAATTCATTCTGTAGCTCTAAATGATCCAAATTCAACTTAGCATGCAGTTTCTTTAGTTTCCTATATGCTGAATGTATGCATTCAGAAACTTCAAACAATTCATCATAACTTAAGTCACATACCTCCTCTTGATCTGAATGATCAAGATTGTCAGCCATCAAGTACAAATTTGCGACTTCCTCTTCTGGTGCTGTTTCTGAGAAATTTGAAGCTGAGTCCTCCCAAAATGCTCGTTGAAGTCTCTTTTTGCCCCTTCTATCCTTTGGTTTCTCCTCAGCTTTCTCCTTGCTAGGATTGGCTTTAAGATTAGAGCAATCAATCTTGATGTGTCCAGGCTTCCTAAATTCATAGCAAATTATTTCATTAGGAGCCTTAGCATTTTTATGGAACTTACTTTTGTTCACATGTTGATGTCTCTTCTACTTCTTCCTTAGGAAACTTCTAAATTACCTTGTCATCAAGGTAATGTCTTCCTCATCCTCAGGTAGTGACTGATCACTTTCTGAATCATCCACCTTCAAAGCTATGTTCTTCTCCTTCTGCTTGTCACCTGCATCAATCTGTCTTTAAGTCACAGATTGCTCGTAAGCAATTAGTGATCCAAGAAGATTGTTAATAGAATAGACATTTAAATCTTTTTATTCAGTTATGGTAGTTATCTTTGCATCAAAAGCAGTAGGTAAGCAATGAAGAATTTTATTTACTTTTTCTACATTCATTAATTCCTTACCTAAGGCATACAATGAAGTGGCTATTTGTGTAAATTGTGTATACATGTTTGAGAATGATTCATTCAGTTTCATGCAAAAAAGTTCATAATCATGCAAAAGAATGTTCAATCTAATTTGCTTCACTTCATTTGACCTTCATATGTAATAAAAAGTCTATCCCATATTTCCATTCCAGATTTACAAGTAGAAACACACATATAATCTTCAGATTTAAGAGCACAGAAAAAGCTATTCAAGCATTTTGCATTTAGTTGTGCTAAATCCCTTTCTTCTAAAGTCTAATCAGCAAATGGTGTTTCAACTCTAATGCCATCTACAAGTCTAGTAAGTGCAGTATAACCATCCTGAACTAACATCCACATACGATAGTTAAGAGATTATAGAAAAGTAGACATGCGAGGTTTCAAGAAATCAAACGGAATGTTGTCAAATATTGGTGGCCTAGTGATTGAATAACTTTCTAAAGTGTTCCAGTTTCCAAAATTAGCCATGATCAATTTTCAAAAAGTTGTCTAAACCTTAATTTTTGAAATAGGCTCTAATACCTGAAAGTTCAATAGGGATGTTAAGCCCTGATGAACTATTCCAGAGGCTAACCAAGAGGGGGGGGGGGTGAATTGGATATTTGAAACAAAACAAAAATCTTTTTATAACGTGCAGCGAAAATGAATTAAAACAACGATAAAAAGATCAATCACATATATTACCCAAGCAGATAATCACAATAAAATAAAGTGTGGAAAATAATAAGAAAGAACACACCAAATTTATAGTGGTTCGGTCCAACCTGACCTACGTCCACTCCTCGGAGGCACCCTCCAAGTATTGCACTAAACCAAATAGTGTCTCTCCTTCAGCCCCCACAGCTAGGCGGAGAAGCCCTTACAAAATCACTTCCACCTTCCCCGGTGCGGCGGAGTAGCCGGGTCCTCTGACACCAAAGAGATCTTCTTCTTCCCAAGACCTCCCTCGAGATGACCCTTGAATCCGATGGTACTTAGGTGCAAGCTTGCCGGAGCAACCGTGTGAACCCCCTCACACTCCCTCGAGAATCCCCCTTCCCAGGCTCTTCTCCCTCTCAAACTCCACCCTTTCCTCTCTCCCTTTCAAGCTCTCTCTTCAAGTTTTCTTCAAAATAATGAAGCCTCAATGGCTGCCAAAGACACCTATCAAGTGCCTTGAGAAAGCTTAAATAAAGAGCTCCAAAAACCCTTCTAAATTAGTTCTAGCGGCAAAGATCGTCCAAGACGATCGCCGGATCGTCCAGGACGATGTGCTCCAAAAGACGGCTTCAGAAAACCCTAAAAATTTAATTCTGCCGCCAAAGATCGTCCAGGACGATCTCAGGATCGTCCAGGACGATGTGCTCCAAAAAACGGCTTCAGAAAACCCTAAAAACTCAATTTTGCCGCCAAACATCATCCCGAACGATCGCTGGATCGTCCTGGACGATGTGCAGAATTTGACCTGATAGTCCCGTATGATCTTGGGATAGTCCAGGACGATCAGTACAAATTTTGTACAAATCATCCAGTATGATATACATATCGTCTAGGATGATTAGAGCAAATTTTGACTCTTAAATCCTTGCCTAAATTATCATGGAGGCTAGGGTTTTGAGATCATATTGGATCGTCCAGGACGATATAAATATCATCCAGTAAGATTTGTTCAAAAGTTAAACTTGTAGTTTTGACAGGATCTCACTCCCCCTGGGTATGTGTACACATAGTCACAAATAAGCATATACCCTTACAGGACTTGACTCAAGAAATCAAAAAGTACATCAATGAGAAATACAACAAAGCCTATTCTACTCATTCTTGAGTCTTGAATCTTTCTTGGGTTGATGCATGCTGTTCCTGAAATGTTAGTTTACACAAACAAATATATATTTCAAATACTAGGAGATGAACCATAATATTTGTTATCATCAAAATAAGAACTCGTGAGCCCGAGTTGCAACAATACCACTTGAAAGTGCGAATAGGTTATTATACCTATTGATTATGTCCCTAGGCTAACCAAGATGGGGGGTGAATTGGTGCTTTTTTAAAAAAAATTTTTAGAATTTTGGAAAATTTCTTAATAAAAAAGTTCAACAAATTGTACTGTACGATTTCAATTCGTACCGTATGAACTATTATGAATTTGATTTTTTCAACCATAGAAAAATAAAGTGTCTAAAAATAATAATGCAGAAAAGTAAAAAGAAAGGAACAGAGAACACCAGATTTATTATGATTTAGACAAAACACGACCTACGTCTACTCCCTAGAGACTCCTTCTCTAGGTGTTGCACTAAACCAAAGTGACTCTTCTTTAGCCCCCACAACAAGGCGAAGAAGCCTTTACAAAACCTCTCTTCTACCAAATCTCGATGCGACAGAGAACCGTCATTCTTTTTCACCCTCTTGGTAAAGGCAGAGAACCTACTCATCCTTTGACACCCTCCAGGTGTCGACAGAGAACCAATAATCCTTTTTCACCCTCCTGGTGACAGTAGAGAACCATAGTCCTTCTTGAACAATCTTCTTGCAAGAGCCTCCAAGGAGATTTGGAAGAATCTTGAAGTACAAATAATGAGATCCTCACACTTGGATAACCTTGTGAATCCCCTCATAATTTTTTCTTCAAAGATCTCACAAAACTCACTTTCAAACACTCTCCCAATCACTCTCCCTTTTACTCTCAAGAAGAATTTTCGAAGAGGAAGTTCCTTAATTCCGTTTTAGGACCCTTAAGTACTAAGGATAAGAAAAACCGTCCAAAAACTAAAATTTTCAAGTTTTATGCATTCCGATCATCTCGTATGATCGAATATCATACTGTATGAATAGTTCCAATTATTGAATGATTTGTCCCATATGATCCAATACAAATCTAAACTAAGCCATTCGTACCTTACAACCTTCTATATGAAGCACATTTCGTATTGTACGAACAGTTTAAAAAATTGAACGATTCATCCCATACGATCCTGTACGAACCCAAACCGAACCGTTTATACCTACGATTCGTCCCGTACGATCCTTAAGTATGAACCATTCCGAGCCATTTGTACCTACAGTTCATCTCGTACGATCCTTAAGTACAAACCATTCTGAGCCGTTCATACCTGTGATTCATCCCGTATTTTCCTTAAGAGCAAACCATTCTGAGCCGTTCGTACCTCAAATCCTTATGTACGAAGTCCATTTCGTACTGTACGAACATGACTTAAAAAAATTTTCAAACAAGCAGGTTCGTTGTGGAGGACTAATAATATAGATCATCCCATACGATCACATATCATACTGTACGATAAGTTTTAAAATTTAAGCTTTCACTCCCCCAGAGTGTGTGTGCACAGTTATCCAACTTACAATCACACTCTCTCAGACGCAAGAAAAATAAAAAATACAGACTTCGCTTACAATAAACTTTAACAAATGAACTCAAAGACCTTCAGCAGTCTGAAGTGTGAATTTTCTAAAAAACATATTTGTACACACAAAAAAAACTCCAATATTTGTTAGGAGAAAAGTAAAACAAACAATAAGCTTTTATAATCATCAAAAACAACTTGTATCAAAATTCACTTGAATGAACTGATTTGCACAAATCATAACAATAGTGAATTTCTAATGCTTTCTTAAGTAAACTCTCTTGTGTTGGTTGTGAATCAGATCTTATGCATCCTTAGATCACAATCAAGCTTATAAGTAAGTGATGGAAGGTTCATGTCCCTCCTAAAATTATTTTTCTCCATAGAATCTAGAACACAGAATATCCTATGTTTAGGCATGCAATAGTTCCATTTCAAAACTCCTAATTATTTCAATATTCCTCCATCAAGGAAATATATCACACTATGTTTTAGCTCAATATATGGCCATCATATAGATTAAATTAAGATGATAGAAATTAAAAACATCCATTGATTCATTAAAGCACAAGAGTCTACATAAGTTATTACTAAGTTTTTAATATCATTAGCCCAAAACTAGGAGTTTTAGCTTGCCATAGAATAGAAATAAATTGAAATAAATTTCATTAATTACTCAAAAAGGAAAGTACAAGGAGAAAAGTGTAAATAGTTATCATAAGGTTAGTATAACTTCACTCTCCATATTCCTATCTACTTTAATTTCTTATTTTCTCATAATAAGGTAGGACAACCACTCCAATTTCTATTTCTTTCTCTCCGCTGGTCCCCCTTAAACTCTAAGGTGGTTCTACACTTGAGCTTTCAGGACTCACTGAAAATGATAGAACCATAACATAAAAAGACAAAAAAACTATTTATATTAAGTATATAAAGGGACTTAAACATCATAATGCTTGAAATGTTTACATTATGGTGTTAAAATTTGAATTAGTGCCTCGGTGCTACTAGTTAGGTTCCACTACGGTGCTAGACTGACTCATCATGGTTATTGGCTGAACTAGTGTGTCACTTAGCTAATTCAATGTGGTTCCTCACTTCATCAACTACTCTGTTATGGCATCGCTGTTGACCTCAATTTTGTATGAGGTCCCTAGGACTCACTTGGATTTCTTTCTAGTGACCTAATGGTTAAAATATGTTCACTTCTAATCCATATAGGTCCTCATCAAAGAGCAAATCCAAGCCTAATCAAATCCAGTTCTACCCCTCCATTAAATTTCTAGTCCAACCTTCAACCAATTTCCAATCAACATCCAAACCATATCCAATCAATTTTAATCATCTATTTGGCTTCCATTGATATGGATAGATCAAACTCAACTAATCAATTCCAAAATTCAATCCAAATCTAGCATTCCAAACTAGATCCCAGGGTTAAGGACCTTGGTTCTGAAACCCTTTCTAGGTGAATTTTTTATCACCTAGAAACCAAGTCAAGTGACCTTTGATTTGTGGTCTATCAATTGCATCTTACTTAGATGAGTCTGTAAGTTTAACCCACCATATTTGAACCAATTCTGAGGGCCCTAGCTCCTAAAACTGCATTGGTTTTTAAAGGATGGAAAACCTTCAAATATTTACAGCTCATACCACTAGACTAGCCATTCAGTGGAATTTGACTTTAGCATTCTTTTCAAACCTTTCAACCATACTGTTGACCTTTATCATTTCTTATTGATCAATAACCTACACTTTTCTAGACCCAGTTTGACCCAGTGTTGACCAGGGGTCAAAATGACCAAAATGCCCTTTAGAGGGGTTTTTGGTCTTTTCCCCAAAATTCAATAAGGCCTTCCCATACCAATCTCCAAAACCTATTCCAATGGATCCTAAATATCATTAGGAACACATTGGACCCAAACCCACACTTTAATTTGACCTGGTTGACCAAGTCAATCATAGTTGACCAAAGTGTGCCTTCAGGGTTTAAACACTCATTTCCAACCAAATGACCTCTCCTTTACTTGGGGCCACTCCCATTGAGCTCATATGATCCACTTGAACTCAATGGACCCAACCCTTGACCCAAGGTCTACTGGCAAATCAAGTCAACCAAGTTTGACCAAACTTTCCATACACATCCACCTTCTCAAACCCTTTGACCAAGACCTCTCCAAATCCATTCAACCCTATGGGGTGACCCATTGGGTCCTCAACAGACCCCTATTGAAGACCCAAGCCTTGGGCTCACTTGGGTTACCCATTTGGCTTAACCTAAGTGTCCAAAGAGGCCTTCCCCTTAAGCCAATTTCTAACCCTAGCCCAATTAGATCAAATCAATGGTGGCATTAGGTTCCCCTTGACCCAATACACCTTCTTTTGTTGACCAAACCCTTGGGTCAACTTAGGTTGAGAGTTAGGCTAACCCAAAGTAGCCAAAACCACCTTGGGTTGAGCCATTTCTCAATGTAAGCTCAATTAAACCAAACCAACCCCTTCATTGGGTAGCCCTAGGTCCAATGCATCTACCCTGGTCAGCTCAACCCTTGGGCTAGCCTAAAGCCTCCAAAATTAAGACTTGGGCTAGCCATAAACCTCCAAAATCACTTTGACCATAGCCATTTCTTAGCCAAGACCAATTCAAATCCAATTGGCACTTACCTTGAGTTCCCCTGGACCCAATGCATCTTCCACACCAAGCTTGGCCCTTGACCTAACTGGGTCTAACCCAAATGGACCCAAATGTTTCCAAAAAAGGATTGACCCGAGCCACGTTAGGGAATTAGGCCACCTCATGGCCAATTCAACCTATGACTGGGTGCACCATGACCTGACCCATCATCCCTATTGATCCTATGGTCTGGCTTGACCTGGGTTGCAGTCAAATTGACCTAAACTGTAAGAGTTTGGGTCTACCCGAGCCCCATTATTGATCTAGGTCCCTATACCCAATTGACCCTTCAATTGAGTTCACTAGGGCCCCAATAATCTTTTCAACTCGACCTGACCCAGCCCTTGGCCGACGGTGGTCCAAACTAATAGAGATTCAGCTCCATTGGATCCCTCCATCTCGGGCCTCATCCAAAGGTTTCCAAAGCCTAGGCTCACCAGTTTTGAGCTCACGAGGCTTAGAGAACATGTCCCCTTCCACCTGGAGGCCATCCAGTGGTTTCCCCAATCAATCCCAACCATCTATAGCAGTGGGGATGACTTGAATAGGGCACTCTCTCCATCCATCCCTATTCCATTCTAGCTTTTTGAAATCACATCCCATAGCTCCCAAAGTATTTACCCCTCATTCCCTAGCTTCATAGCCACTCCCAACCATCATCCCAAGTGAACTCTAGCGAAAGATCTCCACCCCCTGCTCAAACTCCTACTTCCAACAATCCTCCGATCTCGATGTCTGAAGGAGATTTGATCATCATCCTCCCCTGAAGCTTCCTATGAGAGAAGCTCATTTGTTGAAGCCTTCTCTATGGTAAAATTCTATTCCCAAGCTCCCTAGTTAGGTAGTCTGGTCAAGTGTGATGGAAACCTTCGCACTAAAGGATTTCCACTATAGGATTGAAGGTTTCTGATCCCCTAATACTTTTTGAGAAATTTGAAAGCATTTCACTGATGGGATTTCTGAGATCTTGCCAGAGAAGCCCTATGGCTACGGGATCCCTTGGGAGGTTAAAGATATAATTAGATCCATTGATCTTGATCGACGGCTCTGAGTAGATCCCATGGTCTCAGAATGCATTTAATCCCATCCATTCGATCATCCATTAGACGACCACAGTTAATTCTATGTTACCCAGTCAGTCACCAATGACTAGCTGGCGAATCGCATGCTGCATACGTGGAAAAGCTTGACTGACTGGGTAATTTTGGAATTAAAATTTCTAGAAATTTAAGGGATCTTCAAAAATTCATATCTCCCTCTATAGTTGACCAAATTAGGTGTTCTTAGGCTCATTGGAAAGATCTCAAAGAGATCTTCAAAAACCCTATGGTTCCAAGCCATGATTCTGCATGAGTTTATCTTAATTCCAGTAATAGCATTTATTGTATTTTAGCAGTTATGGTCAAATTATATGTCATCATGACTTGAGATTTTGGGAGGATGAATTTTAGCATGTCTCTAACATGTCCAAATTCTTTCTGCACTGTTTGAAATGGTAAGAGTATAATTTAGTCAATTTGGGATCAAAGGTCATGGTTTGACCTTTGATTTTAAATTACTTTTATAATCTATCCAATGAGACTCAGGGTTTTAGATTTGGTGTGTTAATTATACTTAGTCTAAGGAGTGTAGAGCCACTAATTACACCCCATCCAAGCCTAGGGTAGTGACTTAGGAATTTTTTAAGGTGATCTAGAGGTTACCTTAGGTGGCTTGGTTAGCCACCCTAGAGAGTTCCACCTAAGCCCAAATTTGGGGGATTTGGAACTTGAGATCATGTGATCTCATGGCCCAAAATTCACTAAATTTTGGGCCCATTTGGTACACCAACTAGGAACCCCAAAAATCTCTTCTTAGATTTAGCCTAGAACCCTAATTAATTCATTAATAATTCATTTTAAACCCTAAAAATCTATTTAAACCTCTAATTGCTCATAATCAAACCCTTAATTAACACAAAACCCTATCAGCTAACCCCTAATTTCACTTTAATTTAATTTTTAAGAAAAATTAATAATTAATTCAAATAATTAATTAAAAATATAAAAAAATTCTAAAAATTCTCAAATGCTTGAGAACACCACTTTAGGTCATTTCTAATCTTTGGGGGTGATCCCAAAAGGTTTGGGGTTGATTTGGATTAAAATCTAAAAATCTCCTTAATTAGGCAATTTTAGAAAATCCAAAAATACCCAAACTTTAAAAAAATCACCAATAATTCTAGAAAAATCCAATTTAATCAAACTCTAATCCATTCAACTATAATCAAATATAATATTTTCTAAAAATGGCAAACCTCCAAAATTTGTTCAATGTCAAAAAGTTAACTTTTTAGTCAACCGTAGTTCAAATTTAGGTCCGAACTTTAAAAAATCATATCTTTCTATAAAAAAACTCCAAATTAAGCAAACTAATAGTCTAATTACTCATCTTAGGGCTTAATATTTATTAGAAATATGAAACTTTAAAATTAACTTTAAAAAATGTAATTAAATAATTCTCAGAAATCCAAAAATTTTAATAATTGGTTAAAATCTGAAAAAAATCTAACTTGATAAAAAAAATCAGTTAACCAACATTTTAATATATAACAAGCACTCTAAAGATGAAGTTTTTAGGATGGACTACTTCGGGCTACGCGGCTAAGTGTCCTAAGGAGGCCTGGTTCCATGAGCTTGATGGCACAATACCACGAATGGATTTAATAGAGTGTAAGACATCAAAATTAATCAATTTCTAAAGATTTAACTAAATTAAAATTCTTAATTCAACTATATCAATCAGGTTTTTAGGATGGACTACTTCGAGCTACGGGGCTAAGTGTCCTAAGGAGGCCTGGTTCCTCGAGCCTGATGGCACAATATCATAAATAGGTTATTGAAAAATCTAAATTAATTTAATCTTAAAAATTAGCAATTAATCAAACTAATCAAAATTTGTCAATCCCTTAATTTTTAATTAACTAAATTCTTCTGATCAGTCAATATATGAAATCTAGCCTAAGATAAACCTTAATACATTAACATTTACACTCAAATACAAATTTACCTTTCAAACTTCAACAAACTCAAACATTAGACAACTTTAACAAATCACCAATTTTAGAATATACCCCAACCACATGACCTTTCGCATACACTTTAGATAGTTTGCTGTGAAAACCAACTCTAGTCCAGGCTAGGCCGGTGTTTATTTTATAATTGTGTGTTAGGTTTTTTGAGCTTTCATTACATGCTGTGATTGAAATTTGATTGATGTGAGTGTTTATTTAAGTTAACAGAAATATATGAATTGATGTGATGGGTGATAGTGTACCCTTAGGTTAGAATCATTTTGGTTGCTCACTAAGTTTTTTGTAGGTGGCCACGCTCGTGCAAGGCAATAAAAGGAGGGGTCTAAATTAATAATTATTACAATTACTATAGGTGCTTCAGCTGTTTATCCCCCACAATGCCACGAATAGATTCAATAGAGTGTAAGACATCAAAATTAAATCAATTTCTAATGATTTAACCAAATTAAAATTCTTAAATTCAACTATATCAATCAGGTTTTTAGGATGGACTACTACGAGCTACGGGGCTAAGTTTCCTAAGGAGGCCTGGTTCCTCGAGCCTGATGGCATAATATCACAAATAGGTTATTGAAAAAATCTAAAATAATTTAATCCAAAAATTAGCAATTAATCATCTAATTAAAATTTATCAATCCCTTAATCTTTAATTAAGAAATTCTTCTGATCAATCAATCTATGAAATCTAGCCTAAAGATAGTTAACCTTAATACATTAACATATAACACTCAAATACAAATTTACCTTCAAAAACTTCAACAAACTCAAACATTAGATAACTTTAAAAAATCACCAATTTTTAGAATATACCCAATCCACAATGACCTTTAGCATACACTTTAATAGTTTGATGGGAAAACCAACTCTAGTCTAGGCTAGGCTGGTGTTTATTTTATAATTTTGTGTTAGGTTTTCTGAGCTTT